>CM031879.1:54652661-54805118 GCA_018697195.1 Certhia americana | reverse complement strand
AAGCAGCGGCGGCGGAGCCAACCAGGTGGGTTTCGCGAATCTTTAACACGGCGGAGCAGAACGGCAGGCGCTGTCGGACGGAGGCGCCTGTCGGTTAGGCAGGCGCTTGTCGGGTAGGGCAGGCGCTGTTGTTTCGGGTACGGGCAGTCACACTCAGCGGGGATGCCCCGGTCCGGGGCGGGGTCCCATCGCACCAGCCCCGCCCGCCCGCCGCTCCCGGCGTGCCCCGCGCAACATGGCGGTGCCGGCGATGGCCGGTGCTGCGGGCGGCCGGGCGGGGCTCTGGGGGCTGAGCCGGGCCACGCTCCCACCGCCGCCCGCCCGCCGCCGTGCCCGACAGGCGCGCGGCGCGCGGGGCGCGGCGGGGCTGCTGGCGGCGAGAGAGAGCGCGGGCTGCTTAAGGAAGTGTTCCCGGCGCAGAGGCGCGGAGGAGCAGCTGCCGGCGCTGCTGGAGCCGGGACTCCCGCGCTGGCCGCCTACTGCGGGTTTCGACCCCACGGGCCGACTCGCTGAACGGGCGGGCAATGTCTGCCAGTCATGGCGCTGCTGCATTCCAGCGACGCGGGCACGACGTCATCGCCGTGGTGGGCGGGGCCACGGCGCGGCTGGGGGACCCCAGCGGGCGGGAGCGCGCGCGGGAGCCGCTGCCGGCGGGGCGGGTGCGCGCTCAGGCGCGGGCGCTGCGCGCGGGGCTGGAGCGGCTGTTCGGGAATCACCGGGAGCTGTTCTGGGAACCGGGAGCAGGGCGGCTCGGCCGCGCCGCGCTGCTGGACAACGCGCGATGGCTCGGCCGGGAGCCGCTGCTCCGCTTCCTCGGCGGCGCGGGCGGGCGCCTCCGCATGGGCACGCTGCTGAGCCGGCAGAGCTGCCAGGCGAGGCTGCGCAGCGCCGAGGGCATGAGCCTGGCAGAATTCCTGTATCCCGCACTGCAGGCCTACGACTTCCTGCACCTCCACCGGCATCACGGCTGCCGCATCCAGCTGGGGGGCCACGACCAGATGGGAAACATCATGTCCGGATACGAGCTCGTCACCAAGTACGGCGGGAGCGCGGGGTGGGAGGGATGTGCAGGGTCTGGGACATCGGGCAGCAGTGTCAGCAGTAGTGCGTGACCGGGAACGTCATTGTCACCCTGTACTGGGCACTGGTGAGGCCGCGCCCATCCTGAGCCCCTGAACTGAGGTGCTGGAGCAAGCCCGGAGAAGGGCGGCGATGGGATGGGGTGCCCAGGGAGGGGGTGCAGTCGCTGTCCCTGGTGGTGTGTGAGCAAACACTGCACATGGCACTCAGTGCCGTGCCCTAGGTGACACGGTGATGTTCGGTCACAGGTGATGATCTCGGAGGTGGTGTCCAACCTCACCAGCTCCGTGTTTCCATGACAGGATGCTGTGCGACTTGGTGCTGACAGCCTATAAAGCACCAGGAGCAGAAGTCAGCGCTCAAGAGATTTGGCCATACAAATCGCTATGATTTGAGAGGAATAATTAATTGGCCTGATCATAAGTTTGGTACATATGTACATTTTGACCAGGTTTTTATGACTTTTTAGGAAAAGTCATAGATTCTTGTATTAGTGAGTCCAAGAAACAAAATCAAACATCCAGAAGTATGGGTCAAAATTGAGATAAGTCTGCCAGCACACAGATCCTGTTGTAATCACAGCAAAGTAGAAGCAGTTGTGGTAGATAACATATAAACTACTTAAAGTACATGAATGTCTTTGATACATACAAAAGAACTGAAAAACTTAAGGTGCTGTTTTTTTCCCTAAAACTCTCTTCACAGAAGACAGTTCTGGCATCTTTTTGCCCATCACCCCCAGCTTTATATCAAGTATAGAATCTTGTAGAATGCTTGTATTTCAGTCAGCTTTATCAAGATATATTTTCTTCTAATATGCAGTGACTCTTCTTTCTCAGGACGACAGGAACAGATGTGTTTGGAATTACTGTACCTCTTATTACCAGTACTACTGGTGATAAACTGGGAAAGACTGCTGGAAATGCAGTTTGGCTGAACAGGGATAAGACTTCTCCATTTGAGCTGTATCAGTTTTTTGTCAGACAGCAAGATAACGTAGTTGAAAAGTAAGTGTTTTTCCATCTTTTTATCTTTTTTTATAATACCTGATTCTAACTGTTCACTGTAACTGCTTCATTTAATTTTGTGCAACACAAGCTCCATGTAGTAGTATGTGTTAATTATAACTGTTCATGAAATAAACAGGCACGACTGGTTCCTAAGTAGGCAGCAGAGTGGAACTTCCATATGCTGAAATAAGCATCAGAAAATTAGAAGGTGGATGACAAAGGAGTGAAGCATAATACATTTTGTTCTGCCAGTGGGTTGACTCTCTTACGTGGTATATTAGTTTTAGTACTGTAGTATCACAGTTTTTTTCAATACACTACATTACTACATTGATTTTAAGAGGTTGCTCTGTGTCCTCTTCTAAACCTGTTTTACTTTAAACTTCAATAATGCTTTTAAATCTGAGCTGCTTCCTTTTCATATTGGGACTTAACTCATGACTTGCCTCTCTCAAAGGTTTCTCCTCTGATAATTCAAATCCATGTTCTGATCCCCAACACCTTTCAGACTGAAGGGTATGTGGGTACTTAACACTAAAATATTTCAGCCATTCAGACTTTATTCCAGTAAAGGTGCCTTTAATACACTGCACAGGACTGAAAGCTCATTAAAATGGACTTTGTTGTAAAGAGTAAGCTTAGGGATGCATCTTTAAATTCTTGATTATCCTAAATCATCTTCCTGCTGAGATAATTGCCAACACAAACATGCTTCTGTCCCATGATGGCTACAGACTGGTAGTGGGAGTTTTCATTAGCATATTGTGGATCTCCTAAGATAAATAAAAAACCTTGTTAGCTGACACACAATTCTAGTAAATCCTGTAAGAGTTTCAAGAGGAAACTAAATGGTTGATTGGAAGTACAAGCTTCATAAAAGCATCCAACACTATCTTATGCCTGAAGACTTGACCCTAGACAGAATATTAAGTAAAATGTGAGCTTTAAAGATTCAGTTGACAGGACAGAGCATCTTAGTATGTACGTCTTATATTGACTACGAATCATTTTAGTGCAGTTACTGAATTTTGAACGACAAAGGCAGGAAATCTGTAATGATGGCTATATAGACAAAATATGTTTTCCCTTTTCATAGATACCTGAAACTATTCACCTTCCTCCCTCTTGAGGAGATCGCCCACATCATGGAAATGCATGCTAAAGAACCTGAGAAATGGGGCCCTCAGAAACGACTGGCTGCAGAAGTAACTAAGCTTGTCCATGGTAGAGAGGGACTGGAATCTGCTAAGAGGTAAAGTTTGATATATCAAGCAGTATTGTTTCAGATTTATTCTATGCTAATTCTCCATAGCTTTTCAGGGACTATTTTAATCTATTAAGTTGTTGCTTAGATGTTAAAAGAGAAAAATGTAATAATCTTGTAGACTTAAAAATACACTGAAAATATTAAAAAAAACTTGCAGGGCAGTAGGGTACAATAAAAAATGGAGGTGTATTTAAAGTATTTGTTGATTTGTGGACTCTCAAAAGAAACTGGGGAGGGGAATCTGATCAGTTGAGTAGCACCTCTTGTGAAGAGAAGACTAGCTCTGTATTTTGAATGCTCTCTGTTCTCACAGGTGCACTAAGGCCCTTTATTACAGCAGTGTGGAGGCACTGGAAGAAATGTCTGACCAAGAGTTACAGGAACTTTTCAGACAAGCTAGTTCTGCTGAATTGATGCTTGAACCTGGGATGACTGTTCTTGACCTGTGCCGCAAAGCAAATGCCATTCCAGATGGACCTAGTGGGTACGTTCTCACTTGTGCTCGTGGGTAATTCACAAAACAGCATTGATCCTTCTCAGAAAGAGCTGGAGTAGTAGAAGCTAAGATTAATGTCAGTCACTGTTGACCTGGACTGAAAGTCAAGTGCAGGAGAATTACAATGTATTCAATTATGCATCCAACAACAACAAAAAAAACCCTAAGCGACCTTCCAATTCTTAATAAATAGCTTTCTCTTGCAATTAACTGTTGCTTTCATTTTGTTTTTAAGGTACCGGAAAATTACAGATGGAGGAGTTTCAATAAATGGGCATCGTGAAACTAATCCTGAGACTGTTCTTATTCTGGGACAGCATATTCTGAAGAATGGAGTATCATTACTTAGGGTTGGAAAAAAAAATTACTACATTATAAAATGGTTGCAGTTGTGACAACAGAGTCTCCCTGAAATGACAGATCACTTTAACTCTGCTGCTTGAAGATGTACTTGAAGATGTTTCTGTACTGTGCATTACTACACAGCTCAGACTACCCAATATCAGCTTCCTTTTCAAAAGAGAGTTCAACAGAGTTCAAATAAAGGAGCTGAGCTGTTCCACTGAAGAGACTGTAGATACTCTGCCTTTTTCAAAGCAGCATTCACAAGGATCTGCATAAGAAGAAAATGAGAAGATTAATTTCAAAGTCCAGCGATGGAAATGTGCTTCCCCTCCTTTAACAGCCTTCTGTGTTGTAGGAGAACAGTGTCCAGTTACTCCACAGGAAAATGAGCCAAAGCAACTCAAACCCACTCCTTCTTAGAGCCAGTGTGTGTGCTCATCTAACCAAGAAACCTTGCTGGGGGCAAAGACGACAAACCTATGGTTTCTCTGAACAGGTTTGCTTTGAAAGAAACTGCAGAAAATTCATAATAAAGATTCCTTAAGTTAGCAAGCACTAATGTAAGTTTCTTCTTGGTTATGTATGGGGGACACATTGCACTAAAGTTTTCCAGCCTTCACATGGGAATACACAGCAAATTCACTTTTGAAATCTGAAAGTACAGAGTCTTGTACAGCTTAACCTAATGAATCTCTTTTCAGTCTTCTGTGTGCATACTATGACTTACAAGATGACAGTGATTCCACTTCAGTCCTGTGAATGACTGGGATGCATCCATGCTGTCCACCATGCCTTGTTGAAGGAATGTTCTGGTACTAATTCTGTAGTCTCTGCAGTCAGCTGGAAGGTAGTACATCATACCAGAAGACTTGGAGCATGTACATGAAAGGGTTTGGTTTTTTTTTAATGTAAACAGCACCACAAGGATCTCTGGACCAGGAAACACATGAGGGAAGCTCAGGTGCTTTGTAGTGTTGCTTTCAAGAATCAGGCCTCACTGTTGAGCCATGGAGAATAATTTCTTAGTCCCTGAACTCTTCAAATTTGCAGTAACAGCAGCCACAGTAGGGGAAGCCTTAACCTTAGCTTCTGGAATATGGTATATATTCTGGAGTTGGGCAGGGAGTTGGTTACTGTTTTAGGGATCTTTATTAAGTTTCTTTTTACTTGATAAACTTGCTGCTGATTTCATTTGCTTCGACTCTAGATTTCAACAATAATATAGTGGCTTGCTTGTTATAGATGACAGTTTCTTCTGGAAATCAAGCTGAAATATGGTACTTTCAAAAGCTCAGCATGTTCCTAGTGTTAATTTTCAGTTTCCAGATCCTACTTACCTGTCTCATAATGAGACATCTCTAGCCTAATCTTACATAATAATAAAAAGTAGTTGAATCATTTCTACCTCAAAGAAAGCACATGGAGGGAAAAGGGAAAGGAAGAAAGCTAACACAGTCACCTTGTTCCTTAAATGACAGAAGCATTAGAGCAAATGCACCTGGGACCAAAATACTCCAGTACATCCATGTTCACAACAGAGCCCATTTGAGTTTCCTTCTGGTTACAGGTAAAACTTGGAATAAGTAGTGTTTAATGTCTGATCTCTTTCCTGACTGTCTTCTGTCATCACCAAATGGTGCAGACATACATATATATCCAATTATAATAAATTAGTAATTTTTTTTTTTAGAAGGATGAAACAAAGGAATAAAGTTCTTTGCATGCAAAGTTTCTAATGATTCATAAACCCCCCAAAATTTAGCCCATGCTTGCCTTTCACCAAGTCCTAGCAATCCATACCCTTCCCTGAGTCTTCCCAGAGAAACAAGCTGGATACAACCACTACTTGCCATGATCATACAGAGCCATCACAACTAAGCAATTGAACACTTGGGCCAAGGATCAAGGAGGACTGGAAAAATTGACTATTCCCTCTTAGCCTGGTCTTATTTCTTATATATAGGTACATTCAGATAATCAGAAAGAGATTGTCCAGACTTGTTCAAATGTGAACAAGGAGTAATTAATATTAAAGTATGTAACACGGCTACAAATGCATGATTCAAAAGTGCAAAAGTAATTATCTGGGCAAGATATTTTAAAAAACCTAAAACCAACAATCTAAAAAATCTCCACCAAAAACATTTGTACAGTACAACCTGGAAGACTTGAATTTGATCTTATTGTGACAGCTAGCAGTCAAATGGTAAAGAGTGAAAGGGCATGCAGCAAGTAAACTCAAAACTGGGGGAGCATGAATGAGCACAATGCATTCACTCATTTAAACAGTGTCACTGAGCACAATGCATTGAGCACAAACCCATACCCAAGTGGTATAAAACTTTGAAGAACCAATCCTCTAGCTCTCACCTCAAAGCAGTTTAATTAGCAACAAAAAGCAGATGCAGTGGAGCTCCTCAGTAACTAGAAAACACCAGCTACCCCTTGCTTTCTTAGCTGAAGGAGAAAACTGCAGAAAAAAAATGTACACAGGATAATTCCATTCAAGTTCCCAACAAGGGCACAACAAGGTGGCAAGTTGTTTCTTCCCCCTGCTGTGGTCCATAAAGCAGGGACCTGAGTTTGCCATATCCAAAGCAATGAATAAAGGCAGGTTCTACACAAGGTCTGCTCTGTTTACTTCAGAGTAAGGTCTGAAGCACACAGACACCACCACCCTCTTTACCCATCTGTTTCACTAAGTAAAATTTGAACTGGACTACTACATACAAACTGTTCACACTAGGATACTGATGTGTTTTAGTTACACCAGGACTACAACAGCTCAGGTGGCAATGTCAGACATTTACTAATCTGAACTTGGCTACAGGGAGTTTTCTCCTCTATGATTTTCTACCTCCCACTGAAAAGCAAGTTAGCTAAAACTTGTGCATTGATGATAAAATTATTTCAAGTTTAAATAAAATAAAGTGATCTAGAAGACAGCTGTAAACCATCAGTCTAATCTGTACATTTTTCAGTTGCTGCCTTCATTAGGCTTATTCCACAGCTTCCCCATGATTTCTTTTAATGCTGGTAGTAATAGTGGCATTTGAAGTATTTTATCTCAGTCCAGAACACAGTTTATCAGCATGAACAGCCTATCTACATTATGAATTACAGAACTATTCAAGAATGCAGAATTGAGTGAGAACAAATGAAATAATACATAAGGCTGTACAGATATAGGTACTTATTCTACTAACTTACAAGTGCATGTAAGTCCTGCCACCAGAACTACAAGTCAGTCCAAAACTATTTCTGGCATAATTAATTTTTTGTATTATCTGTTTATTAAATAACAGGATTGTTACAGCATGGACCTTCAAAGTCTTGCATTAAGGATTACAAATCAAGTTAATTTCTTGGCACTCAAACATTACCAAATTGAAACTTTTGTGAAACTTAAAAAAAGTTGTAACATTTCAGAAACCAAATTAACACTGGAAATTTCACATGACGTTGGAGAGCTAAGTACCACTTGCAAGAATTTCTTCAATAAATTAAATTCATTTGCTTTATGCAGCATCTCAGAACTTTACAAATGAGAGTATTTCTTCACAAAGAGACTGTTGACTGAATTTTGGGATTTAAAGCTTACATAGCAGATCACTTATGGACGGCACTACCTTGTTGAAAACTTCTTGGATGTTGAGAGCAAAAGGAAGAGGTGTCAGGTGAATTCCAAACAGAAATGTAATGTTTTTGAAAAAACTTAAAAGCTTTCACTGATCACCAAATTAATTTGAGTAGTGGTTTGCACTTCAGTCATATTTCTTAAATCTGAGAACTACCATCCCTGGATACAATGCACGATAGAAGTACCTACTTTGTATTCATTACACATAATGCATACACCATGACTTTTCAGGCTGTTTAAAAATACACAATATATATTTCTATGTTCTGCATGAATTACCTCAGATCATACATGAAGTATCCAAAAGTTGCATCTGTCAGACTTAACTCCTTGTGCTCATATTGATACCAAACTGAAGATTACCATCAGAAAAATCCACATTTTTAAACAGAGCTTCTTGTAAATGAAATTTGATTTTCAATCTTTAGCAGTTACCAAAGGAATTCCATTGTTCCTAACTTTTCACGGGGAAGGAACTGCATATGGGTAATAAAAACCTCACTATCTTGGCCCAATGCCACAAAATCAAGCCATGGAGGTTAAGAGCAGTGTCCTATTTTTCATGCAAGTTGTGTTAAAGAAAAAGTATCAGTAGCACTATAGTAAACGTTTTCACTTTATACAAGAGTGAATCTGATTGAAAAGTACATGCAAGTATGTTGGCTGGAATTTAAATAAATTTTTTATTCATAAAAATTAAAATGTTTACTTTTTCAAGGCTAGTGTGATCAATAGTTATCTGTATGAATTATAATCAGAAGAAAAAAAGAAATCTCATCAACTTAATTTCCAACCTAAAATTTAATAATTTTACGATTGTCCTCAAAAAAAAAAAGCTACTTACAGCACAATAAAATTTCCTCAAAAGCAACTGTAATCTCTGATATAAATATTCCAATTCCACAGACTTTCTTTCATACTGTCATACATTCCAAAATTTGCAGAAGTTGTGGGTATCCCCTTCTCCCTGGCCAACTTCATCTGGTTTTAAAAGAAACGCTTATTATCCCATTACATTTTTGAAATCCAGTTTTATTTTTCAGTTCTGCCAGAGCAAATTTACTCTCAGATGGTCCAGGGGCTTGGTCCCAGGAGGGAGGAAGGGGAAGGTGTCCTTGTGCCTGATTATAAACCCCAACATTCATACATAAGCTCCAGTGCAAGTTAATAACTCTGCAGCCACTTTTTAGTTGGCTGTTCTTGTTCGCAAGCTCCAGGTTAATTCTTCCTACATGATACTTCATGAAATCAAGTCTGAAGTTTTGTCTGCCATTGAAACATTTGGGGACAAAGTGGAAAAAAAAAGGGAACACACATACATAGTAACACGCTCGACATCTCTACTGTGCTATAAAATGGAGACCTCCATCTGTCACAGTGCATGCAATATATTCATGAAAGAAAATACTCGGTGCTCTCTTTTCTTCACAGTATTGAAACTTCTACTGGAAAAGCAGCTTAAAACTATGCCACAAGACTACACCGGCCATCTTAACCACAGGCAACCTGTTCAGCAAGTCAGGCACTGGAACTTGAACGTTTTTCCCCAAGTTCAAATGAGACTGTCACTGAGACAGAAGACTTGGTCTGCTTTAATTTGCACCAGAAACCTGGTAAGGAAACATTTAGAGCCATTTATTATATGGATTAAATACGACTTCTTTTGCAAAATACAGCATATTTTTCTGTTTGCAAATCAAACTGTCTTTACATGAGCAGATTTACACAGTTGCAGTACACAGATAAGAAGAGTTCATAAATAAAAGTTCTACTCCGTATACCATGCCTAGCAATTGTCAAGCCAATGTAACCTCCAATGCATATAAATAGTGTGGCTGATACAGTCTTCACCAAAGATGTGTCTCACGGATCTCTGCAATGATCTGGCTGGCTCGCTGCAGGGCCTGCACGCAGGAACACACAAAAGCCAGAGTTAGTTATGCTGGAGTCATTTCCCAGGGACATAACAGCAGGAGTCTGGGAAGCACAAAGCTAAAAATCAAATCAAAGCTAATCAGTGTCATTACAAAATGAGTAGCAATCCATTAGATTCTCAAGAAGGGCAGACTTCTTCACCATATACAATTTTAATGCTGTAAAGCTTAAAAATAAGAGAGAAACTGCACCTACTTTCTATCTAGCCTGCTAAACTGCAGATTTAAAAACTCATATGTGATCTTTTCTGATCATGTACTGCTTTTCATTCCTCTAGCAGAGAAAAGCAATACACTGGCATACTCTCAAAAAGCAGTGAAGAAAAAAGGAAGACAAGTCTTCAAAAAGTCTCCCATTGATATCGTTAACTGTTCCCATGAGCTCCTGCTCTCTTCATTACCTTTAGCATGTCAGCTGCCTCTTTCCTGCGTTGTGCCATGTCCTCAGACTCTGTAAGAAGGTCATCCAACAACAGGGATTTGTACAGCTGGCCCACCAGCTCACTCTGGAGAGTGTCCTTCACGTGGTTCACCAGAAAATGCATCACTGCCTTTGGCACACTGCAAGCACATTGAGATTGTTTCTTTAAAATAACTGTTCAAAACCAGGTCTGTTCCAGATTGAAGAATGCACACTGAGAACAAGCAGCTACACACAGCCTTGGCTCAAACTACCAGCAATCTATCAGTACCCTAAATAAAAACTCTCTCAAGTGAAAGCAGCATCATGTACAATATTAGAGTAGAACTAATTCATAGAAAATAAATTTCTTCCAAACAGAAAAGCTGCATTGTAAAAAAATATGATCAGTATAAAACACAAAATAAGAATAAACAACTTTGCTCATTAGAAACCAACCTATCTCTCCTGTGCTAGGGAGGACACACATTTAAGTATGTCAACCCTAAAACTAGATTTTACATGTAAATGGGAAGGGAAAGATGCAAAGAAATAATTAATACCTCTGATATTGCATAGTAGGAACAGTGCAGTAAAGTTAAGGTAAACAAAGTACTCCCCTGCCATGATACTAATACTAAAATTAATACTACTTTAATACTAAAAATTATACTGAAGGTGTTGGTTTACTGAATAGACTAAAACACCTATGAGCCTCACTAACCTGCTCTAAAATCTGGTTTCCAGATCCCTGTACTTCCCCCCCTAAACCTCCCATATACATAAAAATATAAATACATATGAAGTTAGACCTTTCCACAAAGACATAAGCAAAAAAGGTTTTATAGAATTCCTCATTAAAGTATAACATTTTTAAAGCAAAAACTTTAAAGTCATTTTCCACAGTAGCAAGAACTTTTTCATGCTGTTTCCATCCTTATAGCTAAATGCTAGAAAACTGAGCCACACACTAGTTCCTATTTGACCCTCCCATTTGAAATAGCAGGATGGCAAAGCTAAATTCTGTCAGGGTAACACAGCACCTAGAGTTTACTCCCATTATTTGCTGCTAATCTTCCATCTGAATTGCAGCATCCTCCAGGCGTCTCCTAAATAATTAAACTTTTTACTTAGTATTATACAGAATTTGAAACCATTAGAGAAAACAAGTGCTTCTTCAAATTGCTTTGTTCTGTGAAGGGTCAAATTTTACTGCTGCTGTCCCTTCCAAAAAATAAATTTCTTTTCTCTCTTCTAACAAACACAAGAACACTGATAAAACATATGATAAAAATAACAAGATCATGTAAGATTCTTGAAATTGCATAATATTTGTATGGCTTATATATTTCAAGGAAGTTTGGGTTTACCTGTCCTGAATGTTCTTCCTGACAATAAGGAAGTAAGATTTAATAAGTCGCTCAATCACTTCACAATCTCGTTGCTCACGGGCAGAAAGTTTGCGTGCAACAGGTACAGGCTGCATGAAAAAATAAAACCCTTAGCTTACTAATTCTGCTCATTTGCATTTGTAAATAAAAACTTAGAACTATAACCACTGCTCTTTTGGCCTGAGTTTGACAGATGCAACCTGTCTTGCAACAAACCTGTAAAACCTTCAGAAATAAAATTAGAGACATATCAAAATCCACATGTGTGAAACAAAGGTCAGAGGGCACCGCTACATTTCTAAAGCTTTTTTCTAAAGCTCTCCAAATACTTCAAATATGTCCATCTGTTTTTAACTTAAGTGGGTTTTGTCTTTGGTGATTCTTCTCCTCTGATACAAACATTACAATTCAGCACAAAAAGAGCAGGAATTTGAGTTGAGCTGAGCTTTGTTTCTGTACCAACAGCTATCTAGACAAGGAGTTCACTTGCACAGGAATTTGTGAAAGGAAGCCAGTTTCCCAATAATAGCCTGAAACTGGTGCTGTCAGGGAAGTTGCAGGGACATTGGAATTGGGCAAGGAGCAAAGCAGAAGAGACTGGCTAGGGCTCCCTGTTGCTATAGTGGGAATTATTTACAAAGATACTACATATTAGCAGCAAAGTTACAAGATCTGGAGTTCAGATGTTTTCTTTCCTGAACTACAAAGAAAAAGAATTTGTCTTCCAAGACTCACCACATCTAATAGGTTTACAGCATGTCCTTTTTGAGGACTGGCAGGTAGTGCTGCAGATGACTTGGATTTTTCATCTGCTGATACCTCTTCTACTTTGGAGGGTTTCAGCATTCCTCTCCAGTTGCCTGTTCCAGACTCCTGAGATGCATCTGCTCCTACAGGAGTCTGCACAAATAGCACATTGGAAAAACATGGCAGAATTAGAAATCAGGCACTCAGAGAAGCATCTGATCAAATCACTACAGGTAAAACTCACTAAAAAATAAGATTTTCATAGGTATATTCCCTTCATTCTGTTCTTCACATTCCCCACATTTATTCTGCCTTTTCTGGTAACAGCTTACAAAAGGTACTGGTAAAATGAAAGCTTTTAAAACTCATACGCTCCCTAATAAAGGGCATGGAAATGTCTCACATGGAGAAGCTCCACAGCATTTTAAGGGTCTACAAATCACTTCTGAAATATGGGGTGGTCTTTCTAAGTCATTTGGCTTTGACCACACATTCTATACTATCAGGATCATTCTGAAAGTCTACTTTGAAGATGACCACAGCTCTTGCAATACTCAAATTTAAACTTTTCAAGTTCTATTTAAATACAAACTGAAGTTTCTTACAGTAACAGCTAAAAAATATGCTTATTTCTGTTTTGAGGTACCATAGCTATGATCATATTTGTGCTGTCGGAATTCACAGAAGGCTTTTTTTGTAACAAATCAAAACAAAAATCTTCATCCTCTGGAAGTGAAGATCAGAGATTCTGGGGAGTTTCAGAAAAAGAATGACTCACGAATCTTCTGAGAAAAAGATTTAACATCCAACTCTTAAACATTAAGAATCATTGGAGAAAAAAAAAAATATTAGTGGATGGTATCCACCATGTGTTAATTAGTATTAAAAGCCCCAAAGTTTATTGTGATGTAGAATTGGGGCAATCTTTATTTTGTACCTTTCCACAAGCCTAATATCTCTTCTATTTACTATGTGCTTTAAAATCTCCTCCTGTTTGAAAAACAGGCAAGGTCATTCAAGGCTTTGTACTTGTCTTGCTTTAGATACAGGAAGAAAAAAGGTAAATTTATCTGTTGTTTTTACAGTGGAACACCACAGGCTGATCTTAAATCTAGAACAAAGGTGAGAAACAAAGCATAGCAAATAGGATACCAACAGTAGCATACAGGAGGAAGCCCAGCCAATCTATGCACATCAAAAATTTTACTTAAATTGCACAACTGCTCAGAGGCATTGTAGAACACACTAGGAATTCAAATCAAACTCTGTTAATAAAAGAAAATTATTGTTAAGGAAAGCTCCACTGCGTGATTTCTGATTGCAAGACAGCTGTTCAAAAATGACAAAAATGCCACTCTCCTGTGTTACTACTGTGGAGCCTGCTCTACCTCCAAAGTAGTTTCAGAAGCAAAGCTACACAAGAGTGTGAAATGTATCACACCTAACAGAGGACACGTTTTATGGGAAATCCAAACCAAAACTGGCAACTTCCTGCAACTTCCTGAGTCACAAACTATTTTCACAGTGGCAGTTAATTTCTTTCTAATTTTTGCAGCATATCAAAACCTCTAAAACATTGATGAAAATAATAGTTCAAATTCTACTATTGACTAGATTTTTACTTTAACCACTTTGTTCAGGACATAAATGGAAGCTTTGCATTAAAATCTGAATGTGCAATAAAGCAGAAAGCCTGAGTCCCCTTGGTACTCCTAATACACAAACTTGTGACTGCTCATCTTTTCTGACTCCAAGCAAGAGCATTAGCAGAAAAGCCTTCAGAGGAATAATGAGCTGTTATTTTAACACATAAGACAGCACACCTAACATGTAAAAAAACACTGCAGAACACATTTCACAAATATAAGTAAACCAGGGATTCGACAATTATGTGAAACAACACAAAGGAGGTTCAGTTTGAACAAAGCCTGTAAAGATTCCCTGCAGGAAGCAGGAAACTCACATTTTAGCTTATCTTCTGTCCTCCTTCTTTAACTGTCAACACATTAAAAACATGCAGTTTAACAGCCATGCTGAAAACTTTTGATTATAATACTGTTGCACCCAACAATCTATTAACAGTTTGAGGCAAATTAGGTGCGTATTTGCACCACAATATATTGGAAACAAGAACTCAAAGAGAAAGCAGTGACTTGGCCACCTCATGGCATGTCTTGCCATGCCACTGTACATAAAACCAGCAGTGCCAAGTAATCCGCACTGGGGAGGACATCCAGACTGGGTAGGACACACTGTTGGTGACACAACACTAGAGACAAACTGCTTTCCTTACACCTGGGGTGCACAACAGAAACGTGCATGCAGTGCTTAGAGGAAAAATCAAGACAGACCTTGCCATCAGCCTCAGCAGAAGCAGCAGTAACAGTCTCCTGGGAAGCAGGTGCCAATGCACCTGGAGCTTTAGTAGACTAAGGAAGGTAAAAAATGCAGGGAGGGGAAAGAAATATTCAACTGAAGACCACCAAATTTACCTAGCAAATTTCACACACTTTTACCTACTAGCATCTTTCAAAATCCAGAAAATACGTTGAATTTGCAAGAAAAACAGTAATAGACGGAGAAAAAAAACATAAGAAAAGAAAGAAAAAGCATGTCCAAGACAGTTATTTTGGATTATCTGGCCTTCAATTTCATTTAAGCTCCTACACTGATGATTTAACTATAAAATCAATAAAATGAAGGATCAAAGAGCACTGAAAGCAACCTGAAACCTTAAATTCCCAGTTCATCCATCTGTTATCTTAAGACTGATTAAAGACAGCAGTATTAGATCTACTCTGGAACTTTGTCTCATTTTTTAAGGTAATGAACTTAGTGAGCAGATTTCTATCAGCTGTAGAAACTCATGTTACAACCTCATCAAGATCCTACAGTCTCTATCTTTGAATTCTTAATAATTCACATAGTATTAAATAACTGTCTAAAATTCCAGCTTAGTGTCAGACTGTTCTTTTCTAGAGCCAGACAACATTTTCCATGACACTTGGTTGGTTCTTCCACCCCTGTCACTGCACTAATTCCAAAACCTGGTAAAATTAAGCAAGCTCCAGAGACAGAATACATGTCTGGATTATGATGAACAACCAGAAATGGCATCTCCAACATCTGCTCCCAAAGAAAGTAAGACGGCAATAAACTGCAGTTTTAAGAGGGACTTAGCAAAACACAACCACAAGTCACTTTGCTGGCACTGGGTTATTGTAAATCACTTGTTTATCTTTAGAAATCAACGTGTCTCAGCTATAAATATAAACATGAAAGTTCTGAGTCCATCTTCAACATCTGCAGTCATTGTATACCTTACCTGAGATGACATTCAAGTAATAAGTGTAATACTACATTTATAGAGTATATAGAGTCTTCAGAAAGTCTTCAGAAACAACAGATTTAAAACCTCCCAAAAACTGCATCTTTTTATGAAAATGACATTCTACCTCTATCTTATGAAACTGAAAGGAAAAAATACAATACTTGGGAGCTCCCAAAACTATTACTAGGGCAGCATATAAAAATTTCTAATATTAGGCTGGATGTAGGAGACTGCATTAATCTTTATGTAAAAAATTCAAACATTTACTTACCTTGTCTCGTGGCACAGCAGAAGGCAATTCCCGGGCTAACCTGTTCCGCCTTTGTTCCTTTAAAAACAATCCAGCAAGACCTCAATTATCTATTACTCTGTATCAACACATAGCAAGATTCACATTTTACAGATGACTTCCATTTTAGACACAAACACGAGTAATTTCATCTCATCCTGTGCCATACTAGTACTGTGGTCTATGAAAGCCTCAATTGTTTGGATATTTGGATTACCTGGTCAAAACTAAATTCTCAATATAAGAAGTTTTGCCAAGTTTTTCTGCACTATACTCCCTAATCAAAACCTGAGCCTTTAAAAAACAGTATCTAAGCTCCACAATTTGGCTCAGCATAGAAAACCTTACAGCCCTCATTAAGCTGTAAATCCCCCAAGTAATCTAAAGGATTTGATTCTGTGGCCAGCACATGATTAGCCCAAAATGAAGGAGGAAGCTGAATTCGCTTCATAGCAAAACAGAATTTGAAGCAATCAGGACAAAGAAATATCTGATTTTGCTTGAAGTTAACAACTGATTGTCCACCGAATAAAGCCTGGGTTTACATGGTCTGGTTCTTCAAAAATTCTGATGTCCTGCTTAGGAAAACATTAGGGAAGAACTACTTTTAAGTAGTAATACAATTTTGAATGTTCAGCTTCACAAAATCTGAATGTCTGTATTCACAGCAGTTTCCATACACATTGTTTGTGAAATAGATTAAAGAGCAGTCTACCAAGTCAAATTCAAATGCACACCTAGTCACTACAAAATAGGTGTATAGAAGGAAGTAAAAGGTAAAAACTAGAGCTGAAATTGTAATGTAAGCATTTAGAAAAGGAACATTACAAGAGCATGTAGTGACAGGAAAGGGAGAATGGCTTCAAACTGAAAGAGAGTAGATTTAAATTACATATTCCATAGGAGGAAATTCTTTACTGGGAGGGTGGTGAAGCACTGGAACAGGTTGCCCAGAGAAACTGTGGATGCCCCATCCCTGGAAGTATTCAAAGTCAGGTTGGATAGGGCTCTGAGTAATCTGGTCTAGAGGAACGTGCCCCTGCACATGGCACGGGGGGTGGAATGAGACAACCTTGCATGATTTCCCAAGCCAAGCCAATCTATGAATCTGTGAGGAATGAAAACGAGGTGTTGCATAAATACAAGCTTATTAATGAGCTTTTAGCCAGAGAGATGAAGTATTGCAACACCAGACTGATTGTTCCAGTCCAGCAGATTGGTCACTGAACTGCTTCCACAGGATGATGGCAGTAACAAGTACTAGCAAGCAGAACTGGGCTTGAAAAACACAAGACTACTGATGGGAGACTGATGGAGAGAATGTCTCAGGGAGACTCAAGTGTGGTAACACAGAGATTCAAGCAGAAAGCAGAAAATTGGAACCTGAACAGAGGAAACAGTACTTGTATTATCCTTTCATGAATGAGAGGAACATTATTGATACATTGTGTCAGAGACAAAATGCATTTACTTTAAAATTAAATGCCACTTCACAACTACATATTTAAATTTCCCCTTAAAAAAATTCACTTCATTTCAATTTAGGCAATACTCAATTAGGTGCCAATCTTATTTTCCAGATTGAAAAACAGGCAGAATGCTTTCAGTGAAATATCAACCAGTGGTCCTGAATGTAATATGCAATAGAAATTAACAAATCCACAGATCACTAGAGTACACACCATATTCGTAATTCATTACATTTCTCATGCCTCAAAATGTAGAAATGTGCTTCAAGGGAAGAAGTTGAAGCATTTGTTATTTTATCAATTTCACTTTCACTTAAAAAGACAAGAAATTTTTTAAGAGAACATACTTTCTTACCTCTATGTTGTTATTCATTAACCCACAGGCATCAGCAAAGTCTGGATGTTTGGTATTGATATAAGCTAACTCAATGGCCACCAGATTATGAACCTGCAATACAAGACATTCCCAGATCAAAAATTCAGGGAGTAAACCTAATGCCAGTGCAGAGCAATGACCTACAATGCTGGCAAGCACAGCTTAACTGCTCATAGCAAAAGAGCAGACAGCCACAAACCAACTACAGTAGGTAAACCAGGGAGAGATGGCTCACTACGAGGGACAGCAGTTACACAAAACAATTTTTGCTTTTCACATCAAATGCAGAGTCAAATACTGAAACACTCTTTACTCCCCAACAGGCAATCCAAATCAGACTTTAATATTAAAACATATATATTTAAAAGTACAAGCTGAACTTCTAGTTTTCACTGGCTAAAGGGCATTACAAGCCTCTGAAACGTACAAAAATAAAGATTACTATTTAACTTTCACCACTTCATCCCAAACTCTACAGTAAATGCAAAGCTTCTTTTACAAGGGAGGGAAATCACCTATAGCAGGAAGATTAGAAGATGTTAAATTGAAATTTTGTGAAATTCTTCTTGGGAAATTGAAACATAGGGGACAATATGCTTAACCCTAACCCCACCCCATTGTCACATATGTATCTATATTCTAATATAAAAAAGATTCAAAATGTGTACATATTAAATAACTATCAATTTAACAATTACGTTAAGATTCCTTTAATAACTTGGGTTGCTGACTCTGCAAAACCACAGTAGATGGAAACTTACCATTTCATTTGTGACAGGAAGTCTCCTACGCAAAAGACAGGTTACTACTTCAACTATGGCATCGTGCAATTTAGGAAACCTCAGTAACTCCTAAAAAACAACCAAAATTTTACTGGTGAGACTTCCAGAAGTTCTTAGGCAGGTAATGACACACACACACACAATGTGCCAGTAATTACAAAGCCAATTCTAAATATGCACTTTTACCTGTGTACTGTAATTACTACAATGCTGGATAATCCTCTGCATTTCCTCATGAACCAGCTCCACACAGCGCAAGCTCGGTTCTTCCAAACGTTTGATTTGCCTTTTTACCAACAACTCAAAGGAAACTTCAGGAACAAACAAAGCAGGACGGGGACCCTGGTTCAAAAGGAGGGAAAAAGCTGCTCAATTTTGTATAGAACAAGATGCATTTCTAAGAAGCAGTATCTGATGAGGCCCAGAATAAATCAGGTCACAGTGACACACCTGACACAAAACATCTCAAGAGTAAAATATGTTACAAGAATATTTAAAAGTAAAAGCTGCAAAAGTTGCTGCCTTTAAGACAAAATGTATTTAACAATGATTATCCAGCATCCTTAAACAATCTTGGAGATTTCTACCTACTCATGTCACTTTAGGCTTACAAATCTGAACAATGCTTTTTCACATTTGTGAATCCCCATATAGATGAACTCTATTATAAAGGAAAAGACATTTTCTTTCTAATTTCAGAGAGAAAAATTGCCATTATTTATTGGACAATCTTGGGAACCTAATGCCATACCAACAAGATAAGTGGGTTTCAATGTTTGGAGCAATTTCATTTATGACCATACAGAACAATGCTTAGCTACACATATAACATTTTTTACCTGAAATGTGACATCTTTCCTGTTACTAAATCCTGTTTTTACATTTTACATTTACAGTAGAACAGGAACATACACACAGATCATTGTACTGAGTACCTCATGCTCCAAGACCATGCAGAAACCTGCCTGTCTGTCCACACACAACAGACACAGTTCAAAAGCAGACTGATATGTCTGACATCCAAAGTCAAGCTTGAAGGAGTGAAGATTTTATTATGTACTGCAAAATTAAAACATGGCCTTACTCTGTTAATTCTCAGCAACGCCAATTCACATATTAGCAAAAAATCGTATCTGTTAGGAAAAGACTGAACCATTTCAAAGTAGTGCCCCTTATATAGAATTAAACCTTAGCTTCCTAACATACAGCCACAACCCTCAGAAACACAGAAGAACACTCACAGTGGCATTTCTAATGGCAGTCAGAATGTCAATTGTGTTAAGGCCACCCAGAGGGTCAACAGATTCTAAAGTTCTTCCAAAAGTCTCATGAAAAATATAACAGATTCTGGCTCCACCACATCTGAAAGAAGAAAACAACAACTGAAGTAGCAAATAATACGAAAAATTTTCTGCTATTTTTTTATAAAAACCATTCTTTACAGTTGCTTGGATTCAAACGTTTTTGAGTATGTTATGGTCCAGTGTAGAAACATTGCAAGTGAGAGCCAGTAAGAGCCACTGGGTCAGGCTAACATACTCAATGTTTCTAGGAAAACATTTGTACTTACAGCTCTGAAGTCTCTATGTATTTTGCTGTTCCTTCGATAGTGTTACAATATTCTGTGGCAAATTTGGTGATCAACTGCAATAAAGTAGCACTTTTGTCTTCAACAGGTTCCCCATAGCTGTTCAGTAGAGACTGGTACTGAGCAGCTAAAACATTAATTCTGGTTTTCAGTTCTGGCAAGCAATCCCTGATATGATGCATCAGCAATCTAAAAATAGAACACAGTCCCTCATTAGAAGGGAAGAAAAGTTTCAGCTTTATCATCTCCATCAAAACAGAGAAGAGACACAAAACAACCACCAAAGGAAAATACGGACTTGGGAAAATTACCGTAAATTAAAAAACTGAGAGAACCAGAGTTTGCAACCAAAGTTTTCTTTAATGCATTACTGTACAGCACTGAAAGAGACACTAAGGGGTAAAAAGAAAGGTCTGCACATATGTCTAACACATCAGTTTACATCTTCAAGTAATACCTGTTCAGTGTTCTAGCAAGATACTTGGTTCCATTTCGATTGGCAAGGGAAGGATATTTCTTTTGAAGAAACCCATACTCATCACGAATGGAATCAGCCACACTCTTCTTATTGTTAATATCCAACTGACTCCTGAAGGTAAAAGGCAGAGTTACACACTAGTTAATGGATGTAAAGTAAAAGTAATTTATAGTTCTGCTCTTCTGGACAGAATGTTTAACAATTTGTTTTTGCTTTACACACTTAACTCACCTTCCTCAGATTTTAAAGGTTTTTATTTATTTCTCCATGCAGCATAGTCAAAAAATTGGTATTGGTAGGAACTACACACAGAGTAAGCAATGTTCTTATCAAAACTACATGAGATTTGACCTATGTAAGAGAAACACAGCCAACAGCACCACAGCCATATGCAGTTAGGATTAATATATACAGGACCTGTGCTGGATCAGAGGTAATGTGAACAGCTGACCAGAAGCTCCCCTCAAGATGAAGGACAACAGCAGAACTGGTGACACTACAGTTCTTTTAGAAGTGTCTCTTCTCTGCATTAGCAGTTGGTTGAGTGGAAGAACAAAGGCTTTTGAGAAGTGAGCACCAAGCTGCTCACACCTTATTCTTAAAACTATATTCATGGCTAAAAAAGCAGAAGCATTACTTCATATTAACACAGTTTTAAAAATAGCACCAATGTGCCCACACAGACCTATTCACTACTCCAATGATGCCAAGTTTGACTGGAATCACTCTTCCCATGAGCACATCCATAGCATCAGTGCCAGCATCCATGAGATCCAGCTTTGTGATAACAGCAAGGGTTCTTCGACCTACCAAAAGGAAAACACTCACAGGGATGTTCTGATTTGATCAGAGTAACTAAAACTCATAATTCAGCAAGTGGAAATTAGTGACCTAAATTCATTAAATAGGTAAATAATGCCCATCTAAATCAGTAGGCTAACGCACACAGGATTTGTCTGGGACCTTAATATTTCCTGAGCTCTTGGGCTGAAAAAAAATGTGCCAAGAACTTTTTCTTTAAAATATAACACACTTTTTGAGTTTAAAAAAATAAACCATCATCTCACTAAAATCACTAAGTTCTTGGGTCTTGAAATTGTCATGTGAGTGTAGCTACTTTAGTACTGTAAGGTCTCACTATACAGCATTACTCCTGCAGAATCTGCAACATGATCTGTCATTCTAGACCTTTAGGTTTCAGAATTTTGGGAAGTGATCCAAAAGACACTGTCAATCATTTTTACAGGAGTAAAATAAAAGGGGTCTGATATCTTGAACCAGCACGGTTTAACTGTGCAGACTGTCAGAGGAGGTTTTCCCTCAAGGTGATGTGGCAGGCAAGCCAAAGCAGACTTGGAGTTCAAAAGCAATCAAGAAATGCTACATTTTGTGGAAAGAAAAATTTGAGGGTACCAACACTAAATTTTAGCCTGATTTCTGTATGCTTGTTTTCCAAGTGTATTAATCCAATTTCTATCAACTCACACAGTGGCATTTGTTAGCCTGGTACTGACAGCATTTTGCAACAGCAAGAAGCAGGCAGCCAGTAGCTTCAGATCTGTTTCAAAGTCCTTAGGTAAATATCAAATGATAATCTTCCTACTCCATTAAATCAGTCAGTTCTCCCACATAAATTCCACCAGGGCACCAAAACTCACCTTATCCTTACTAGAAGTCACTAAACTAACAGCTAGACAGTCAATTACTAGATGCAGAGTGGCATCTATTCTCTACCAAAGGAAACAGTGTTGGATAATAAAGCATGAAGTTGCCCTAACAGAAAAGTCTGAAAACGCTCAACATTTTTAACATCATTTTGCTGCTGTGGAAACAGAAGTAATCCATGACTATTACAATAGTTAACTGACCTACTGACAAGGCAGAAATCTATCAGTTATTGATTCGTCCCAGCATTCTCTTGAGTTGAAGAGAAGTCTTTAAGCAAATATAAAAATTATATTTTCTAGGAAATGTGGTGACATTTACTTTTCTTGCTATATTTTGCCCAAACAACTTCAGTTTTATTTCAGGACTGAGTTTTAAAAAGCAGCTGAAGTACAGCATCCAGTGAGCCTTGGTGCTTACCATCTGGATCCACCTCCCGAGCTATTTTCAGTGCTTCGGAAGTGGCCATGTCTGTGTTAGCAGCCGTGACTGCCAGGATAATGGAATTAGGGTTGCTGATGAACTGAAGGATGAGCTCTCTTATTTGAAGTTCAATGTCTTTAGGCTGATCACCAACAGGCACCTAGAGAAAAAAAAAAAAACAATATGCAACTGTTCAAAATTGTGTTTTTATGCCTGCATGAGGCTTGGTGTCCAAGAACCACATGGACAATTGGCAGAGTGGGGTGTGAATGTGTGCACAGGCAGGGAAAGGAGTTCTCTTTTCTTCTTCATGACTCAGAAAATTATTCCATATGCAACCTGAACAAGCAGGATCTGAACATTTCTCCTTGGGGTATCCTCACTTTATACAGCCTCTTACATAAAATACACGTAGCAACTCCTAGAAAAGCAATGTGAAAAACATCTTCCAAGTTGCCACATACTCATCTATCTGCAGCTACAGCTGAGACCTGGACTGCTACCTCTTCTATGGAAAGGAACATGCAGCCCACCTGCCATCACTTATATGTAGAAAGAGGAAAAACATAAGCAAATCTATCTCTGACATCAGCAAAGTGCATCAGAAACCCAAATCTTACCCCAGAAGACAGTGACATGTCAAATTTATGTAACACTGCTTAACCCCAGGAAAGCAGTTTATCTAGCAATGCAGAACAATGGCAAAGAGTGAACAGGCACACCTTGTTCAAAAATACACACTGAGTCAGAAGAGGAGCATTCTGCACCTTACCTTTGTGATTCCAGGTAAGTCTACAAGAGTCAGATTTACAACATTAGATGAAAAAATCTTAAGATGAATCGGTTCAGGACTGATCCCCTAGAAATACATTAAGAAGTACCAATTACTGCCCTGGATTATTTAAATGCATCATTTGAAAATCCAAAGACTGTAGTTTCATACTACAAAGACTTTCACCACATACCTTAAAACACACAGCAAGGAAAAAAAAAAAGCCAAACACTTCTGTCAACCAATTCTTTTGTCTTTGGCAACAGCCAATTTTATAATTACACATAAAGCCAGGCATGTAGAAAAGTGAAAGCAAGTTTAACGTGCTTTAAAGTTAAGTTTAAAGAAAAATTTATTTTTTGCACTTTTATTACAGAATCTTGAAGTAAAGCAATAATTCTCTATCTTTTAGCTGACGCAATTTATCTCATGAGCACAGTGAAACAATCTCAAGATAGCAAGCAGTATTCCCATGTTCCTCATTAGAACTGGTAAGTGCTTTTCACTCCTAGCTGCCAAAACTCTTTAAGAAAGGTTTAAGCAGCAAGAAAATCAATAGCAAAACAACAGATGGACAGTACAGGATTTACCTTGTTGTTTCCTGAAATCCTCTCTGTTTCATTTTCTATTTCCTGACGAATTTCATCAAAATCTGTATAGATCTGAAGGAAGAAAAGTTTAAAAATCAAGCACAGCATTCACTTACTTAACTGCAAAATAATGTTCCCTTCTCTAAGGGAAAAACTCTCTAAGTACACAGAATATTAAAAAAAAAAAGAATAACTATTAGCCCTTAAACTAATGCTAACAGGACTCATCAGTGCTACACATTATAGAAATTGGTATTTAATCTGTTGACTAATTCTGTGAGATGGCAGTTATTAGCACTTATAACCAATGTCAGACAAATTATTAATTTGTGTCCACCTAAAGAGAATTCCAAACACTTAATTCCACTCTGAGTCTAGCTGTAATCTTTTGAAGTTAATAAACATGTAGCCTAAACCACTTATCTTGAAGAGGACAAAGGGCAGTTTCTTTTTCAAATTTTTCCACTCTTGTAAAAACTCTTCTCCTGCCACTGATGCAAAATAAGCACAGAGCTACCCTTGCACTGATTCCCTCTATATTCCTCTCTAGCTTTCCTTCAATTCCTAGCACTGCCTAGAAGGTGAGGAAATCATTTTAGAGGAATAAACACTTAGGTAATTTATCTACCAACAAAAATACTACTTTCTTCAAGCAAGAATTAAGCTTTGACTCTTCCTGAGGTGCTAGGTCATTTCAGTCTGTGTTCCTTGATGCTGATATACATGAGGCTCTTCTGTCTTTCACAGCTTTCTAATAAACCTCTGAAGTAGCCAATTCTTAAATGGACTGAAACGACCTGTCCTTATTGTCTTTGTGATGTCCATTCTAACTTTGGCAATGCACAAAATAGAATAATCAACAAAATAGCCCAAAAAAGACTATGATAACTCAGCAAAATCAATGACCCACACAACAGACATTTTATGTTTTCCAAAGTTTTCTACTCATAAACAGCAAAACACAAAATCCTCAAAATTCTGCCATATGGTACAGGAGGTATAATAATGCCAATAAACATCACCTTTTCAGGAAAGTCAAGGGAAGAGAGAACAGAATTAAATACATATATGTTAACATATTTATGACACTGCTACTTCAGCAAGAGAAAACATACCTTATTTTTGGTATGAAGAAATTTACCCCATTCTGCAGCATCTACCTCTGAAAACAAAAATGAATACATGTGAAAGAAGTAGAAGTTTCACTGACATCTTTTCCAAGGCTTGTTCATTGAAAAACGGCAAGTTTTTTTTTTAAGCAGCAAAAGAAAAATTAGTTAGCTTTCTACAATTAAATATTAAATAGCTCCATATAAATAGATTTGTGATCCTCTCTATTGAAACACTGTACCCCACTACTATGTCTAATTTGTCTCACACAAGGTCCACGCTCCTGCCTATAACTGAGCCAATCACCTATCCTGCAAAAATCTTTCAGAAATGGTCTTGTTCACTAAATACCAGCTTGTAACAGAAAACAAAAGAATTATTAGCAATAGCTTAAAAACCTGGGGGAAAAAAAGGCTAGCTTTTAGCATCCTTTTTTTAAACCATGCAAGTGAGATCAAATTACAGCTGAAAGGAAAAGTTAGAAAAACCTGTAGGTCTAAAAGCAAGCAAACAGAAAATACGTAAGAATTCTGCATAACAAAGAAGCCTTAGGAGAACATGTCTCTTCCCAAATCTGTCAAGCACCAAACATCTTCACTCTTGTCAGTCACCACTGAGGTCCAGAACTACTTGGGAATATGCAAGAGCAGTCCCAGAAACAGCAAAGGAGGCTATGCCCAATTCCTGCTTTGGAGCACAGGCAGCAGTTTGAGTCACACTTTCACTATTAGGTTACCAAGCATTAATGGCAAATTCCATTAATTTCCGATTTTTAGTTTGGGGTCATCTCCTCCATGCTCCCTGACACAGTAATCTGCTCTACAAGAACAGTCTACAAGAAATCTGGCCTTTTGGTAAACACATGGTTTACCAACAATCAAGTAATCTTTCAAAGTATTTTTTTCACTTAAGTTGAAATTTAAGAAAATTAATCAACCAAGATTTTTTTTTTAAGGATTTGGGAATTAAAAGTGCAGGAAGTTCTATGAAGCAGCAACAGCACAGAAGAAAAGCAAAAACCATCTCATTCTAATGCAAAAAGGTAAGAAAACTGAAAATCAGTCCGATCACAAGACAGCAAAATAATCACCACAGCAGCTGAAGTGTAAAAGGAAAAGTGTAATCAACAATCATGTGGCATGAAATGTATGTGATTAGTGTATATAAGCATGCACTTCAGGTGTAGGGAGAGAAAGCAAGTGGATAAAGGCAACCTTTAGCAAGGTGTCTTGGATTTTTCCATGTAGCAGGGTCTGCAGTTAAAGAGAAACAGCATTGAATGGCATTTAACATTTTAAATCATATTTAATATAGCATTTTATTCACTTTCAGTACCAGATTCTATTACAAAGAGCACGAATGCATGCAGACAGATGTGCATGCTATTCTAGTATTGATGAGAGTATAACATATTAGCAATATGCACAGAAATTAGACCTTAACTAAACACATAGAAATGATTCCTATTAATCAGATATTCTATACAACAAAGTTTGCTTGATGATGACTATTATTGCTATTAACCTCATTCTAACAGCTCAAAGTATATTCTTATCTGAGCACAGAAAACAGCACTGCTGGGCTCCACAAAGCTGAACTTCTCTGGCAAAATATGTTTCTCATAATTTACTCATGGCAAGAACCAGAAAGAGTAAAGAAACGTTTACAATGTTATTGGAAGTAGCGTTATTGTATGGGAAGGAAATCTGATGCTGTGCATCAGTATTTTTAAGACTAAATTAAAGAATAACTTCAGTTCTGAGACCGATTTAAGAAGTGACAACATATGCATTACCCTCCTCAACTTTTAATTTTTTCAAAGTATTTATGGAAATTTCATTACAAAAAAAACCCAACCTCATATTGAAGAGTTGATGAATTTACAACTCTGTTTTCCTATGATCTCTGTTCAACACCCTGAAAGTGCAAGCAGCAAAGCAAACTGGTGAAGATACTTTTGGTTTGTGCCTGTTTGGTACAAAATTCAGGTAGCACAACAACAATCAACTCATCTGTTTGAAAAGCTTAGTTCATCTGGAGAGTTGATGTCTTGCCCAGTCAAAGGTATGTGTATCCTCAACAGAAATAGGATTTTGATGGACTGGATCTGTTAAGAAAAGATTTTTAAAACCAAACTTTCACCCCTACTGTTCTGCAGGCACATGAGCTATGAAGGAAACATCATTAGGAAAAAGTTTTTGTTCATACTGGTTGGTAAATAGGCAAAATTACATACCAGTCTCCAAAATAAGTGCAAAATGAAAGGGCTCCTCCATTCTAGGTTTTATTTATGTTCAGAGGAAATCAAGTAAAATGCACATAGAGGAAGAAACTACAGGATGTTCAGTACTGTATTGCCCATCTCCTCTTGACAATTGAATCTAAGGGAGCAAAGAGAGGCCTAAAGCCAGGGAGAAAAATACACAGCATGATACTGTCCTCTTTCTGGTGGCATGGGAATTCACAGCCAGGTACTAGGCTTAGTTCTATGTATAAATAATTTTTTTTTTCAGTATTATAAGCTTCTTAAAATGATATTAAAAAGACACACATATAGGTAAGAGACACTGCATATTAACTTGCTAACACCTATGGAAAGGTTTCCTAATAGATTTAATTTATTGAAAGGAGTTTTTTAGGTAAGGAGGAAAAATTTGCATTTCTCTAAATGTAACAATGCTCAAGGCAAGGAGAAAGTTGCTACATTCAGCAACTCACTGTTCGGGTTTCCACTTAGATTGTCTTTTATCCCTCATTTAATTGGTAAATCAGTCTTCCCTCAGTTATGTTACTTTTTGGAAGCTTCTCAGGCAATACCTTCAGAAGAATTAATCATGTGATTACATTAAAGATTAAATGCCAGACAAAGGTGTGAGGAAATGATACTTTGGTCACATGATGAAATCCAGTACTACACATTATAAGAAATTACTAAAACAGCAGCTACAGATCCTGCATTTCAAAAGAAACCCCCCCACATCTCATGAATAAAGCAACAGCCTATATTTTTCTGGATTTCCATATCCTGTAGTAAGACGAAAGCCTTAATTAATACACAGGAAAAGCACACACATTACTCTATTTTCCTCAGGGTTGCCCTCCATCAAATATACTTGTTACATCCTACTCCATAACAGTCCTTTAGGAAGTTCAATACAATACAAGGATTACTGAGTTCACTCATCTCCTCTCCCTTTCTAAAGCCACAGCAATGTTATTCATTTCCAACAGGAGAAGCTGCTGGGAGTCATAAAAGGCCATCACCATAGAGGATTTCCTGCAGCATGGCAATGAGAATTTCCCAAATACTAACTGTTGTACCATTTTTCCCATCCTTGTCACCGACTAGATTGGAAGCACTTCTGAAGAAAAGCTCTTTTTCTCTTGTGCTTCTCTAAAGCCAAGCTCAGTGAAGCAGGCCACACTGTTTGGGAGCTACAGGTAGGAAGAGATTGCTATCTGAAGTATAGAGCAAAAGGCTAACAAAACAGCATTGATTTATCAAGCAATGGATGTGTATTAATTACTCCTGTGTCCTGTATCAATTCTGTCAGTTCAGAATTTGAACAATGTTCATTTTTCTGACTTGGAACAAACAAAAAAAGGAACCTATAAGCATTTATTACTTCTCCGCTGGTATGTTCTCTCTGATTTCCCATTTCTGAGCTATAATGATAGGTTTTCACTGCAAGACCAATTTAATAATTCACAAGACCAGGCCCAGTTCTCTGGTAAGTGCTGCTTCTCTTGCAATTTGATCACAGAACACCACAGTATGGTATCATCACATCAAACACACCATATGTGTTGAATCACTAGAGGCCAACAATTAACAGCACAAGCACGATGAGAACATTTCCTTCACATCAAATTACACACATTCTCTGTAGAAAATACAGATCAGCCTGTTAGAAAAATACAGAACTTCACATGTAATGGAAAATTTATCTTTGGTATTTTCTGACTCTCTTATTTATTGCAGTGATCACAGTACAAGGTCCCTTCCTTGTGAACAGCACAGCAGACAAAGTGCTTTGTGTTAAAAACTAGGAAGCTTTCTGGATGCCAACACTCCAACAGAGGTAAAATTAAAGCTTGTAAGAACCACAGAGTAGTAGCTATTTTGAAGTGGCTGTGTTAATATATAGTACCACTAGAGCAAGCATTAGGATGGATACAGGTGACAATCACAAAACAGAAGTCAAAAGAGAAGAGGGAGTTGTATAAAACTATCATTGTGCAGAGTTCAATGCCAGCATTCAGAAAGCAGCATGCCAAGACTGATACTCTCTTGTCCAATTCAACTTGTAAAGAAGAAATCCCTCATCTGGATAAAATCCTTTTCTTCAAGACTATTTCCCTCTGGGAAATCCCAAATCCGTATTCAACCAACCCTACCTCAACATCTACCTCATTACAAATAAAATTACCTCTAAAAATAGACCTCTAATGGCATTTATTACAACATTACACAGCACAGCCAGGATAAGAGGGTTTTTTCTCTCCAAGCTAATTCATCCCATCTTCTCAGATGTAACACCACAATGTGAACATAAGCTAAACCAGATCAGTGACAGCACCATTTAGACCACAATTTGCCCGAATTTTGGAGAGAAAAGATATTTCAAACTCAATTGGTAAATAATTTCTGTTCTAATCAAATTTCTGTTCTTCCCAAAAAAGTCCACATCTCTCTCAGAAGAACAAAATGAGATGAGATTATAACATTATATCTTACATAATGATTGTTCCCCCACTAAAAAGAAACTAAGTGGGTGTCATAAATAATAATTTAGCCTGACATCCCTATGAATTTTAAATTTAAAATCCAAATCCCCAAATCAAATGCAACCTAAAAAAAAAGGCTGTCTTGACTCAGAATACTCCAATTACAAAACCTCCTTTTACATCTGTAAAGTTGCAAAGAAGAACAAAATATCATTTTACCCCACAACTCAGTATCCAAGCATTCTGAAAAATTCTAGAAATATAAACTACACATTTCACAGTACAAGCAATGTAAAACTGCATTTAAAGACATTAAACATGCCATTTCTAAAAGTTGCACAGAGACTGAACTCTCTCCATCCTTCAAGGTTTCCAGACCCAAGCAGATAAAGACCAAAGGAACCTGATCTTGTCTTCAGAGTTGGACCTATTTTGAGGAGATTGGACTAGAGGTCTCCTGAGATCATTTTCAGCCTGAATTGTCCCTACAATTTCTCACATGGTTTGCATGCTAATTGTCATGAACCCTAACTGTGTTCTCTGCTGGTGAGATTAAGATTGGAGCTTAAACCTTTCAAACAGCACAACATGAATAACTGTCCATCAGAAATTAAAGGCATAAATATTACAGAAAACAAATACTGTAAAGAACTTCTGATACTTGGACATACTATTGGTAGAAAGAAATTAAGAAACATTTGAACGCAATGAGAATTAATATTTATAGTCCCAAGTTTATCATGCTAACAAAAGCCTGGGCAACTGTTAGTGTCTACATAAAAACCCTCAGATTCATCTTATAATCAGAAGGTGGATATGCCCCTGCTGCTCCTTCCTAAGATCAGGAGCATTAGCTGGTATAAAATGAGTATTGAAACTCCCAGGGGACAACTGAGATCACTTCCTTGATCTGCTGAAGGACAAAACAGAAGCAGTACAGAAGACTCAGAGCAGAAGAAGCTTCAAAGTAAACACCTACAGAACATTTAAAAGTGCTGTGCCTGATGCACTTGGAGTCTCTCAGTGCAGCCCAGAAGGGTGGCATCTGTAAGCTACAGAACGTGTCAATTCAATTCTGTTTGCATTTCTCCTCCTTCCTCTTCATTCAGAACTTACCTATTTCCTACTCTCCTAAAAACTCTCATCCTCATCACCCTCTCAATGGAATATCTTATTTATACAGAAAAAGGGGAGGCGATGAAAAATACACACAAGAAAATCGTGTTCTCTACACTTCGGACAATTATCTTTACAAATTAAATGCTTTTTTTTGGCCTGTTTTTCTCAAAAGAAATTCCCAAGAACAGGAAAACTTAAAACATTAAAAGTATTTTGAATATCCAAAAGATTTTTGACTTCATGACATTTGCTAAATTGAAAAAACAGATGGGACAACAGCTGTGTTTTCTTCCAAGCAAATTTTAAAAAACATAGTAGAGTTTTAAGATTACAGCAACTGATTCTTCATTTAAAAGGACAAGACAGACTTGAATTCCCTTTCCAAAAAGACAAAACACATTCTTGGATCACACTCACCATTTTCATCTCCAGCTCCTTTCCGACCATCCTCTGGGGAAACGTGCACCAGCTGCAGAATAAGGGGTCTCCGGGTGACAACTCCAGTACCCCGTGGGAGCAGATCCCTCCCCACAAGACTTTCCAACACAGAACTCTTTCCACTGCTCTGAAAAGTAGAATACAGCTACGTTACTTGCTGAAATAAAAAAAAAATGCTGTGATATTTTAGTTTGCTTTATCTGGCCTACAAACAGCACTCTGTTTTGTCCTCTGCTCCAGAGTTCCTGAAGGAGCATATGACAGATGCCCTGCAGACACAGCAGTGTCACTGCACAGGCACTGAAGGACACAGGTCTGATACAAACCAGTAACTGTCTAAACCTGCCTGGGACACTCAGAACACATTTCTATCTACATGGTTTGTAAGTGTACCAAGGGTTTTACCTCATGAGGTTAAACTAAACTCATAATCGGTTCAGAAAAATTAATCTCCTATTTAACATTTTCTACCACAAATATCAAACTCTCCATAAACATTTCTGGAAAAGAAAAGGCATTCTTTATAATGCTCAGAAAAATTTGATGTCAGGTACTATGTCACCTTCTAACATCTTGAAGTAAAACTGCTTTGTAAACTGAGGAATTTAACTCTGTTAGTATTTGCTAGAATTAACATGGGCTGGCTGTATTGATACCAGCAGCAGCCATTTCACAAACATATATTACCTATGTATACTTGAGTACATTAGGCTGCTACAATGTAATATCCCTTTTAATTTGAGGTTTGGTTGGGTAGGGGGGTTTTTTGTTTGGGTTTTGGGGTTTTTTGTATAATGTATTATATCAGCTTGGTAAATACAGATACTGTTTTACATCCTAAACATAGAAACAAGCATTGCTTCATGCCACCCCACACTCTCTCTGCATATATTTATTTACATAACAACCAAACTGTAAAAAGTTGGGAAATACTTAAAGGCTGTGTAATTACAAATACTCTTCGAGAGTCTATATTTAAAATGTTCTCCTGCAGGACTTTGTACAAGATTCACAACTGGTCCAATAAATAGCTGTGGAAACGTGGGGTTTAAAAGTGATTCCAGACAAATATCCTGTTAAAACTAAAAATAAAATACAGACCCAACTATGTCAACACAACACTCAATCTGATTGAGAAGATTTTATCTTTTTTATTATACTGTATTAAACTCCTCCAGTTTTCTGCAGCTCTAAGTCTACAGAGTGATGCCATGAGAAACCTGCTCTGGCAGTCACTGTCACCATCTAGGAAATGTTTCTGTACTAAGGCAACTACCAAACAATTCTCTTGTCAAAAATAAAGAAAACAAAACAAGAAAACACCAAGAAAGGAAACCCACAGATGCTTCTGACAGCTGGAATGTGCATTGTGTAACTGCTATAGAACCTCCACTCAGCCTACCAGTTCTGAAGTAACAGATTTGAGACTTCAAGCAAATGCTGAGTATATAACCTAGCATAACATGATATAGAAAAAGTGATGAATACTCTTAAATCTCACAAATTTAGTGACATTAGGTGGATTTCTAAAACTGAAAAACAGATCAGAGGTCAAGCAACATGTTACTATCAGACAGTACGTTCCTACTAGAGCAATAAAACAAGACACAAATATATTAAATGAAAGCTTTAAAACCTATTGAAATAGGGTTTATATGCAGAATGATAAAATAAATATTAAAATACAAGGCCAAACACCTAGAAATTTGAACACCAACAAATGACAGCCTTCTTTTATTGTACCACTTTATTTGGATATGCTTTATGGCACAGAAAAAAACCCATGTTTTATCAAAAATATCATTTGTCTCAATAGGAAAATAATACACCAATGTAGATTGTGTATATTTTTCAGAGTAAATCTAAATCACACTTGACAGCAGTGAGATCAATGTTCTAGAAAGACTTAGAAAAAGAACAGGGTCAAACAGAAACAGGCTTATTAAGATTTGGTTTTCCTCCAAAAGACTCCCCTAGAAAGTTAGGGAAATTTTCTTCAACTGTCCTTCTCCAAACCAACTTTGGATACCTTCCCTGGAAGTAACTTATAACAGACCATTGGGCACTGAACTCTATCCAAATAACTAAAGAACAACCTGACCAAAGCATGAACTAGGTCTGCAAGCCTCCCTGAGAGTTCCTGTTCCAGACCACTTCTGAAAAACTGCTGATATTACAGACTGTGAAAAAACAAACTTCACAGAGACAAATAACAAACCACCTCTCAACAAACTTACTTAAAACAAGTGAAATGTCTAACCAAAAAAACGAGAGATGATAAAGGTTCATCTGTTGCATTGGAAAAAAAACAAAGAAGACCAGCGTTTCATTTATTAAAAATATTTCAAACATTAAGAGGCAGCTGGATGTGGCACTTCAGGATATGCTTTAGAGGTGATTATGCTGGGTTGATGGTTGGACTAGATGATCTTGAAAGTCTCTTCCAATCTTGATGATTCTGTGGTCTCTCGAGCAAGATTTTCTCAGGTGTGTGAAAAATGATCACTCAGTCTCAAAAGGCTGGAGATCAGACTTAGCTGAAGAGGCTTCTCAGTAACATATAATCCAAGCACATAACCATGAAAGGAAACCAAAATCCATGGGACAAGCTGCTGCAACTGCTGCTCTTAAGTCTTTTCAAAGGAGTGAAAATGCAGAAAGCTAAAATGGGCACACCAAGCTATGTATAGAAGCAAATCACTGTGTCTTACACCACTCCCAGTTATCTCTGGATGGAATGATCTGGATCCTTTGCAAACACACTAAATGAAACATTAGAGTACTCCATGCATCAGGAAATTCTTTCAAATTGCATTACACTCCCAACTACAGCAATCTGTTGCTGGAATACAATTATCTAATGACGCACTTCTTAATCTGGGCTCCTCAGCATCCATTACCAAGAATTGTCTGGGAGCACGGTGAGGAAGGCAATAAACACAAAGCTGATCTTGTTCTGCCAGTGGGAGGAAGTAAGGGATATGGGTCTGTTAAGAATACAAAGTGAGTTCAGCCAGTCCTTCATACAATAGATGTAGACAGACACCAATACTGATAACCAAAGGAATTTTTAGGAATGAGTCTGCAGAAGCATCACACTTGTTTTGTCATCCCACTGAAATGCAATTTTAAGCATGGACTAAAATCCATAAATTAATTTCAAAAAAAGCATTAACAAACTCTAACTTTTCATAAGCGATCAGGCAGATTTTCCCTCTGGACCCTAATATCTGATCCTAATTTGAAATATTAGCTGTGATATCTAGAGGAATTTAATAAAGGTTGCTCAGAAAAAAAAAGGGTGGGTCAAATCCAGGAACATCTTGTGTTACTCCTTTAACCTTTGTGTCAAACAAGCATAGCTGAGTGCTTTACACTCTGCTCTGTGAACCACCATTAATCTCAGAGAAACACCTGAGTCTGGCAGATGGTAAAATCATTTTTACCCAAAGTACGAAGATAAAAAGAGATGATGCACGCAGGACTTCAGTATATCATATGTACTGTCAGAGCGTGTTGAAACCTTATCGGCACTGTCACTGCCTCTGTAACACCTGTATGTTCATCTTTGATTGTAGATTAATCTGAAGATGATGTTGACAAGCAGGGATGAAGGCAGTCACTGGGAAACAGCTGTACACTTCCCAAATTAAAAAGCTGCAAACTCTAAGAATTGTGATCCACTTCAAACAACCAGCACCTCTACTTTTAACAGTCCTCATGAGATTCCTTTGCTTCCCTAGCCTTCATTTCTTCTTTACTTGTCCCTGCACGTTTCAGCTGTGTTCACTTCAGCATCAAAAGGCATTTGCCCCTCTCCATTACACTAATTCTTAAGAGAAAATGTGGGTTACAATCTGCTGCGTTACAAACCACAGTTTTAGGAATTCAGAAGCAGCACACAGCAAGTGTGTGATTTTATAATTGTCCAGCTTCACTAACAGCCAGAGATGCTACTCTCAAAAACACTTGAGGGTCGTTGATAAGTCAGATGAAGAGACTCCATCTTGAAAATGCTGAAGTAACACTATGAACAACCATTCACATCCATCCCATCCCATTTACTTCACTGGCTTTCTTATTCTATTTCCACATCCTCATTAGCATTACTATTTTAGGAGACTTGTGCCCTACACCAAACAGAATGCAAAGATGTTTTCTCCATACCAAAAAAAAAGAACCCTGACCCAATCCTCTTGCACCACTGAGTTATTCTCCACTTTTAACCCCATCATAGGGACAAGGGCAAAGACCAGAGCAAAGCAAGGATCAAGCACCTCAGCCTTGTTGGTATTCAGTGCCCCTGGATCGCCTGTCACAGTCAGCAGCAAGGCTCTATTTCCCTCATTTCTCATTTTCCTTAATTCCTGATCCAGTGCTGGAAGTTCTGCTGCCTCTGAAACCCCTACCAGTAACAGTGGCTTTCTCTATACCATCTCTGCCTATGCAGGAAGGATTTTTATATCCCTGAGCAAGTTTGTCCTCGTTTCTACCTCCTGCAGAGTCCTCTTTGCTGAGGCTGAGTCATGAGTTCCCTCAGTACTGCTCTCCCTAGACCTCCACTCATTTTCCCAAGCAGGAGTATGGACTATTGCTTTGTGCTCCAAGGTTGTCCTTACGGGAATGCCAGGTCCCTTGTGATTGATTCAGTGTCCTTTAGCTCATGGGGCCTCACCAATTAGCTCAGTACATAAGCCAAGGCTGCTCTTACTCCTATGAAGTCCATGAAGCAAGAAGGCAAATTAACACAAGGCTCACCTGGAGTATCACTGATGCACAAAAGCCTCAAATTTCTTAGTCACATGCTCAGATTGTTAACTGTTATATATTTCAAGTATTATTAAAAGATAACGGACTTGAATCAGCTGCAACAAATTTCAAGACATCTTACAAGAACCCCCTGCCTACCTTTGTCTGTCTTTAGAGTTCGTAATGTCTTTGTGGAGCCAACACACAATACATCATCTGTGGGGAAAAATCCTTGTTAAGGAAACTTGTCCAATAAACTACTGGGAAACTTCCAAAACAAAAATTAGTTGAAAGGAGTGTAAAATTCAGCTCATTGCTTTTGAACAGAGCAAACTGGTAAGTATTTTTTATGATTTCATCCACTAGGGAAAAAAATGGAAGGAACACCTGCAACACAACACAGACTTACTACAGGACAGCACAAGAAAACAGAGGCAGTGATGTCAGAATTCCATAGACTTGTGGAGTGGAACAATGCAAACATTCAAGAATGACAGAAAAGAGCTGTGAAGTAACAGAGACTTCTCAATGAGACATAATAATTCCTGAAGAGTTCCATTAAGGAAAAAGCAATGCATCTGGCTTTGACATCTGAGATGAAATGGTGGCAATTCTGTCATCCAAGAAGTATTAAAGTCCTGCCGGTAAATCCCACTCTTGGCAATACATACATACAGAATTCCTTAGATTTTCATTCTATCATTGGAAAAATGAAAGCTAATGCACTTGTGCTGGGATCTCATCCATGGGAATATTATCCACACTGGTGCTTTAAAACATTGGCAGTTGCCATCCTAGAAGACTTCAGCCTGCTATAACTAAAGAGCAGCAGAATTTTTTTTTTCCTTAATTTGCAAATACAAATTATTCTGGAATAAAAGATGAGTACACATGCAATTTCATAGCAGTTCCACAAAGGAACAGCTTTGGTTGGAATAGCTATTTTAAGAAAATTTTCCTATCCAAACTAGGAATGCCCCAAGCTAGGCTGGTTCTAAACAACTAACAAATTTAAAAATTTATTTACTAATCAAAAAAGAATGTTAAAGCTATAAGCAGGCCAAATGACTCATTTTCAGACATCGTTTGAAACAAAATAACACTTCTAAAAGATGCAAGAGACAACAGGCTGATCCCAACTTGAGAAAGCAGTAAAACCAGCATAATGCACTGTTTATTGTTGCAAAATGCATGCAAGATCTTGTCCAGACTCGGAGACCGTTGTTCCTGCAGGGCATTCCCCATTTACCTGAATTGAGAGCTCTCCCGAATAAGGCAGGGAGAGACTCAAAGTCACAGGAACTACCTCCACTTAAAACAGCTTATGTACAAGTAGTAAGGAATGCCAGAACTGGCACAGCTCAGTCAAAATTCTTCAGAAATCCACATTTACACCATATTTAACTGTGCCAAACAACAGCAAATACAGCAATGATTAGCAGATGTTTTCTTCCTCAGTACATCAATTCCCAAAGCCCTCCAATAATTCACTTAAGGAAAAAAAAAAGCCTCATCTAAGTAGAAACAATTTACAGACTCTCAGATGCATCATGGAACTGTGGTATTTGAAGATTCATATTTGCAAGCCTGACCTCACATAGTATTGTGTATACTGCTGTATTCATGACTTGCAGTAAAGTCAATCAAAACAAAGCATATTCGAATTTTAGAAGTTCTGAACAACAGTATTAGTAAAACAAACCCAAAACCCAAATCTCTGTCAGTTCACCTTCTGGCTACTACACAAACAAATCTTTTCCAAGAACTACACGGCCATTTTCTCTCCAGATTGTGAAAAACAAATGCCTGTGCTGTCTATTTTAATACTCATCCCCTCCATCTTCCTGAAAATGTGTTTTCTTTGCACCGTGCCCCCCAGACAAAATACAAGATCCACCTGGTCAAATTAAAATACCATTTTTCCAAGAAAAAAAACTGACAATCACAAGACGAACAGGACCCTTGTGGTAAAGCATTAAAACAGAACAAAGCACACAAACAAAACAAAAAAAAGAGAAGCACAGGACTTCTTCTTCCACATCCTTCTACAACTGTGAATTCTGTGCAGACTCTCTGCTCTTCCAAAATAACCAGACATTTGCAAATAATAAAATTATCTTCTTCTAAAAGGTGTTTAATAACGCTTTCATATCAAGAATCATAAAATACTAAAATGCAGGATCAAATTATCTACTGACATATTATTTAATTCATATGAAGTCTGCAGACAGAAACAGTGAAAATGCCATCCTTTCAATCACATAATCCTTCAGGACCCAAAAAGTTCAGCTGTTCAGAAACACAGGAAGCCCATCAGAGAAAAGAAACAGCACAACCCGAAATGTTGCTTGCACTATATCATATCAGCAGCAACATTTATATTATGTCTGGTAAATGTAAACAGCTAATTAACGTCAGCCTCACTTTGCTGCTTGTCTGAAACAAACAGCAGGACAGCCAGGGCATGACTTGACAGGAGAAAAAAATGGCAAAAAGGAAAACAGTTACACCCAAAACCAGAGACTGTACCCGTCAAACACGAAAACAAAGAAAAAAAAAACCCAAATGAAATCAGGAAGTTTGCAAAACATTTGGGAGAAAAAACCAACTGTCCCCAGCCAGCATGGAAACAGTGCTCTGGTTACATCCCCTATTCAAATGTAGATACTACGAATGAGTTTTTGGATCTGCTTGAATTGCCAGGAAAGATCCTTAGACAAAGCAACAACAAAAAAAACCCCAAAGAAAATCAAAGCAAACAAACAAACCCCCACAAAAATCAAACCAATAACCCAGCAAGAGAGGGAGGAAGACCTGGCTGTGCTGGGCACGGGGTTTTCCTGGTTGCTTGGTACAAAGTGGAGTTTCCTTCACCTCAAACTGGCATTGTGGCCAACACAATGTAGGCTACACTGAATGAGCTGTGGCTTAAATTTCTGTTCCTCTGCCAGGGAAAGTCACAGAAGCTCTGCAGAGCACCTGAAAGTTCAGACCAAGTGCCAGCCTCTCTCAGAAGGGATGCTTTGATAGCATCTGCTGGATTCTTCTCCTTATCCCACTAGCCAGGACCACACATTACCTTCCCATTGCTGTCAACTTCTTAACAGCCAAATTAGCATTCCAACTATTTATCTTACCAGAATATAAACTTATACTTATTCAAGTGCTCAGGCAGTGACCTCAGATCAAGAAACCTTCCACCTTGCGATAAAAAGAGGTTTAGCATTAGCATCAGATGTGATACTTACACCAAACACTAAAAAAAAAGAAATAAATGTAATGCTCATCTGTGAGCCAATCCCAGGGAAACACCCAACAGAGGTCTATAGTAAATACTGTAAACTACACCTCCCTTTAAAGTCTCAAAATGGCTCAAATTGACAGAAGAATGAGCTAAAGTACTCTATAAACCTACACATGAAAGGTCATTCCAAAATCTCACTTGGGAATGCCATCAGTTGCTACATCAATTCCACTACAATGTCTCTACTTCAGTTAACACTACCAAACCCAAATAAAGCCCTCAGGGAGATTTTATAATGTCAGTATTAGAAGAATTTTGCTACAAAGCTGACACTAAAGTTTGCATAAAACTAGGCTGATGACTTACTAAAACCCCCAAACATATTCCAAGAATTAATGGCACAAAAAAATAAATAAATGAAGACAAATCATTTTTACCTACTTCTAGGCAGATATTTTGCTGTCTGGCTGGTTTTCTCACATTTATTCTAAATCTTACACCCACTCTGGTAGTGTAGGCATTTTTCTGATGCCACATATGCACACAAAAGGCCATAATTAACCAAATTACTTTTCTTCCCCTTGCCTCTTTGACTGTAGTTTCAATGTGTTTGCTTGAGGCACTTCAATACCACCTTGTCACCCCTTACAAATACAGTGCACAAAGCATTTGTATAAAGCAGAACACTGAGTATTACAGCAATACTGAACAAATATTTTTATATCATATTCCTAACCTGGACACTTTTTTTTTTTTTTTAACTTCAGTCATACAGTTCTAAAAATGGAACTGGAATACAGAATTGGGGAAAAAATAGAACACCTCTCCAGGAATGGCAGAAAACTCCTGAAACAGTAAAGAAAAATTGGCAGTCTGAAGGTGTCCTCTGGGTTCTACCAGCACAGTGCCCAGTTTTCTTAAATGACCCTGTATTAGGCTACAGAAATAACTTCCACAATATTTATGAGGGGAATGAGAAGGAATTCTCATATGACTGAGTGGCAAGAGGCCATCTAAGTGTGCAAAATTTACTGAGAAACAGTTTTGAGTTAGTACCAAAATGTATCTAGAAAGAGGAAAAATTACAGCATTTCAATTGCTCAGGGCACAAGGGAGGTAGGAAACAAATCCCAAACAACCCAGGTGGGGAAAGGGAACATGGGAAACAGAAAATATTCACAGCTGAATTAAGGCTTATAAAGAGCTTCTGGAAAAGAAAGATTTAACTTGATGCAAAGAATGAGAAGCAGAAAAAGACGTAAACAAAAAAACCAAAAGGGCAGAGGAAAAGCAAACAGAAAACTACTTCAAAAAGCATTTTCCTCTCCTTGCTGAATATGTAAAAAGGTCATTTAAAAAAAGCAACTGGAAAATTGGAAGAAAAAAAAGCGTAACTCAATTAACAGAGAATTACAGAAAGCTTAACTGGCAGCATTTGCTTCCTGCAAGAAAAATGGAGGTGAAAAATTCAAGACTGTTTATTGTGAATATTTTCCAAAGAAGAAAGAGTAAAGACAGCATATGCCAGTGGGCTACTGATACATCAGCTGTGTGAACAAACTTAAAGGCCGCACAGCACTTCACAAAGATTGTCTAAAAGGCACATCTTAAAAAAAAAGGAGCAAGCTACCAGCAGCAAAACCGTCTGCTCTGAGGCTATGTCTGACACATCTCCACAAACACGGTCGCCAATAAACTTAAATTAAGAGATTAATAATATTTTATTTAAACTAAAACTAATCGCGTACAATAACCATCTACAGAACTATTAGGTCACTAAAGACATTTTTTTCTTCCAACAACCCTGACTAAAACAGAAAAAAACCATGATACAGCTTGCTAGATATTTTACTATATATTTTTTTGGAGTCCATAAAGGACTTTATTTTGGAATATTAGGAAATTTCATGCTAATTCATGGAGGTCCATAAATATCATGAATACAGCACCAAATAGATATTTATACTGATGGGGAGACTACTGAAGGCAAACACATGTCAATACTGTTTTAACTCTCAGTATTTAATTATGGGAAGTATTTATACCTAGGAAAAGATAACCGGGACAGAGTTGTACAAAAGTATTTTTAAAAAGTGCCAATTTTAAAATATAAAGTGAAACTGGGAAAAATACTTTTTTAATCTTACATAGAAAAATGCCACTGCATTTACATATACAGTTGGTGTTTTAAGTTATTAATAATAAAATAATAAAAACCCTGAGTACAGAGCACTTGGTACTAAACTCTTTGGTGAGCAAGCTATCGTCAAGGAGCACCTGCACATTCAACAGATACTTAAATTCACAGAAACAAAACGAGAGATCCATTAGCTTCAAGTTTTACTTCTGTTTAATGCTTCATCCTCTACTCCCTTGTGGCTGCTGCAGTTCCGGGCAGGCACGTTCAGCTGCCAAAAGTTCTGCTGAAGAGCAGCATCCCATTTGAAGAGATAGGAAAGGGTCTGAGCTATCTCCGAGCCCAGGAGCATTACCAGGCTCACACGCACGTGTTTCAACTGTTCCAGCCAACAGCCGCTGGCCTCGCCTCTCCCCTTCACTGCCCATCACCAGCTAAGACAAAAGACTCCAAACGGCACAAGAACTGGGGGGCAAGGGCAGGCAGCCGTGCCCCGCTACGGCATGGCTTTGTGCCCCTGCTGCACGGGGAAGGGCAGCCGCGCACGGAGCAGCGATGGCGCTCCCGCTGACGAACCGGGGCGGCTGCCGCTCCAGGGCCCCCCGACGGCAGCCGCCCCGCCGGTGTGCTGCCCCGAGCCCCGGCAGACGGGGACACCGACCCTGCCTGCCTGCCCGCAGCCCTGCGGAGCTGCCCGGCCGTTCGAACCGCGGCGGAGAAGCTCCAAGGGGCGGGCGGCGCTCCCAGCGCGGTCGGGGCGAGGCAGCGGAGCCGCCGAGGGCGTGCTGCGGGGGGGACACGGGCACAGAGAGCCCGCCCCGGCCTGCCGCGTCCCGCCGTGCCCTTGGCGGAGGCAGCCGCGGGTCTGCAGCGGCGGAGGGAGCGCCATGGACACGCCGACCTTGCCCTCGCAGCGGTGAACGCCGCCGGCCCGGCCCGCCTCACCTGCGTGCCCACCACCACGATCTGCGGCAGCTGGATGATGTCGGCCCCCACCGTGTTGAACACGTCCTGCAGCTTGTTAATGACGGGGATCAGCGCCTCCATAGCGGCGGGCGAAGGGACAGGGCGGGCCAGGCGTGGGCGGGCGATGGACGCGACGGGCACCGGCGGCTCCCTCAGCCGCCCCCTGCGCCTGCCGCCATCGGCGCCGGCCCCCGCGCACGGCACGGCCCCCGGCAGCCCCTGCGCGCACGGCCGCTGCCGCCGGGCACCATGGGAGTTGTAGGCCGTGGAGGAGGCCGGGGCCCCGCCCGGGCCGCGCCCTGCTCGGACAGCGCCCGGGCCGCGGGTGTTGTGTCACAAGGCATTGCCAGGTTTTATTACACAGAATCGCAGAATCAGTGAGGCTGCAAAAGGCGTCTGAGATCACTGGGTCCAGCCTGTGATTGAACACCCCCATGTCAACTAGACCAAGGCACTGAGTGCCGCCTTCAATCCTTCCTTAAACACCTCCAGGGACGGTGACTCCACCACCTCCCTGGACAGCCCGTTCCTATGTCTAATCACCCCTTCTGTGAAGAAACTCTTCTTAATGTCCAACTTGAACCCCTGGCACAGTTTAAGACCATGTGCTCTCGTCCTGTTGCTGTCACCCAGGAAAAGAGCCGACTGCCCCCCTGGCTACAGCCTCCTTTCAGCTGGTTGTAGAGAGTGAGAAGGGCCCCCCTGAGCCTCCCCTTCTCCAGGATGGACACCCCCAGCCCCCCAAAATGCTCCTGACAGGACTGGTGCTCCAGACCCTTCCCCAGGCCACTCTGGCAGGTGCCACAGGGATTCTGTGTGGGGCAGGTTCGGCCCACAGCTGTCACCCAGGAAAGGTGCTGAGTGACAATCTGCCAGAGCTTGGCAGCATCTGCTGTCACAAAGCCAGCAGAGCAGGAAAACAAAGCTGCTGGGGCAGGGAAGAGGCATAATGGGGGTAGTTTCTGGGGGATGACAGAACTGGGGATCTGCTCCTCCAGACTGCACGGTGGAAGGAATATTCTTCCATTTCTGTTCATGTATTGAGAATTGCAGTGGACACACGTAGAACAGCTATATTTATTCTGTTTGCTTTCTTGAGGATAATTTTTGTTTTGCTGTGAGGCTCTTGCATAGTCATCTGAAATTCTCTAACCTAGATGTGTAATAATAGGTTAGGTTGAGGTGTCTTAGGAAGTGGGAAACTGTGTGAGATCTGATACTCAGCTGTGTTATAAAAAAAGATAGAATGAAACCAGAGGATGACTTGTGATGCTGGATCACAACAAATAAGCTATCTCATCTTCAAATGTCTTTCCTTTGAGTGCATTTCCTGAAAGATAAATTATGAATATGCTGGCACTGAGTTAATTTAGACTTTGTTGTTTCTTGTAAGCAGCAGAGTAAAAAGGCTGCTGAAAGTTTCAAGCTTTGGATGACATTTAGAATTCTTAATCTTGTTCTCGACAAATTATTCTTTTCCAGTCTTCATGTCTTGAAACACTCAAATGTCAAAGGAAAGAGCAAGGATGTGTGTTCTTATTTGTATATCTTTTCAACAAAGTTTCTCATTCTTGGCCAAACAATTTCACACTGTTTGTCAGAGAGATAATCTTTTGTGATAAAAGCATAAAGATAGCTAAGCAAATTGAAACACTCCAAAATTCAGTGTATTCAGCACAGAGAGAAGCAGTTAATGCATGTAAAATTTTGGGAAGAAGGTTCTGAATGACTGGTGAGGGCTTCCTGTCATATAAACATTATCCAGTTGTTCCAGCCATTAGTTCTCAGCATCCCACAGCCAATAGCTCCCAGAGATCATTAATACCAAAAGGCCATTTGGCATCTGCCTCTCCAGCTTCCAGGACAAAAGGTAATGTTTCCCTGACAGCAAACAATCTTTTTTAAAAGTTTGCTGTTCCTCATCAAGGCTGATCTTCTCTCCCTCCTTGAGTCTCTGGAAGGAAAAGGAAAAGGAAAAGGAAAAGGAAAAGGAAAAGGAAAAGGAAAAGGAGTATCCCAGTTGCACTGGACAAGAAGCTGCTGGCTCCCAATGAAGATGGAGAACACCAGCTTATTTCTCTATGCAAATCTCTTTTCTTCTACCACTTCTATTTTGCCATATAACCACATGGACACCTCTGTGAAATGACAAAAGTGAAACCAGGTTTGTGTCTTAATTTAGACCAGAAGTGGGACATCTCAGCAAGAATGTAAAACTGGAAGAGGCTCAGAGAGGAACAGTAGGGATGATGAAAGATGTGGAACAGCTTCTGTATCAAGACCAACTAAGAAAGTCAGGAGTCTTCGCCCTACAAAGGAAATTGCACAGGGTAGCAAGGACCAGAGGTCTGTGAAATCATTAGTGTCAGAATAATTTTTCTATATACAGGCACAAATGGGACAGAGCTGGTGGGAGAAACATCTTGAGCTCTTTTATTGAAGCATCAGTTTCATTACACAATTGAGACAATAGGAAGATGACAAAAGCTCACATCTCCCCAGCAATGGCCAGAGATTTCCTTGGTACAGATCGTTTTAAAAACTTTTTAGCCAGTCACATCAAGCCAAAGCTTACAGACAGTTCTTTAAGCCAACTACTAAAAGCACATGTACACCTGCTTTGAACAATACTAGCATATTCTCACTCTATGCTTGCTTGTGTGCTCTATAGTTATAATACACAGTACTTCATTATTAAGCTTAAAACTTTCTAATATCTTGCTACATGTATTTTTCTGCCATCCTAAGATTTGTATTAGCCAAGCCCAAAACATGGATATTGTTTCATGTCCTTGCTCACTATATCTAATGTAACTTTTCTACTTTCAAACCTTACAGCTGTAGCTCAATTCTAAATTGTCTATTTTTTTCCATTTCTGAGGCCTTCTTGTCCAGCTTTCCAAAAGCCCCTTACTTTTAATAATTCCCACAATTAGCAGCCTGGAGTGGGTGAAAGAGAACGAGGTTTCTTTACTCTTCCTCCCAAGAGAGCCATTTTGGGAACATCTAATGAAAGTAAGAGCCAGCTCAGAACAAAACAAAGACAACAGCTCCTTACGGGTGCTTTGGTGACCTTTTGAGCTCCTTGCTAAAGGATGCTGTAGATGGTAAAACTTTAAATTGATTTGGATGTTGTATGGATTAGTTTAAGAAGGAGAAATGCATTGCATGTGTAAAAACAGCTGTGTAGGGATCAAGTCTAGCCAGGGCTGTTTCTGAGTTGACAATGTTTAGAAGCTGGGAGAGCAGCATACAGAAGCACTGGGTGTGTTTGCCCATTAGCCTGTCCCATTATGGCTACTCTTAGAATTTTAGCAGTGTAATATTTCGAGGAGCACACAGAGAAATATCAGTTGCTGAACCAAGTTGAGACAAGCCAGCTTGCCCAGCAGAGATGTTGGAAGGCCTGTCAAGGGCTGGATACACCCATAGAGAAGCCCAGTGGAGATGGAAGAAGTGAATCAAGGAAAAAATGCAAGAAGAAAGTTCTAAAAGCTAAGAACCATCAGAATGCTAAGTTTAACACATTTTACATTTCTGGCTAAAAAGTGAGAGCCAGAAATACCTCTGCTATGAAGTGTCATGTCCTGCACCAACAGTTACCTCAGCCCTGTTGAGGACTGTGCCAAAGCAATAAATATTTTAACAAGCGTTTATTATTTATTATTGGTTATCTGTAGCTTTAACTCTAAATTTCCATGGCTGATTTACATTGTACTGAGCAAGAAAACTTATCTTTGTAAACACAAAGATAAAGGCAGTAGTAATCAGACTGGTTATTTAAGTTAATTGACATGAAGACACAGGAACTGCCACACCAAATGTGACCTGATATCAATCTGCTTCAGGACCTCATCTCTAAGACCTTCCAGCATCAGCTCTCTGGGGAAAATGTAAAAATGCAGTAATAAGATCTTCTCATTCCAAAACTGTATGTTAAATAATTTTGATATTGCTGTAAGGTCTGAAGTAGACAGTTCAATATTTCTTTTATGTTACTGCAAACTAGATTGCTTTATTTAACATATAATAGGATTTTGTCCCATCACACTAAATTATTAGCTCCAATGACAGCTTCTGGTGGTAAAATTCATTATCTAATTATATATAATGCAAAAAATAAATTTGATATGAGTTTTGTATTTGTCATCTTCTAATTTCCATGTAAGCCTCCTTGGTTTTATGCTTGACATCAGGAGAACATCTCCCGACTTTCTTCTACATGATATGAATTTCTTTTTAGTTTTGCATCATCATTTGCTTCTATTTTTCTCTGACAGCTGAGTCTTTTTTATTGGTACACTGACAGTAATGGACAAGTCATTTGCCATTTAGTTCATCTATGCCAGAGAAGGAAACCACAAACTAGCACCTCAGCAAAGGATATTTCCTGACATCCTCTTTTGTCTAGACAATTATTACTGAAATATATCAAGTATGTAATGTAGCATTTATGCCTTATACATTCATACTGCTTTATACTGCAAAAACCCCATTAGCAAAATACTTCTGTAAATTATTCCTTAGTAATGTCGCCTTTTGGAACCATGCAGTACAGTAATTGTATGGGTCTAGCAGAGATCAGATTTTATGTGAAGTCAAATTGAATGGTGTTTCTGTATTCTCCAAAGCAACCTTGTCACAGATGTAACTATAACAGTTTCTTACACCAGACACCATTAGAAGATGAGATAAATAAATTCCTGAAATCCCTTGGCAGAATGACCCTTCGTTTGGCTGTTCTACACAAATTTTTCAAGCTGAGAAATTTTTAAATTTTTTTTTTTTTTTTTTTTTTTTTTTTTTTTTTTTTTTTTTTTCCCCCAGAAGCAACAGAAGACAGAGGTTTGAAATCCATAGTCCAGAAATTCTGCTGAGTTGGCAAAGCGAGCTCTCCTACGTGCTTCAGCTGGCTGTAAAAAATCATAGTGCTGATAGGAATTCCTGAGTGTGAGGAACATGTTACCTGTGCTGACACCAAGTCTCTGACAAAAATTGTTAGCCTGGGACAGGGATGCAACTTTGCTGGACAATATGAACTAAACAACTGAGAGTTCCTTATATTTTCTGTTGTTTCTTATGGGTCTGGGAGAGACACTAGAGCAGTTGTTGGTTGCTGTAAAGTGTTTTTTTGTGTGAATACATCAGTCTTGAAGGCAAGAGTTCAGAGTGCTAAAAAGTCTGTGCTAAAGTTTTTGGCTATGCCCTGAGCAGGAGCAGTGACTCCTGCAGATTTCTCTGGCATGAAGTCCCAAGCAAAGCAGTAGTAGAAGATCCTGCAGCTTTTCTTCTTTTCTTCTTCTGTGTCTTCTTCCTTTCTTATGTGTGTGAGTGAAAGTACCCTAATACAGGGGGGTTTTTATTCATAAATCCAATCAGCTAAAAAAAAATCCTAAAATATTCTTTCTACACCTATTAGAATTCAATTCTAAAGTAGGAAAAGCAGTGTCAATTCTTACACATATTTACACATATAGTTCTATCTATTCACATAAATGGTTCTATCTGTTTTATCTGAGAATGCAAGTAATGTTCTACTACGTTTTTACAACTAAGGTTCTGAACTTTAAACTAGGCTTTAGGGCTTTTTACTTTTTTAAGGCACTTAAAATGTATTTCTACTTACTTTGATTTAACTTACTTAAAACTAAAACTTACACTTCTACTTCATGTTTGTGTGGCTTAATATATTTTAATTTCTCTAAAGACTTTAATTCAATCTCTACATTCTTTTCTCTCTCAGAGGGTCTCTGAGGCCTCTCAGAGAGGCCTCTATTTTTTGCACTCTTAACAATTTTCTTAATCTGAACACTGGGGAATTTATGAAAATCCACAGACTCTTTGGGGTGTCACACGACTTCTGGTAAATCTTGCTTGTGAAACTGAAAGCATGTTTCAAGTTAAGGGAGGGGAGAGCAGAGGTCAAGAGCCACAAGGCAAGCACAGCAGTCGAACCTCATAAATCAGTAACAAAGCCCAAGCACTTAGGTTTTGGAAGACATCAGCTTTTCTCACGGGGCCAATAGAGATAAAAACTTAGATTGAAGATGAAAGTAATCTCTGTGTCCTTGTGGATTCCTGTACAGCACTGCTCCCTCCTTGCTGCAGCTGGGGTGGTCACTTGAAATAACAGTACTTAACACAATACTTAAACAGTTGCTTCAGTAAAAGATTTTCACCACCCCAATGGTTTGCAGTTCAATTTTCATGTGAAAACTTTTTATGTTAAAGGACCAAGGTTTTGGGAATAAAACCTCCTGTCTGCTATCATGTAAGTAACTTTCTTTGCTAAACAAAATGCGCACTTAGCATTCAACTGAGACAACATAAATAGAAAAGAAAAAATCTTACCCCAGTCAAACCTTACCTCAACCAAAACTTGCTGGTATTCAGGGGGAATTGGGCTTTTATATTTTACTTCTGGATCTAGTAGTTAAATAAGACCATATCCTGTAGTCTTTTTAAGGTAAAATAGCATGCCAAGAGGAGAATTTTTTATTTTTATGATAACATTTTCTTATGCACGCTGCTTATGATTGGCACAATATTAAGTTAGCAATGTAACAATTTGGCATATGTGATTTACAACATCATACCCTGCTTATAATAGTAATTATAGCAGACACTTCATATCTCACCTGCCATGATTTGCTTTGTACTGCAGATTTGTATTGAAGCATATGGATGCAAGTCTTTCCATGTGAAACACAACTGTAGGATGCACTTGAGCAACTTAAGGGCATTCAGTTAATACGACCAACTTAGTGCTAGTCTGAGATTAAATTCCAAAATAAAACATAGATAAGGCAGGCTTTTTGCAAATGCTGTGTCCCAGAACCTCAGGCTGTAAGATTTGAATTTTGCAAGAAATATTCAAGTAAGACAAAACAGATAAGGCAGGTAATTCTACATGCTAGGCAGTACATCTAAACAGAACTACAATGAAATCCTGTCTTCTGCCATTGCAGGTTTTTTAATTTAATTTCACACTGAGAGAAGGCTCCCCTATTCAGTAGCAGTTGGAGTCTAAAACCCATTTCCCCAAAGCAGGAATTTCCCCTTACCTAGAGTTTGGAAAAGTGAGTTGGGCATACAACATTAAAACATGTTCAAAAGAGAGCACAAACCTCGAGCCTGTTTCTAAACACAAGCTCACAGAATTAGAAGTACAAGTGCAGTGTCCAGTGAACCCAAGAGAGAGATCATTTCCATGTTCTCCACGCAGGAGTGCTGCGACTGCCTGGCTCCCAGACAGGAGTAGAAAGGAGCAGAAGAGAACAGGAGGCTACTACAGGCCAAATCCAGGGTAATCCCAGATTCTGCTCCCAAGACAATCTCCATTTCTTTAGCCATGTGTTATTTTAATATTACAAATGGAAAAATCAAATCCAGAAACCTCAGGAATCTGTAAGTTAAATAAGGTAGCATTCAGTAGAATTAACATGAAGATGTTTTGGGATCAGGAAACTCATCTGACCCAAGATTCACAGTTAAGGATCTATTCCATAAGGAGATGCTTCTGAAAGCAGAAATTTCCTTCATTTAGCAAAAAAAAACATATTCAAATTTGGCAGTTGAAATTATCCATGAATTTTCTTGGTAAGATCCTGATGGGTGGAGGCCATACCAGCTCTGACTGGGGCAGGCAGCACATCCTGCTCATGACACCAGAGCGTTGTGCTTTTGAAACAGAAACAGCACCATGCAACACAGACGTGATGTTCCTCAGGGAACCAAACTCCACAGTGTGTATCCTGGCTTACCACAGCAACTGGGTCTGGTGAGGCTAAATAGTGCCATGGCTGCCTGGTGTGCAGGGCCAAGAAGGCAGGGGGTGAACAGCTCCCAAGAAAATGGTCACAATCATAAGGATCCCTCCAGAGCAATTTATTTAGAGCAAACCAGCTCCAAACACTGCGTTTGCCAAAGGCTGGTCTGGCACTTCTCTTGTGTCAGGAAGTTCATGCAATGCCAAGAACAATTCTGTGGTTATGAGGCAGTGTTAGTCAGGCTCTTTGGGAAAGCCAGACAAGGCAACGCCTACCACTTCCTTACCAACTTGATGGGATCTGGACAATTTGCTGCCACATAGAAATATCAGTGCTTATTAGCACTGCTGATTTACAGGAATTAAATAGGACCTGTGGTCACACATTTCCCGTGATCTGAGTTTTCTAATTGTGTTCCCTTATTAAAACACATTTTTAGGGTAAATGCTATTATTTTTGTCTCCATGCAGAAGGCATTGCATCGTGCTTAATGAGGAAAATGAGGTTTGGAACAGAGTTGACCACAGTGCAAAAAATGTCGGAAAAATCAGAAAGTTACATAAACAGAAAGGGAAGCATTAGTCTCTGTGGTTAATCAGTGCATATTTCCACTACTGATTTGTTTACGGTGTGTGCAAAGAGAAGAAGATGTAGACATGAAACAAAAATTCTCGCATGCAACTCTTTCCAGTCAGAAATTACCAAGTACTATAGTAACTTTTCCTCTGTCTGTTTTGGGGGAAGCACAACAACATTGTGCCCACCTGCAGAAGAATACCAAGATTAAATCAGATGCAATCAAAACAGGTTTAATGTGTGCAGATGATGAATATCAGAGGCAACTGCAACCAGTTTTTGTCTGTTAAAGGACACATCCAGCCAATTACATTTTGCTTTGCAGCACCACTTCAGTTCAGTGCATGAGATCATGCTGATCACTTAGCATTGAGTAATACTAAGAAAGACTTGGGGCTATGCTGAACATTTTCCTTTATTTCTGCACTCTTCTATGGGAATGGCAGTTCAGAAATCCTTAAAGCACTTATATAACATCCTGGTCACATTCCCATCATAGAAATGTGGACCAAACTGTGCAGGATTGCATAGACTATGTCTTTTATCTTTCCCACCTAGGATGTCATAGCATTACATGTGCCCTTTATAAATTCAGAACACATCTTCCACCAACTTCACAGTACTTGTGAGTAAGCAGCTCTTCAGTAAACAGTAAGAGTAAGCAGCTCTTCAGCAAATTAGATACCAGTGCTCCAAAACAGGCCCTCACCATCACACAGAACAAGAAACACAGCTTAAAGATTTAATCAGCAAAATGAACAGTAGGTGGATGAAAAAAAAAGGGTAAACCAGCAATACTTATTTAATGATGCTTTTATTTTACAGGATACAAATTTCTGTTCTTTTTAAGTACTCAACATGAATTAAAGTGCTTAATTTTTACAATTCTCCACCCACCTTAGGATCAAATATACATATATTACAGAAAATATGTACAATATCTTCAACTTTTTTACATTCATATATTTCTTAACCATAAAAATGAAGACTTACATTTGCACAACTTACAATGGCATTTGTCTTTCACCTTTTTAATATTATTCACTTTATTGCAAAACCAAAACAAATTTACACTTCTTCCAATTATTATTTCTTTTAAGAAATGTTTTTACGGTTAAAATCAGAAATGCTTCCATAATGAAGGGAAATTAACATGTATAGCCTATAATTCTGATGTCAAACATTACAGCTGATACAGCTCCCACTAAAATTAATGTATTAATCTGCCTTAAGGGCTGCAGAAGAGAAAATACACCGGTAGAAAAAAAAAATATTTCTAGTGCAAACTGTTCTCTACATGCAACAAATTTGGCTTAAAAATACCAGGACACATAGATGCAAAAATGCTTTGATATAGTTTCCTCTTTTCTGAATGATTCCACCATAAATACTTAATGAATCTACGAGAATGAAGTATAAACAGAAGTAGGTTGGTGTTATGCAGTGGCTGAAAACATGTTTTATTCAAAGAAACACCTGCTTGAGGATTTTGAGAAAAAACATTCTACATTCACTTGTGCTGGGAAGAGGAAGGGGTGAAACAAAATGCCATCATTTATTCTGTGAAGAAATTTAATCACACGGTTTCAAATAAGCTGATTGAAATGCCTTACTTGAATTAGCATGTTTGTGGGGGCTTTTGTGTTTGTTTTTATAGGCTGAAATAGTAAACATGTCACAATAGCAGATCTATCTACCTCCATATTTTTCTGGAAAGCATACTCAACACAGTCATTATACATTCTATTTTGAATGCAGCACAGTGTATTTTCTGATTGTAAAATACTGCCTGAAAACAAGTCATCTGAATAATAGTCTCAAATATATAAATACACATATATACATATACACACATACATATGCCTACGTGTATATACACACACATATGTAGTCATTAAATTAATGTTATGATCTGTTAAAGGAAAAGGATTTAGGAAACAATCTGACTAGCAGATTAAAACTCCTATTTGAGGAACTTACTACAGTCCCATGGGTCAGAACCAGCTAGATAAATTCCTCACACCAACAGGGCCACAGACTAGAGCAAGAAACATTAACTCCATATATTTCATTTCAGATTTCAAATAACAGTACACCCCAGAGACTAGGAATGATGTCCATTTCACCAAGGGATTTACCTTAAGGATAATGAGTTCTGCCACACAATTATTTCTCTCCAGTCATTTACTTTTGGATATATATTTCCAGTTGTTTACATTCACCCCTACTTCAATTACCTCCATCTGAAGTTCACCTGAGCTCTGTGACTCCAGGTGAGACATGGTAGCTCAGCAGCTCCCAAACTGGTGGAAGTTTCATCTTCCACAAGTGTCCTTCTATAATGTAAGGCAGATTCTTTATGAATTTAAATCACTGAAGGTATAACAACTCCAGCAGGCCCATGCTAGTTTATACCAGCTCTATGGAGAAAGACCTTTTGTTATTGCTTAGGATTATTTCTACATGGAATGTTTATTTCTCTCCTGAAAGTCTTTCCTTCAGTATAAGAAATAACTACCCTCTCTTAATTTTATCTTCTCTTGAAATGAAAAGCTGATGATTTTTTATACTAGCTGTATGGTGAGGAACCCAAACAACCTATCAAGAGTTCCCACATCTTTCCCACTTGTTTTAAGGAAGTATTTTTTTTCCTTCTGACTCCACTTGGAAGTCTGTGGAGCATATATCTATAATATCACCTGAATTTTAATTAGGTGGTAGTGTATTTACTATATTTTTAATCAGTGCCTTGCCTTCATCCATAACTTAAAAACATGAACAATAAAGATCCTTTTTTTTCTGTGAAGGTCAGTTAGAATCTTTGAGGAGATTTATAAAGCACTTTGAGATGGTTTTGCATAAAAAGGTGCTACTATATATACATGCATTTAAAGTGGTTTAATATTCGACTCCAAACAGAAGAGAATGTTTTTCACTCTCAATATCTGTTTTGCACATATAAGTTAAATACACTTTGGAATAAACAAAACTACTCAGCATAAAGGGACTTGAAAATACTACATTGTACAGGTTTTATAGCAGCTCTTTAACCAAGCAGGAGTACCTGATACCAAAAGAGATTTTTATAGGGTCTGGAGGAATGGTGCAGACATGCAGATATCATGATACACTATGTTTCCGTGGTAGGGGGAAAAGATAAGTAATTTTAAAAAAATATATTCCTATGATCCAAAAATATGAAAGATAAAATTAAGTCCTGTTCTCATTGGACACAGATATAACCACTCAAATAACTTTTGATCTTCTTTAAATCACACAGATCACTTTTAAAGTGAGAAACAAGCATTACTTGAGCACAAGATTTGCAAAACTTAAATAATTCAGCAGAAACATTAACATGCATTCATGAATTATGAATGAATGCTTACTTACAGTTTATTTCTTACACACAGAGCTTTATGTTCAAAAATTTTAAGACTTTTTTTTCCTTTAAAAATTTTAAGAATTTATTTGAAATGGGAACAGCTTCTACCTTGTTAGAATGATAGTTTTAATTTCACTGCTTTCATCGTTGTTCTTAAGCCACAGCAGCTAGAGCTCTGCATTTGTTTCTCTGCAGTCATAATTTATAATTTAAAGTTAAAGTTTGGGATGCTGTTAGGAGGACTTGTCTGTGGAGAATGAGGACAACAGGGTGGTTAAATTTAGAAGCAATGTCTTCCTCCTCTGATGTCATTTAATATTGACAATACATACTTTTCCCACAAAATACACACAGAATCATGGATTTGAGTGCCAAGACGTTCTGAGTCAGAAGAGAACAATTCTGACCAAGCAATTGATTATGAGAACATGAAATGGGTTTCACTAGGGTAAATAAAATATCCTGTGCTATACAAAATTTAAGGGCCGAGAGCAAACTTGAGGCTGACATCCAAACAAACAACTCCCAGTGCTAATAACTTTAATAATTTCAAACTGCTTATGCCCAAATGCAGGGCTTCATCTGGGAGATGCTGCCATTCAAGTGGCTTCAGCTACTCAATACCACTAGAGCAATAAGGCAGTACAGAATCTGCTACTTCTAATCACTTGACTGGAATTGGGCTTCCTACCTGGTTAGAATTAGGTTTGCAGGAGCTTAGAAAACAGAATGTACTACACAGCACCACGTTGGGTAGGATGCTGACCTGCTGGAGGGCAGAAAGGCTTTGCAGTGATATCCAACAGGCTGGATCAATGGGTCCAGCCTGCTCAAAAAGGTTCAACAAGGCCAAGTGGTGGGTCCTGCACCTGGGTCACAATAACCCCTGCAGCACTACAGGCTTGGGGAAGAAAGATTGGAAAGCTGCCTGGTGGAAAAGGACCTGTGAGTGCTGGTTTGACAGCAGCTGAACAAGAGCTAGTGCATGCCCAGTGGGCAAGAAAGCCAAGATGTCCTGGCCTGTATCAGCAACAGTGTGGCCAGCAGGACCAGGGCAGTGATGGTCCCCCTGTGCTTTGCAAGGGCCAGGTGCACCTCAAATGCCATGTCCAGTTCTGGGACATGAAAGACAGGACAAGAAGGACATGGAAGTGCTGGAGGTGGCCCAGAGAAGGGCAACAGAGCTGGTGAGGGGAGCACAAGCCCTGTGAGAGGTGGCTGAGGGACTTCGGGGTGTTCAGTCTGGAAAAAAGGCAGCTCAGGAGGGACCTTATAACTCTCTACAACTCCCTGAAAGGAGATGATAACAAGGAAGGGATTGGTCTCTTCTCCCAAGAAACAAGCAATAGGACAAGAAGAAATGACCTCAAGGTATGCCAGGGGAGTTTGAGAGTGGATTTAAAAAAAAATATTTTGTCACCAAAAGGATAGTCAAGCATTGGAACAGGCTGCCTAGGGAAAGCCTGTCACCATCCCTGAAGGTATTTAAAAGATGTGTAGATGTGGCACTTAGGGACATGGTTTAGTTGTGGACTTGGCAGTGCTGAGCAATGGTTGGACTCAGTGATCTTAGAGGCCTTTCCCAACCTAATTGATTCTACAGTCATACCATCATATTTTCAGTTTAGCTCAGTCCTTCCGACGTGAGAGCTCCTTTAAAGCAACTTCTTCCTTTACACTCGACACCTTGACCATGGGAAACTGTTTTTATACATTGGGATGTGGTAAGACTGCTCTCCATATCCCACAATTGCACTTGAGGCTCCTGCAGAAGATACCCACTCTTGGGACGTGGCCATAAAGGGAAGATAGCCACCAAGAGTTCTGCTTGCTTACCTGAATGTTTCCCCATCCCTTGCCAAGGTGTATGTAAGATTACATATATTAGCTAGGGAGATCTTATACTACCTTGGCAAAGATCTGATGGTATTCACCAACATGAATCAAAACAGGCTTGAGCTGCCCATTTCTAAAGGCAAACACAGCTGCCAGTAGAAGTAACATAAAATATCTGAGAGAATTACAGAAGAGCTTGCACATCAAATAAAAGTAATATTAGCGTTATATCCAGAATAATCTGGACACAGGCAGCACCCAAAGAAGAGAATTCAGAACAGACATGCACCAAGTCAGCTGGAGAGTTAGTACTCTACCATACTGTGTCCTGATCATTATTAACACTGGTGTAAAGCTGTGGAGTCTAAAGGCTATGGTAGATCTTGGATCTGTGCACATGGTAGCAAAATCCATCCCATTAACATTAAGTTACATGACATTTATGAATAATGGACACTGCACACTCATGTGTGCTTGACTCTACGAACGGATATTAATCCCTTGCTAAATGCAAAATGAGTTGGTTTTTTTTTTTTCTCTATAGTGTTGCAGAAAGAGTAAAGCAGGAGTAGGAGTTAAGGGGATAGTTTGTTTGGCAAACTCATTATAAAAACCCAATAATTTAAATCTGTCATGTTACTAACAAAATTGAACCTGAGCTCTTCAGCTTGACATGATTTAAAATACAGATTATAGATTTATTGAGAAGTTAAGACTCCTGCATGTTCTTATGACAAGCTGATTGTAGGAGTTATGTATTTTCCTTCCTTTAAGGGTTTCAAAAAGGAAAGACAGCAATGATTTTGATTGATAGTCAATCACTACCTCTGAGTTTGCCATATTTCATTCAAGGATATTACAGTAAAAATTTTAGGGAAGTCATTTGCCTCTCTGTATAAAAACCCTAACAGGAATGGAAGTTCATAAGGAACTTAATATTGTAAAGCCAGTGAATCCTTAAAACCAGAAGCAGAAAACAAATAATGTTAGTTCATAAAATTTCAGGTTTTCAAATTTCAAGCTCAGAGTTCATACTGATTTTTTATAAACCAGGCTCCACTTTAAAACAATTATCATTGAAGATTGTTGTCATAAATAAACATTATAATACCTAATCTTCTACAAAAATTTAAAAACTTAAGTTCAAAATGTTCTTTTGCTCCAATAACCATAATAGCAAAAATGCACATTCCCAGAAGGTTACTAGAATCTGGTGCTTTTCTCAAACACACATACTGCATTTGAGCAACAAACTACTGCACTCTTAAAAGCTAACAGTGATAGGACACTGAAGAAAAGCAACTACTTGTTTAAACACAACTGGACCTCATTTGTCCATTGCATGCCACTTACATTACTGCTAATTTTTTGATGCATAAAAGTATCAAGATCATTAAGTGTCAGCTATTAAAACAAATCACTGAACAGTATTTTTCAATTTAGGACTGTGTTTAATTTGAAATAGAAAACATGCTTTTTTTTTTTAAATAAATTATTCACTAAAAAGAACCCAGTATCTTGAAATCAAAGCAATAATCAAGTATTGTACATTTTTAATACTGTACATATATTATATATAGTTTTCTCATATTTTACGTATTTATTTCTAGATTGAAAATCATTAGATTGTTTCCTTGATAAACTGAAACCTTAAAAGCCAATATACCTGTGAAAGCAGTTTGCATTACTTTAATTAAAAAGATACAAGTGAATACAACATATGTACAGAACTGTGGAAATCAATCTATAAACTACATACATTAAACCTAACTGTCCCTGCATATTTAAGTACAGATCTATTTTGGCAATGTGGAGGTATATCTTTTATCCTGTTGCAAGTCCTAACATGTAAGTAGGAAGCTTCAAATATTTGCATTCTTAATGAAAGTAGCAAATGTTAACTGAAGAGCAACTGGATTTTAAAAAAAATTGCATTACAACAAACAAGTAGTACAGTAAAGTTAGTAAGTACTTTTAATAGCATTCACATTTTTTTAAAAAGTCTCTGAAATGGACCTGTACATTACTTTTATTGACAGAACATAAATATAAAGAAAAAGTTCCCTAGAAAGACCAGAATTCTTTCCCAAACATAAAGTGCCAAGATGTGTATGGTAGTAAGAAGATTTTTTTTCTTTTTTTTCCTTTTTTTCTTTCCTTGATTGAGCAAAGAAAGGTTAACACAAAGGTTAACCACAATTTCAACTGAAATCTTTTAAAAATGCCACGTGTTCTTGAGCCTCAACATTCAGATCTTTTAGAAGATTCAGGCTGCTCTTCTAAACTCACTTGCAGTTCATTCTGACATTCTGGTGTCTCACCTTTGACAGCTAAATGGATAACTTTTAGCCACTTCTGTTTCAGTTCCTCATTGTCTGCAGCAAAGCTGTGCACAGATTTGGACTGGGTCAGTTTGAAGCTGTGGGGGAGGTCAGCACTTTTTGGAGTGTCATCCACTGTGTAACCCAGAAGAGGAATTGTAGCCAGAGCTTTAACATCCTAGGAAGAAGAAGTTCTTCATTAAGAATAGACAGCTAATCTACACATTACTTCTCATTTGCTGTACAGTTTGGTGAAAACACTTGGGTCTTTCCTCCATTCCCAAGTTACTTGCTGTCTCTTCCTTAAATACCAGTGACAATAATGAGTAAAATCTTTTCCATTTCCCCTGTACATACCTGTGGAGCACCGTACATGTAGAGCACAAGAGCCTCCTGTTTGGGTATGACACACCATGCTTTCTGCCAGGGCTTGGACTTCTCCATGTACTGAAGAAAGCTACATATCACACTATTTCCAGAGACTTCTGCAGATTCAATCTAGGAGATAGTAGAAAGCATAAAAAAGGAAAATAAACTTTCCTTCACCAGAAAGAACAGAAAAGCAGGAAATTTATCACCATTCATATCAACTCTTGGATAGTATCTGCAAAGGAGCTTTCTTCGAAGAGAGATCATGAAGGATTGGATTTATGGAGAATATCTATATATATATATTAAACACCTACAATCACAACACATGTTCCCTTAGCATGTGTAATCTGTTCCTTTTTGCATCAGTAATTTTGGATTATTGACTTCTATATCAATCCAATTTTCATTTTGCAACTAGAGCCAGCCTTTGTCTTTATCTGAGCATCTATAACAATGTCTGATTTTCAAAATAACACCATTTTAGACACTGAATTGCCACTAACTATCCAATATGACAACTTAACTACTTTGGCAGTCAAAATATTATGACAGAATCAAATTCAAACACATTTCTAAGAATAACATAAGCATTTAAGATCCTAGAGAAAAGATTAGATTAATTGCTTAAAATCTGTAGACAGAGTAAAATGCTACTCAAGTTAAATAGTGAACCTAAGATGATAAGAAAGAACACAAAATGGTTATGTGTTAAAATTTCCATTGACTTTGGCTTTTCAGATGCCAAAGCTGAGGGCAACCTGACAACTGAAATGTCCATTTTATACACTGATCAAAACAGTATCTTACTACTCAGACTCTGAAAAAAGAGCAAAATTCTCCTTGTTTCCATCCCCAGTTCTTTCAGCCTGGGGATATATTTTCAAAACTCAAGTAGTAGCAGTGGGGTATGTTGCTATGAAAGCTTAAGTGCAGAAGAAGAAAATTGAAAATTTATAAGGGAAAGTGAAATTTTGTCACAGGAGCTGATGTAACTGAAAGAAGCAAACAAGTTCTAAGGTTTAAACAATGTAAAGCTGCAAGAAACAAAGCAATTTTGCAAAGGTGAGTGCTGGACCAAAATCTGTGGAATGGGATGAAATTGATCCACATACTTTTTATTTCTCAAAGAGAAAACAAACACTGCAAGAATGGTACCATTTTTCACCTACTGAGCCAAAATTATTGCAGCTATACATATATAGTATTTTTGAATGACATACCTCCAAGATGCCCTTCCTCTTCTTTTCTTCACTGTCTGTACAACCAATTATTACATGATAGCAATCCTTACAGACTTTGTTCAATTTATTGCCGTCATATTCGAGATGGGCTTTGTAATCAGAACATTTCCAGCAAACCACCTTAGAAAAGAAACAAAACATAAAATTTAAGTATTTATAGAAGTTTATTAAAGCATAAGTAAAAATTAGTATTATGTTATTTTGGGTTTTTATATTTTGTTATATTTTTAATTATAAAGAATGAGAAAAATATCTTTAAAATATGTTTAAAAAATTACTTGAAAATAATGATTTTCTAAATTTGTGTACTAATTCTTAGCTAGAAGTGCTTCGTCCTATTTGTGGAAATCTTGTAGTTTGCATAAGTTCACATTAGGCTTTTAATCTGTAGTTTAAAGCACAAGCCATGCTGGCAGTTTCTTTATATGCCAATCTGAAAAGGTACATTTACCAACTGGTTTTCTATGTAACCAGAATGAGGTTATGAGACTTAATAAAACCTACAACTGAGATGACCTTTAATGTTAAAAGTCTGATAAAATCAGAGAGGGCTATCTTTTTTTAACTTGCTAAGAAATATTATCATGTTTAAATGTATATATACCTATACCTATAAAATCTACTATTTAAAATCCAATCATAAATACACAGAATAAGTTAGCCAATATCCACCGATTTTCCCTGATTTTTCTTTTCAGTATATATGCAACTGAAATGCAAGACAGGTATCAGAGTTGTTTCATTAGAAATATTTTTCCACAGAATTATTCTTTCACATGAAAAAAAAGAGGCCCTGAATAAAAACTATGAGTGCAATTATTTCAAGAAAGAAAGGTAGATAAACGGACTTGAACCATGAATGCATCTGAAATAAAACTTTATTGTGGACCAAGGTTTTGCAGTACTAATCTAGATCACCACCTTCAGCTTGTAGCTCTAGACAATGCTAGCTAAGTATTCCAAATTAGTCACTTCTGGAAAGCCACCATTGCCAGCCCTAATTAACTCCCGTGAATAAAATCTTTTGAAATTAAAGCACAAGGAGATGTGAACTATAATAGAGGGAAGTAGTTAGGAGTCTAAAAAAAAAGGGAAATAAAAAGAAATAAAAGAACTCTAGAGGGTTTAACATTAACAAAATTCTAAGACAGAAAGATCTGGGGGGAAAACCCCCATATAGCAACTCTAAAATCAATAATTTAGAGCTTCTGAAAAAGTCTCTAGTGTCCTGCAAAGCACAAAAGCAGCAGCAGTTATGAATGCAGCAAGCCCTCATACCCCTTAGAAACGTTAGAAAGAAATCAGACGAGACACCCTGTACCACAAATATTAAAACTGAGCTTGTACTACCATCTGGTGGAGACAGGCAGAGCTGCTAGGTGGCAAGAGAAGAAAGCACAGCTTGTGCTCTTCCTTTGTTAACTTCTGACAGCTCACAAGGTCATTGTTTGATGGTTGCTTTCAAGCTGGATATATTACTGTAGCATCCAACAAGGAAAGCAGCAGCAATACTCTCTCCCCACCCTCACATTCCCTCCTTCCCTGATGCTTTGCACAAGTTCACACAGTTGCACCCTGAACCCATATGGGAGCAGCTCCAAGTTAACCTAATGAAAAACTGCAGGGTTTTATGGTCTTTTGGTGGAGTCAGACAGTGCTGCTTGAAATAATGCTAGATTATGTCTTCTTAATATGGTCTTGAAACTCTTCATATTAGTAGAGGTCTCTCAAAACTAACAATATACTGTGTGCAGGGCCTTGGGGCATTATACAAATGCACACTGCTCCTAATGGCTTCCAAATTCACCATGTCAGCTAAAGCAGGCAGAGGGTCCTTGGAAGTATGCAGAGCTGCTTCTTCCAGCTACAAGTGCAGCAGCAGACTCCACAGCACTGGAACAGGCTGCCCAGGGAAGCCCTGGATGCCCCATCCCTGGAGGTGTTCAAGGTCAGGGTGGATGTGGCTCTGAGCAGCCTGGTCTGGTGGAAGGCATCCCTGCCCACAGAGGTGGGGTTGGGACTGGATGATGTTTAAAGTCCCTCCCAACCCAAGCCATTCTAAGATTCTGTGATGACAAGGAGCCATGAGAAGTCAAGCAGGTGCTTGGAGACACTCCCAGGCCTGCTGAGCAGCTGAGGGCACTGAGGTTCACACTTACATGTCCACATGCTCGGCAGTGGTGCCTCCTCCTTGTCAGTGCATTGAAGGGTTCCTTGCATTTCATGCACATGGTGACTTCATTGTCCCGGATCCACCTCGGCGCTCTCTTCCCAAGCTCAGCATTCTAAAGGGGGGGCAAGAGGAGGATATAAGAATTTAAAAAGCTAGTAAAAAGCTGCACGGTACTTGAAATAGGGAAAATAATTATTCTCTTCCTCTGGAAAGGAAATTACAAAACCTAGCTCAAGATGCATTTTGAAATCCATAAAAGAAGTAACAAAGAACCCCATCAAAAGTCATGATGCATCACTGAAAGAGGTGCTCTGTTACATGTTTCAAGAAAGAAAGAGGCTTGTTTACAAGATTTGACATTATAAAGAAAAACAATTACCAACAAGATGACTGCTTTGTGTCTACTCTGCCATAAGTATGGTGAGCTTGAAAACAAAATTTCTGCCAAACCTTTCCCACTTATTGAAGAACACAATGGGTATTAAGGTTACAAAGGAATAAGAGCATCTTACAGATACTTCCACAGGCATGTCTTCATATTCTTTAGCAATAGCATTTCTGAAAGTTTCATTCCTCTGCTGAAAAGCTTCAATAGTACTCTGAAGTGCCTAAGGAAACAGTGGAGAAATTCCTCAGACATGTTAAAATTTAAACAGACTCTGCATTCTGACCAGCCACTGATCAGCAGAGAGAAGGTGGAGACAGAAAACATAAATATTAGTTTTCTGATTGCTTCAGTGACAAAGTTCTTTATTAGAAAATAAAGAATGTAGATGAATTTACCTTTATCCATTCTTCTTTATCCTGTTCAGAACTAAAAGAAATATTTGACACATTAGTTTGAGATTAGTTCAGGAAACTTTATCCCACTATCAATAACTTCTTGAAAAAGCCAAGTAACTATGCAGTAATTCTCAAGAATTTAAACAATACTACTTGCTAACTGTCCAACTTAAAAAAACAAACAAACAAACAAACAAAACAAACCAGAAGACAAAAGTTAGAAACATAAGAATTAACACTTCAGTATCAGGCTTTCCAAAAGTGGCCTCCTCCTGGGATAATGTGTTGGGAAAAAAACCCCAGCTACTCCAGGTAATACTAGTCATACAAAATTTAATTTTTCTATGGATTGCTCTGAAGGATGCAAAAGAGAACCTTTACAACACCTCAATTAAAACAGCTCCCCATGTTTTGCTTTGCAGTATTAGCAAGACTTTTAAGCAAATAGAATCCTAAACCACTATTTTCCCTTCCCACCTACCATCTGTACACATGGAAGAAGAGACCTGGCCAAGCATCCAAAATCATTCTTCCTACCTACTTACAGTAAAAACCAAAAGCTGAGCTATTAATCATAGTACCTGACCAGCAACCTTCCAAGGAAATAATCTACCAGCTGTTTAAAAACAGTAATTGAATATGTACTCCAATAGTACACTACAATAGTATACTACAATGGTAGTTTGAAAAATAAATATAAGCCTACTACTAAAGAATATGCCAAGAGTAGATTAAAAATTATTACAGTGTTAATATAAGTTCCTGAATTAAGGACATAGAGGCATAGGGTACATACATTACTCATATGTTAATAAAGATTTTTCTTATATAGTTGAATAAGAGCTTTGTGTCACTTAATAATTCACAGTTTTGTACAGACTATGTATTCTAAAAATGATCAAAGAGCAAAAGACAAAAATCTGTGCTTCCCTCACCTAAAATAAACTAATGCAATAAACTCCTACTGGTAATGTAAGAAAGCTACCAAAATAAATTTATTTTGTTGTATCTATTTTCTTCCAATTAAAACATGCTTCAGAAATGGCATAGCAAGATGCCACCTTTCACCATTGAAACAGGTGTATGGCATAAAAATGGACAAAATACTTTGCAAGACAACATACAGTAATTTACAGTAGATATGACTGATAGCCAAAAACATGTCCCAGAAATCTTGCAGATCTTAATGGAAAGGGTTTTTTGTATCATTTTTTGAAGTATATATTTAATTTGAAATTGAATGAAAGTGTAGATAAGTATCTGTGTGCTGTTATCTTTGCACCTTCACTGCTGTAACTCTCATTAAAAATTACACGTTTTCCATAAAGGAAAGTAATTTGCAAACTCATTGGCTCATTTTGTCCCCAAATACATGGTGCCAACACAGAACTGTACCCACTATGGACATTTTCCTGCTTATTTAATCCTCGCCTCTGTAGCAAAATCCTGACGGCTAAAAATAGGATTTTTAAGCAGGCCCAAAAGAGAGAGGAGGAGCATCTCACTTTATTTGAGTCTAGACAGGGACAGTTTAGTCTAGGCAATGCAAAAAGGTAAGGGTAAGGTAACTCAGCAGAAGGACTAATAATAAATGGAAAGTAGAAAAAGTGCCAATCAGAAGAGTGCACTTGCAGCAAAAGGACTCAAGAGCTAAAAGAAGAACTTGCCTTCCAGGAGGAGGTTGATACTTGGAACTGGAAGGAAACAAGTAGATGGGAAATGGGGCTGAGGAACAGAGGAAAGCAGATGCTACTACTACTGCTACAGCAAACTGTTCTGTGGAGATAAACCCACTGGGAGGGATAGCTTTGTTTGTTGGACCTGCCCTGAGGTGGACAGGCTCATTGGTACCAAGGCAGCTCAGATCCCAGAGGCACCAGTGATTAACACACCCAGTGTCCTAAAACACTTCAATCAGACAGGCTGCCTTGGCACTGCTCCCCAGTTCCCAGCCAATCCATTCACAGCTATCTTGGGCATTTCTGCAAAGTTAGCCAATGTGCTATGCATCCTAGATGCATAGATTCTGCTCAGAGATTCTTGGACTGACAATTCATGATATTTTGGCAGCCTAGGCTATTTTCAAAACACCAATATTAAGATGAAATCCACTGCATTGTTCTTCAAATCTGTTAGTCCACTCTTCTGTGTGTAAAATTTTGATCTCAAGAAACTAGCTAAAAAGCCTGCTTACCTGGCCTGCAACTCCAGTGTTCGCTCTTTTCCAGACACTTGGAAAGTGTGTGGATATTCTTCATTATGAGTTTCTATAATCTTCATGCCATCTATGCCAACTCTGGTTCGAACCGAGAACTTGGATCCTACCAGGCTGAATTTGGGGACGCAGTAGAGCAACATATTGTTAAACTGGGGGAAAAAATAAACATGTGATTTTGCACTAAGAAAAAACACAGATAAAGCCATCGTTTGTCCACTGAGAGCTGGACAATATCACAAGACTAGATTTGGTGGGTGAGAAAGCAGGTTCTTTCCTGATCAGCTGATACATGAGAAGACCAAAGCTCTGATGCAAGTCAACTTCTCTTTTTTATTTCTTTAGGAATAGGATTCAAGGACAGCTTCAGTGAATGTAAGAATAATTGTTCTGCATATGCAGCAGTCTTCACAGTATTTATGATCAAACTATACTCAGACCAGATATTCTGTGCCAATGTAAAGCTTTTCTAACGAAATATTCATTCTTATGCCCCAATTCTGCAACACCCACTGTAAACTATAGCATAAGAATTCTTCCCTTCAGTGTATGCCTTTATATTTATTCCATACCAAAATAATTTTGTTTTGTACAAGTTGTAAATGAAGTTATTTGAAGACATTATTTGTCTTTTCCCATTTGTCTATGTTCTCCTTTAAGAACATTTCTTAAAGTTTTTATTCCCTGAAACCCTCCCTGTCGTAGGGGAAAAATAGTACATGAGCAGAAGATAGATTCCCTTATTAAATTAGAACTTTAATAATGTTTAAATGTCTAAAGCCCCAGCCTAGAAGCACAGTTATTAAATCAGATATAAAGTGTTTAATTTTCTCACTTTTTCCCCCTCTCATTTTTCTCAAAATTAATTATTAAAAAGAAAAACTCACTTCAGTTGAACTCTATTGCATAGAAATCCTGACTAGACATTTGCCTAGTCTATATCACAGCACATTTGAGCTTGTCACCTCTCATATGAAGGGAACAGCATTTAGGTCATTTGTCTAGCCCCAACTGAGCACTTACTATTCTATGATTTCTCATTTTGTTTGAAGCACAGATAAGGAGGATCTGTGCCTCAACATCCTGTCACTACCCTTTATTAACCAGAAGAGGGGCAATGCCAGAGACCCCTGAGGAAAAATATATCACAGCAATTTTCAATGAATGGGAAGCAACAAACTACACCAAACCTTTTCTGAGGGAGTTGTAAGGGAGTATGGCTGTACTTTTGGAATTCCAGCTGAGAGGATGATCTGCCACAATAAAAAGCCCCCACAAAACCATGAGACTTACTTCCTGGGACCTCAACACACAATCCATCAGGGCAAGGAACCTAAGCTTTTCCATTTCAGTTTAAGGAGAATTTCAAAGCTCTCATAATCAGCCGCCACCATGCTCACCAGGAACAGATAGCGCTCTTGAGCGGACGTGTTGCGAGCAGCCAGTTTCAGGATCTGTCCTTCTTTTATCAGCTCGTTTGAAGGGTTCACAATGTCTTCCTCTTCTCCCAGCATCTCATATATCTCTAACAACTTCTTTAGGTTCTCCTTTACAGTGAAAATACAGTTATAAAACTTATTAATTGAAAGCACAGATCTTTATGCGGTTAGAATTAAATGATGGGAGCTGGTATAAATCTGGAGACTGTTAGCTTTGGAAAATATATTTATACCAAATATGTGTAGTCTGACTGATTAATTTAGTTGATAATGCAAGAAGTACTTTTAGAAATGTTATATCCTTGGTAATTTTTAAAATGAAGTTGTTTATACAATCTGCATTATTTCTTGCCCAAAACATCTCGCATTTCAATTAAGATCCTATCATGCCAGTCAGGCAGAGAAACAGTAACTGTTCTTTACAAACATTATCCTGCACTCACAGAAACAGATGAAATGTGGTTAAGAGTTCAGTACAGTATCAGTGATTTGAGTCAGGAGAAGAACTAAATCTGTCCCATTTTCCACCTGATAGAATTTGTTGCAATGACAGATTTTGTCTATCATTTCCAGGAGCTGTATAAATACATTAAGTAGGAACAATCCCTTTGGCCCAAGAAACCAATCTTGCCATTTTAGGAAAGATTTGCAATTCAGTCGCCTAGCTTCACCAAATATTGAAATATAATATCTTGAAAAGTGATCAGAAAAACAAGGATCATTTACCATCTTTCTTATTGCACTATTCGAGTGACTTGCTGCAGTGGATATGATTTCCAGGGATTCTAGACAGAAGAAAAAGAAAATAAGTAAAACCATAAAGCTGCACTTTTACACATTTATGTACAACATAGGACGGAAGAAAGGGGGGTGCGAGGCTAATTCTACAAAAACGTTTGTTGTTTTTATGTAAATTGCAAAGCACAATAAATTTCTTCAGTTAGCAATAAAAATAAAACAAGGTAAAGAGGAAGGTATAAAAAAGTCAGCTACCAAACAGAAATTATAATATGGAAAGACCAGAAGAGAATTATTGCAGATTACTGTGGCAGTTCAGCACTTAGAATCACATTTTTCTGTGACAAGAACAGTCATGGTTCTCTCCCTCCTTTTCTCAAAGTAGTTCAGCATGTCAAACTATATTTTTTCACTTGAAGCAGCTCATCTTACTTACAAGTGTTTGCTGTAATGGTACTAAAAATAAAATATTTAAAAGAATTATCTGGTAAGTAACTTTGAACACTCCATGCAAATATCTTGAACTGTTCTTGCATACATTGAGAGAGGAAGAAAGTTAAAAGTGGGCTCTGCTTTTTCCCTGCAGAAGCTTAAAATACAATGAGTCTAACCTCACTTTTTTTAAAAATAAATAACAATCACACATTCCAAATGTGCATAAAGCAAACCAAAATGCCAAGGAAATAAATAAATAAATAAGCCACCACAAGCCCATATCATTTGCAAAGCAAACAAATCAAAACCTGTGCGCTATTGCAAAACCAAAGTAAAATTTATGTGCTCCAGGAGAATACTAAAGGCTTCATGGTTTTTACATTAACTTCAATTCAAAAAGATTTTTTTTCAAGGAATGCTATGATTCCACTGAAGAAATTCTATCATTCTTTTCATGAGTAATTCTTCACTTGATCTTTCCTGAAAAGATCTTAAATTTACAGTATCCTCTTACTAATATCTTATTATAGCTCCTTTAATGGCCTGAAGATATTTACTTTCAGCATCTTTCCAGTCTAGGGAATCCTGAGGCAATTTCCTTAGGTAGTCCTTTAGAAGCATCTCGTAGCGTGGAATGCGTTGGACTGGTTCTAGCATGTGATGTTGCAATGTCAAATTTCCACACACTTTTTCCTTCTAAAAAATTGTAAACATATTTCAATGAAGCAGGCAAAAATGTCATTACGATACCATAAAATAAAAGTTATGGTTGATGAAACATAAACAATGTGTTTTGAAACATGCATGATACCTCTTCTGAAAGAATACAGAACTATTTTACCAAAACAAATAATCAGAAAATCTTCACAAAAAAAAAAAAAAAACAAAACAGTAAAAACTTTTCTAATTATTTGACAGTCTTACCAAAAAAAACTTTTAAACACCAGTGTATTTTAAAATAGGTTTTCAATAACCAACAAGAGAAATACTTCTGAATTAATAAGAACAGTTCAGGACCTCATATTATAAAAAATCACTTAAATGGGCTACAAAAGTATATTTTACCTATCTGAGGAGGGAATGCTTTCTTTGAGTTTCATTTACAATGTCAAATCCCTCATGTCTTAAGATGAATATTCATTTCCCTAATCTTAGATGCAATTCGATTATAAAAACAAAAATTACATTAAAACATACATTGTTTCCTTCCCTGGCTTACAACCCCAAGACCCCATCGAGCAGTAAAATTTAAGTAGAAATATTTCATCCTATTTCCAAGTGCTCAGACTGCAGCAGGGCACACACCTGCCAATTCCCAGAGACACCCACAGGGAGCACCAGAGGGTGCCTTTGGAGAAGACTGGCATCCCTGGGCTCTCCAGTTTTCTGTGCTCAGCATTACTGTGAGCAAACACGATATTACTGGATGCAGCGCAGGGATCTAGAGTTGCACTGCCTTTTCACTTTATCCTAAAGTGGTATTTCCTCTGGTATTTACAACAAAATGCACTATTTTTTTTTAGTCTTCATATGCTTCAGCCTTTACAATTTGCTTCCATATTTTGCAGGAATAAAATATGGATTTTTGTGGCTGGGTTGTGCACATATGCAGGAAGGAGAAGGGAAAAACGTGGTGTGAAGTGGATAAAAACAACTAACTTAATTCTAAGAGATTTGGTATTTCATTTTCTCTTTAATCCTTTTTTCATCCACAAACCTATGCATTTTTATGTGCATTATTCTCTCAATTACCTGAATGTCTTGAATAATGAATTTGAACTGAGGTGACCGTTCAGTCCACGTTTTCACCAATTCCATTGCGTTATCAAAATTCTTCACATACTCTCCATACATCTTGAGGAAAGGAGCCAACTTTTGCAGAATATCCCCAATCCTAGGGGTGGTAGTCCTGCAAAGTAAGAGGATGGAATCTCAGAGCAAACAGGAAAGGAAAAAAAGTCACACAAGGCTATAAAGGGTTTCAAGTGTTTAATAGAGAATCCTTCTGTTTGGAATTGCCTCATATGGAGCTCAAACGTAAGCATTAAATCTGAATTTACACAGAAAGAGTGTTTGTGTCCCCTTTGATGATGTATAAGCACCACAGGTCATGTAGAGGACAAAAATAAGAAAAGCTAGAAATAGAAGACATGAAACATTTTGTTTACAAAACATGGCCTAATTTATTTTATCTGCAGTTCCTTAAAACTACATTATCTTCTTTTGACCGTAATTGAACCCTTAAAATATCTAACCTGTGGTTTGGTTTGAGAGCTAAACCTATTCTGCACAGCTTCCACTCTGTGCCTCGTATAAATATATGTATTAACATTTTTTCTTCAAATTACTATTTATCTAAGGAAACATATGAAGGAAATAGAATCACTTGGATTCCAATCTTTTGTGAGAACTTTCCCACATTTTTCCCAATTCCTGATGGTGTCCTCAGATAAAACAGTAGTAAAGTAACAGATGGAGAGACTGAGAGAAGCCACACTCCCAAGGCACACAAAAAATATGGAGCAGCACACAGGCATGTCCAAGAAATACAATAGGAAGCACATTTCAGGGCTCATTTTCAGGGACAGACTCAGAAATTCAGTATCTCAGTATGGATTTCTGAAAGTCTGAAATCAATGTTCCCATAGAACATAGTGTAAAGTGAAAAAATCTACTGCAATTACTTCTACAGCCCACTCCAACACACCACTTCTCTGAGAGAAAAGCTGTGCAGAACAGAAAAGTTATTCTTGAATAGTGAGTAGTGCAGGACTGTCAAAAACTGGTCCAGCTCCAGGGCAGAGGGTTCCTGTGTAACACCAGCAGAGGACTGGGCTGCTGCCGGGGCTGGCAATGAGGGCACAAGACAATGTGGGAAGCTGGTCTCTGAAATCATGCAGTGTTTTTATGTTATTCCCAAGTATCTGCTACTTGTCATCCTTGAGTACAGAGGACTCAGGGTATTGTATCTAATTATTTTGTTTGATAGTCTAGTGAAAGATATCCCTGGCCATGGAAGGGGAGTTGGAATTAGACAATCTTTAAGGTCTGTTCCAAGCCAAACCATTTGATGAGTCTATGACATGGGATCACTGTTATGCTCTGTCATGCTCTGTTACACACTTTTCATGGGAAATATATTGCAACAAGGCTGTTTTCAAGCCATATGTTGTAAGAGAGATTCAGCTCCAGCTGTTGCTCAACTCATTCAAAATGCAGCTACCAGACAATTTCACTTTCACTTGATAAGTTTAGATTCACACTGTCTTTTCTTCCAAAAAAGAAGTATTTGCTTTTGATCTGCTTTCCCAGTTACAAAATTACGTATTTTTACTCTATGTTTTCAATTTAAACCACAACTCAAGGAGAGAGTCAGAAATTTTTACCCGGCTTTTTTTTGCTGGACGATAAAGAATAATAGAAGCACATAAAGCTACCATAGAACATACTTAATTTCTTGTGTCTAATGAGAGGGACTGCTGAGAAGAATGTATCTGGCAGAAGCTATTGTGCCAGACAATTTCAGAGACCAGTGATGGGGAGAGAAAATTACCCCAGATTTTTCTTTCAGCAATGACCAGAAAAAGCTGCCTTCAACTGCTCCCTTTTTTCTAACTCCTCCCCAAAGCACAATGTTTCAAGGACATTTAAACAGGCTGTCTCAGGTACAGCACAAAGGTTGTTTTCATGTGGAAAAGATAATATCCTTGATAATATTAGCTCTGCACCAAGAGTCAAAGCCTATCTGCAAAAGCACTTTTCAGGCTTTGAAGCTATATAATTATACACACAATAGTAGTGAACAGTTTAGCATTTTGCAAATATGTAAAATAAGGAAACCCATATTCTGTGCTCCATAAAGTGTCTAGAGCAGAATTTTAAGAATACATTTTGAATTTAATTTCAAATTACACAGCACTGACATAATGTGGTGTGAGCTGTTTTTTAAGCATCTAAACTCCACTTCTCATGAGCACGCACTCTAGTGTAATCCAGGCATTCATATTTCCTATCAGATTTTTTTAACTTTTGTTAAAAGAAATGGGTAGGTTTTACTTACTCAAGTCATTCTGCAGGGAACATTAAGTGTAAGCTTTCTTATATTTCACAATTCTTACATTTTATTTACTTCCTCGCATTGCAGACTACACAGAGGTACCATGTGTTAGTGCATGGCAAGTATTCTATTTTAAAGAATCATCATATAAAGGGGAATCATCTTACAGAGTCAGAAGGTGTATAACTGCTGTGTAAAGAATCACTCTATGGTCTAAGATCATCACATATATCACAAAATAGTGTTTTTTCTCATTTTTGGTGTGTTTTTGACAATAAAGGAGTTCTATGATAGTGCAACTGGAAATTATGTATAGTGAAACACTTGAATTATAAGATATAATATAGGAGCCAAACAAGTGCTGAGGTGAAATAACTGGATGGTACTGTATTAGCAATTTCTTTTTAAATGAGGTTATCCTTTTTCCCAAAGAAGATAGGGAAGCAGCAATGGTTTGAGATATTTTCTTTTTTTTTCAATTACATAGAAGAGACCAAATATGCATGGCTGTATTTTAATATGCCCAGAATCACACAAACACAGCAAGGCAGGATAAAGATACTACATCTGTACATGATTATTACAGTGTATTTGCACCTGTTCTGTCCTTGCTGGCTCCAAACAGAGGTCAAGAAAAGCTGAGGGGAAAATGCCCCTGAAATACATCTGACATGGATTTTAATTTCAAACAGAAAACTAAAACACAGAAGAAGAAGAAGGTGCCCCACCTTACTACAAAAAGCAGTAACAACAAAGGTTACTCTATTTCTGCATTGTCAAAAACCACATATGTTTTTCTGTGCATTAAATTCACCAGGTAGCACATAATTTGAGTCTGAACCCCTAATTTAGCAAGACATTTGATTGTGAGTAATCTCACTGCCTGCAATGAGATCCATGTTTTTTATTTTTGAACAAATGATGCAAGTCCTGTGCTGAGTCAGATCCTGAGAAAGAGTAGATGTTCTCTTACTCACAGTAGTTCCTGGGCCTGGAGAGCTTAATTTGAATATACTTTCCCTACCTCAACCATGCAAGAGAGTTTCTACAGACACATTTTTAGGAGTGTATTAACCAGTGAAGTGCCTCTTACCATTCTTGCATTCTTTTTTCAAGTTCCGGAAGTAAGAATTTACTGTGGAAGGCATTTATTGACGAAATGTTAGAAAATATTTTATTAATCACTTCAGGTGGAAATGAACCTCTGTTGGCTTCCTCAAGGAGTCTGGAATAGAATACCTGCAATACAGAAAAAGAGCCCCAAACCTATCAGCCTATTATATTTAACCAATACAAGACCACCTATCCACCCCTCCTGCTCCAGCTGAGGCAAGATTAATATTTCAGTAACACAAATTGGTAGGGATGAACTCATTCATTGCCTTTCCCTCACTGGGAGTGAAAAGCTTCTCCTCCTCTTTCACCCCACTTCCATGTCAGGAGAGGCAGAGCTGACATAAGGAGAGCCAAACTGAAGCAGTGCCATTTTGGATCAGCTCCAGGCATCCTGACTGTTTTAACAGCTAGATCATCTCAGCTTTCCCAGTCTTCCAGCTGTATTTTCCACTCTTCTGTTCTTTACAATTAGCATGATGTCTGATCACCATTAGCCCCACCACTTTTCCTTGAATGCTGTATTCCCTTATCCTTTTGAAACCAAAGTAGTAGGCAGACTATGAGTGGTCTCCACATACCACTTAAAATACAGAGCAAACCTGGTTCTGAGTGGACTACGGTCTCTTAAAAATACATATATTCTTTCTCTTTCAGTGGGCTCAACCTGACTAGGTGAAGCTACAAAATGTGCATCTGTTAATATGCACATCACCAAAAAAACAGTGCTTTTGGAGGGTTATTGTCCCTCTGCCACCCTCTCCCACACTTGAACAGATTGCATCTCCCTAGAAAGGGCTTCAAGAGAGGAGTCTGAAGACAGGAACTTTGATCACCCCAACTGAGACAGCAGAAGTGACTTAAAAGGAAAAAAGTCATGTAGTGCCACATACACTCTAAAACATGCCCAGTTTGCTGTGTTGCCAACAGGACAGTTAGTTACTTTGAAGACCATAAAGATTACACAACTTTTTAACCAAGTTTAGAAATAAAATAGTCCCTTCCCAACTTTCTGCTTTCCTCTCACTAGCAGCAGTTGAGCAGCTGTGTTTGAAACTCATTTTTCAGAATTCTCTCCAGTTAATATTTGGAAAACAGACATAGCAGTAATGCACTTATGAGGCCATCAAGGAAAATAATTGCACATTACCCATCAGGAAAATCTATGAAGGAAGTAAACGTCTTTTTTTATTTTTAAATTTCTATAAATCTATTTTTCTTTTCTGAAATACTTTGGCTTTTAAAAGTCACCATATACCCATCACAATGTGGGTCTGCTATGTAAATCCACTTTCATGAGGACAATTACTTAGATCCCCTAGCAGCCTGAACAATTATTGTATCAGTTGAGACTTTTACTTTTCATCAACTGTTTGTACAATACCTCTGTATTGGACCTGAGAAATTAAACAGTGAAGTCAGGGAAAAATATCCTGTAGTAAGACAACACAAAGCTAGAGGCATCCAGGTAAAATGTATATGTGTTATGTGGAAAGTAAACAGGACTTAGGAAGGAAAATTGTCAAGTACAGGCTTTTACATTTAAGAAATATCAGCTACATTCTACAAAGCATGACAGTCCAACCCTTCCCTTGCAGGAACAGTAATTTCTGTTTCTAAATATTTAATGGGAAAATAGAGAATATATTTTTTGGTATGGGCAACTTCTAGGTTTTTTGGGACTACAGAAAAATTCTGATTGGGTGGTTCAAATTGGAAGGATTAAGTAATTTTCTAATGAGTGGGTGATTGCAGCATTCACTGCAATTCACTGGAAGCAAAGACACGGTCATCCATCCTCCTTGTTGGCTACTAGCAACAAGAAATGCTTATAGTGACATCTCCCCACCTCCACACAGAGAACATATTGCATTAAGAGCCACAAAATTCTAATACTTATTAAAAACACAGCATTCTTAAAATAGAAGCAAAGGTGAAGCCATGTGGCAACAGAAAATGACTGACTGGAAAATCAGCAAAATGTGAAAAACATGCCACATCTCATGTAATTTGTACCCACGCTTATGCACAGTCATTTGAGTGAATTCAAGGCAACACAATAAAAGCAAATTCGAGAAAAATGTACCCCATCAAGGAGGTCAAGTCGGCTAACGTAGGCCTTTTCTGTCTGCAGAAGTTCATTGGCAATTTTGTGACGTTTCTGCTCGTCTGTCTCCTGGAGGGAAATAAGAGCAGCTGTTAAGATACTGAAGAAAACATAATTTAATAATAATAAAAAAAATTTTGAAAATACCTTATAGTCCAAAAACTGAAGTACAAGTTAAACATTTAGTTAATAAACGCCAACTTTGAAAAATACATTATTTCCCACAGTTTAATCAACACATACAAAAGTCAGAGAATGTTAAAAATCAGCCATATCGCAGAACAAAATTCAAAGCCTAAAAGATTTAGTATTTTCCAGTTTATATAGGGATCTTTGCCAAAGGATTGAGTCCCTACTCAACAGATCAGCTCACATCCTGGTAATGGAGTACCACTGACCTTTCAGAGCTGGAAGAACTGATTTGCAGAGGAAGAGGGAACAGATGGGAGCACTCAGTGTTCACCCCCGCCCCATTTCAGAGTTATTTGAACTGCATGTTCTTTGCACAACAAAAATATTGAAAAACGTGATACGAAATGTTTTATGTTTACCAATACATTCATTGCTGGGTAATTGTTGACTGCAATTAGAGGACTCCTTCATTAAGTCCTTATGAAAGTAATTTTTGCATCGTAAGGGAAGTTTTCATTTTACAATCTTTTATTCTGTAGAATACATTTCTGATTCTTCTGCTGAACAAAAGCTTAAAACATTCAGTCAATTTTCAATATTAAACTAAACATGTTAGAATATATGATTAAAAGTTGCTGGGCAAAATTACTCCAAAACAAACAATGAAAGGACAGCCTTCTACAATATCAACACATGAGGGAAATGCCGCAGGCTTGTAAGTGTCAGGCTCAACAAACTGACACTTCCATTGCAAGATTCTTTCCCCAGATCTAGTGATAGTCTGTTCACATCTAAAAACATCAGAGTCTTCCTGAAATAAATGGCAGTATTATCACAGAGCTTATGGGAAACTGGTAACTGCTAGACAAACCATAAAAATCCTTCATAAAAAAAGAAAAAAAAGAGGAGAGCTTGAGAGAGTGGTTTCTGATTTCAAACTGCACACTGCTTCCCACCAAAGTATGATAAACATTTGTAAGTACCTTTACAAAAATTGTGTGAAGAATACCAAATATTCAAGTACAGTCTTATATTTAAGGGAGTTCAGTGCATTTTTTTTCCATTTCGGTATTCAATAAGTATTCCAAATCTCAACATATTTCAGTTCTAATCTGCAGTGTTCACAGTTGTGCTGCTACATGGCAAACCTCCTCCCTAAAAACAGGCTTTTAGTAGTGACTTCAAAGCTGTTCATTAAATCTGTTTAAATCAGCATAGCAACCACAGTAACCTACAGAACAGTGTTTTAAGTGCTGTCAAGAGACATTGCAGGGAGCTGGAGGATTAGCTATTACAGCTACAGCTTGCTGCTTAGTGCAGCCATTTACAAAAGATCTCACATGTGGACTTGAGGCACAAAACCACAGAGGTTACTGGTTCCTCAGTAATTTTATTTTTTTTTTCTCACTCCAGAACCCCACTTTCTCACTGAAGCAGCACTATAGAACCAATCCATAATTTTTAGAAGATGACTTGAACTAATTAAGAGAGGGAAAATCATGCATAACAAACACAAAAAAATCACATAAAATGAGCTGAACCCAGATTTCCAATCCTCTCAGTATCTACCTTACATATCTTAATTGTTGAATCTGCATCTCCTTTCTATATCAATTGCATGACCTGACAGAGGGATCTTCTCTGTGGGGGAAAAATGCACATCATGGATGAGCTACATTTTAATCACTGCAGCATGTTCTTATTCCAGCATAAGAACACCCACCTACAAGGTTAGATAAGTGCAAAAATAAAAGAAAACTCTACTACTGCTTTTCTTTCAGCACATCCTCAGGGGGAAGCAGGGGGTGTTGTTGAGGGGACAGGAAGGTTACTTCAGGGAACAATTATTTCAAGGAACTTTTCAAACTTCTGTGACAATCCATAACATATGGCAACTCAACATATAAACCAATCAGAAATGGCTAGTGTGCTGTATAGAGAACATTTACATTGATATTTCACAGGTACATGATTTCATCTGTGGACCAAAATACCAGGAGTGTGAGAGACCAAGAATCGCAGGGGACTGCAAGCCTGAATCTCTATTACAATGCTTACAGTAAATGTTTCAGCTGGATCTAGCTCTTTAGTACAAAGCTATTCATCCTTAGAAGAATTATATTGCTATGGATGCTTAAGAAATTAAAATAAGTAATTTTGAACTCTGAAATTAAGAAGAGGTGTGAAAAATGCTGGCGAAAGCATGAATTTTCTTATTATCCAAACCAAACAGGAGCCATCTCCTATCAAGAAAACTGTACCTGCCAACATGACAGTGATGTACATGATTCACTCTTACTCAGGCATAGCCCTTGCCTCCAGGGCTTTGAAGGAATATATTAAACAACACAGGGTGAGAGAAATAGAGTATGAACAAATATAATTTCAATTACACTGAGCTTGTTTCTTGCACAGCAACCAAGAAAGCAGAAAGATCCTGGTATCCCTAAAGAAGTGACTGTTCACAGGAAGATTGATGTATTTATATTGGTTGCTGAAGATACACAGTTTTGTTCCAGTTACTGTTCCTAAAGAAGACCAAAAAACGTAGACTCAAGAGGTTGGCAGAACCTCTCAAGTCTTTCAACAGTAAAGTATTCCTTGGCAGAGAATTAACTTTGCAAACCGAAAAATTTTACCCTGGTTAAACTGAAACATTACCCTACATTTAGAAATCCAGTATCTCCAGCAGGTTTTGCATCTGAAACATCAGAGCCCCTAACACTATCATTGAAAGAAGACATCATATAAGGATTTTATTAAAGATGTTCAGTGAATTCTTCCCCATCTGTGGCATGCAGGCAGTCTATATCCCTATTTCCTACTACTCTCACAACACTGACACATTTGTCCTCTTGTCTTCAGTTAGCTGTAGCAGCAGATTCCCCAAGATGTTATTCAGGAAGTTAATTGATTAAGATGTTCTTGTACTATTCAGCCTCCACAGTTTAGACAAACCAGTTTTTATGACAGGAGGTGTTTCTGCTGCAGGGCAGGAAACTTTTCACTTTGAATTGTCTTTTTACTTGTTATGATTGTGTTTCATCACTTTCAAACTAATTCAGTAAATAAGAGAAATAAAGGATACTCTGCTCTGGTTGGTCGGGGAAATTGTTTCAGATCACTGCCAAATTTAATAAATTTTGCTCAACTTTTTCCAGAACCTGCAATAATCTGTCTTTAGTCAGATCTACAGTGATTGAGGGGGGGAGGGGAGAAGAGGGGGAAATAATTGTAAGAGCAACACTATTTCAAAGCAAGCCTCCTTTTCCAAGTCCAAAAAGTAATTTCTGCACTGGTTTTGCACCAGTCCCCAATTTAATTCACCCTCTCCAGCTGTGGATTTAGGATTACTTCTACTGTGCATGTACACATTTACAAGAGAGAGAGGAGAGCACCAAGTTCTGCTCTTTCCTAAACTAAGATGCATGGCATGCAAGGGACAAGATACTTTCAATCAGCATCAAAATACATATACCAGACTCAAAGTTTGACTGTGACTCACATGAATCTGCTCCTTTTGCTTTTATTCAATTGTACTTATATTTTTAATCAAAAGGGCAGGAGAGTGCTGTTATTCTATACAGTGCGACTTCAACTGGACTGCATCCCAGTTTCAATATTCTCTAATGACTAAGTAGGCATTTAGCAAAATCACAGATTGTCTAATGCTCTTACTTCTTACCAGTGTGTGCTTGAACACAGAAACAGCTTAAAGCTCCACCAGAACTCTCCTGTTACTCATCATCCTTCTCCTAATCCAGACAGCACGGCAGCAGCTACTTAAACCACCACAGGGTTGATTTCCATCTCCAGGTTGCATTAATCCAAACTAAATCAGTGTTTGATTCTGTAAAGGGTGGCAGACACACTTCTTAACCTCACTAGACTAAAGGGGAAGTCCTTGTTGCACAAGCCTTCACAAGGAAGGGCTGCTGTGACCCAGTTCAGTTTTACAGATTCAGCTCTTCACCAATGCAAGCTTAAAAGTCATCCTGCATGGGTTTGTCTTGGTTTTGTACCCTTCAAGCACCAGTGAACAATATATATCTAGTTATAGTCACATTCCACCTCACAAGTTCATTGTCAATACAAGACAGATCACATGTGCTGGTCCCAGCAGCTCAAAGACAGATTTTAATGAGATTGCTGCCATGAGCGTTTGCCCAGTTCCTTCCTGAACTTTAAAACAGAACTGCTTCCCTTTTCAGCTTTTTCCTGAAAATGCTGCCAGCACCTTACTGCGTGACTTGGATTCAAGCTTAACATCATTGCTCACTGAGAATTCAGCAATTTATAGGCATAGACAGGGGAAATAGGCATTACCCAACAGGAGACAGAAACATTATGACAGGTGGGGTAGGCCAAAAGTGCCTTGGACCACACCCAGGCTTATGCTTAAGTGGGGATCAAAACATTCCTTCATTACTGGGGAAAAAAAAAAAAATCCCTAAAAAAAAAAAAATAAGAAAACCCACACAACCCATATCTTTCTTATCATTACCTAGGATTTTTCATCCTATAATACATGAGAATTTGAGAGCCACCTTTCCCACTTACAGAATTTACCTTCAGCCATGTATGTATACAACTCCCAGCTATCCAAACTCAAGGGCTGTGGTGAACTGGTGCTGGTGCACACCTGACCAGCAGTGGGGAGCTTTTTCAGCATCAGCTGTTTGCCTCTGTGGTGAAGAGGAAGGCTGGGAGGGTCTGCCAGCTCCCTCTTCAAACTGCTAATCACATTATGGCTGGACCAGAACTGTTAATCACATTTATTCTTTGGTACAAGGAGGCGAACTACATAAGTAAACTTTTACAAGTGAAGAATATGCACCCTTTCTCAGCAATTAATTTCCCAAGACAGATTTTCTTCCACCCACTTACTTCACTAAAACATTAAAACCTTCCTTACAAGGGAGCTCAAGTTCCTCATGATATAAGTTCTTGCTAAAAGTCATACATTTAGTATACCCTGTACACTGCACATATCTGATCACTAGCAGACTGCCACTGCCTTTCCAGCTTTGACTTGACAAAGAAGTTAAATATCCAAGTTAGGGATTCACACAACACTTCTGCCTGCAGGTCTGTCATTTCAGTTTACTACACATGGCATTTTATTTCATATACACCACTAACATGTGTCCCTTGTAGGCTGCCACAGCTGAAACATGGTGCTAAACAGGCACACATATTTGAGTTTCACTTTTTTTTTAAACCTCAGATAACTAATGGGGAAAGAGCCAAGGGGTTGAGAAGAAGAGCGAAGGAGGAGTGTGGGAAAAGCAAGCAAAATTTTTTTCTCATCTTTTTCAGAGGGAAAATTACCAAAATATTTCCAATTTCTGACCTGCTCCTGGAAGCCTATTTTTGTAAATAAAACCCTAGAGAAAATTAAAAAAAAAAAAAAAATAGTGCTATATCAGGAATGAAACCATTTCTCTCTTTACCTTTGTTTCTATGGGTTGATCTTGTTTACTGCTTTCCTCAGCTGGTTCTTCCTTGACATTAGTATTAATTTCCAGAGTTTCACTTTCAGATGGGGGCAGCGTGTCACTGCTCGGAGTCCTGTGGCAGCTGTTGAGCACCTGCTCCTCACAGGCAGTCACACTTTGCAAGGACTCTCTGCCAGTGCTTTCTCCTTCCCCATTTATCAAGCTGCTGTCCGTGGCATCATCCGGGGCTGGGCTGGAGGTGTCCGAGCTGCGCTCCGGCAATTGCCGCTCCTCATCTTCCGGCCGGTCCTGTGCTATGACACCGTTGGCTGTGGGCAGCTGTGCAACCTGAGTTTTGTCAGTGGTACTGTTTCCCTGTTTCTGTAGTGAGTGCTGGGAGAGGAGTTTTGGCTGAGGTGATGGTGTAGACCCATATCTTCCTTGAGATTTAGCAATGTGGAGAACAGAGGGATCTTTCTTCAAATCGCTAGGATTCAGTGAGCTAAAAACACCAAGCAAACAAAACATTGATGAGAGAGGAGTTAAGCATGGACTTCTAGAAAATCCTGGTATGGGAAATAGGAGAGTTGCACCACACAACCAATTCCTCCCCCAAAAAAATCTTTTTTTCTTGTGTTAATATTAGGAAGTTCTGAGACCTGAAATGCATTCAAGTCCTTACAAACAAGCTTCTCTTACTAGAGATCCAGAGCTCTGTCCATTTTGAGCCATTGAAACCCTATGTGTCTTGAATCCCATGTGTATGGGAGATTTAAATTGGATATTAGGGAAAATTTCTCCACTGAAAGAGCATTGGAACAGGGTGCCCAGGGAAGGCTTTTGAGCCACCATCCTTGGAGGTATTTAAAAGATGTGAAGATGGGGCACTTGAGAACATGGTTTAGTGATGGATTTGGCAGTGCTGGGTTTAACAGTTGGATTCAATGGTCTTCTGCAACCTAAATTTTTCCATTCTTAGTTCCTGAAACAGAGCAGAAAACCAAGAAACTGACAGATGAGGCAACTTGCCCCAAGTGTCCCAGAAGGTTATTGTCAGAAATGGAGCAAAACTCATTGGTTTCCCAAGTCCCAGTCCACTGCCTAAATTAACAAGTAGACCATTCCCTAACAGCTCTTTAATTATTAAAAATTAATCAAACATATTCAAGGACATTTAGCATCCCTTTTCTTTGTTCAGAATATTACATGAAGAACCTTTGCATTTTCATCTCATGTCTTCTCCAGTTTCTTTATTTAGCAATGTCCTTTTTTTCATGCTGCATCTTTTCTCAAGATCTTTTTCCTCCAAAATTTCTCTCTGCTTTAAACACATTATCTCTTGTTCCTGACTGTCCTCCAAGTGTTCCTAGTATGGACCTCCATCTTTGGGAAGGATGAAAACTGCTTACAAACTGTACTCTTTATTTATAGAATACTTTACACAAATATTGCAATCATATTCTGCACTTCTGTGCAAACAGATCAAAAATAACTTACACTAGCTTTATCTTCTTCCATCATATCACAAAAAAAAAAAAAAAATCACTTTTTCTTTAGTCATGTAAAGACTATGCCTTTTTTTATAAAATAAGCTTAACTCCAAGATAAAATTAATAAGCATTTTTCAATTGCCTTCACAGAGTAAAGAGGTTTAATTAACTTTCTGCCGTGCCTACATGCTTGTGGGCTATACAGACTAATGAAAATAAGTTATTCTAGTTGACAATCACAACTTGTAGTTCATGAACATGCTACCTAGCCATTTCAAGATCACTAATTAAAAGTGAAGTTCAGCTTCATGGAAGACACATTTTGTGAGTTAAGCAAAAAACAGGAGTTACCCCCACTGCCAAAGCAGGATAATCCAGAACTCAGCATGCTAATCATGAAAGTTTCTCATAAGCAGAGATCATAAACTTGAATAGAATTTAGTCATTGGACAGATATTACTGGTGTACCTAATAAATGATGTTGCCCAAAAGCAACTCAGCTTCCCATAGTCCACAAAATGTTGTGAATTATATTGTGGAAAATACTTGTCCCTACAGGCCCATCAACAAGAAAGTTTTCTTCCTTTCTTTATAGTTTCCTTTGATTGCATAATATGGAAGAAGTTCCTGCACAACACAGCAGGCAGGTCTAGGAGGAAGAAAGGTAGGGCTCAGTGATGTAGGGCACAAAGAACCTGAAGAGTTTTCTTTCAGAAAGGATAAAAGGTTGTTTTTTTTCTAAGGATACTGCACTGTTTAAAAGATGGGTGATGCTTTGGAGGAAGACTGGAAAACAAAGTGAGAGCAGGATTAGAGACAGGTGCTAAAAGAATTCACAGGTCCTTCAGTGCTGCAGTAATCTCTTTTTCCCATCTCTGAGCACCTGTCATGACCAAGTGCAATTAAGTCTCTGCCTGATGACAGAAGTTTCATGCAGATTAAGGTTTGAAATGATTTCTATTCCAATGGACTTTTAAACGTACTTTTGCAATGCTCTGCTGCTTCCATATAAAGGATTAAATTAAATTTCACCCATCTTGAGGGCAAATTCTTTCAATGAAAGCCCTTTTACTCTGGCTCCACAGAAGGTCATGCATTCATGTACTCTTTTGTACATCATGCATTCACTCCCACGGGGGGCATCTCTTCAGAACTCCAGTGTCCCCAGGAAACATGAAAAAACCACATCCAAAACTTGCAATGCTCAATGGTCACTGGACTGTTTCTTGAGCTGCTCCTCTTTCATGGGCTTTCTGGAAACTTGCTTTCTTTATACAGAGTAGATATATTTGAAACTTCTGTTTCAGAGCTTACAATACATCTACTTAGAGGTGCATCACCTGCATCTAATTAAAGGCACCCAAGAAACACCATTTTGTGAAAGCAGTGTTCACTGTGGTTCTTTTTCCCCCCAAAGTTCAAAATGTTTCCCATAAATCACAGAATCAAAACTATAGAACTCTGAGCTTTTCCACCAAAATCACCAAGTACTACAAAGCAAACCATTTTGGGAATGTATGCCAAACCACTACAAATAATTTGTAGAGTTCATCCTGTTCACATATATGATTTAAGACAGTATAAAATTAAAACCAGTATTTCAGGTTTTTTCTATTTGCTCAGGAAAGGGTTTTTTTTCTTCAAGAATAAAAGCATTTAGTATTAGCTCAATATAAAACTTATTTCAAATTGCTGACATTTTCCTTGTTGTTTTTAAAATGATACAACTTTCTTTTTTAAATTTTTTAAAGGATAATTAGGACTAATACCTTATGAAAAAGCACACCTTGTAAAGCCAAATATACAACTGGCTCCCACAAGTTCCAAACATATCCAGTTTTGCCATCAAGTCCTTTAGCAGGGAGAGGAGTGAATCCTATCACAGTACCAACATTCTTCCTCATCTCTTCACGTTCCAACAATCCCCACACAACAAACGAAGTCACAAACCAATTCAAATTCTATTACATACCTGCCTCCCTCAAAACGGTTGATGAGATCTGACACTTTACTGGTCTTCTCCTTTGTGACACTAGAAACAGCAGTAGGGGTCTCTTCCTCCATTCTTGGTTTCTGATTTGTTAAAGCTTTATGCCTAGGGGTTTGGTATGTTGCCTTCTGCAGATGAATTGGCTTTGGAGGCACTGCAAACAACAACAGCAACAAAAATCAATCACTCATATTTCTTTGAGCTGCTAGAATACAGAATTATAGAATGGTTTAGAAAGATCATCTAGTTCCAAACCCCCATTGCCTTCTGCAAGACCAGATTACTCTCAAATGAGATTTTTGCATAAAGAACTTATTGCAGCAATGAAAAAGAGATACTCTTGGCTCTAATTAACCTTAAAGCTGCTTTACAAATACAGGGACGTCATATAATTCTTCATGCACTGTTTGGTATTAGGGGTCTTCTTACATTTCTTGACTAAAATCTGAACCATATGCTACTTTAACAAGCTAGAAAATTAGGGAGTTTTCTTGTCTGTGTGTTTGTTTTTATAGTGTACTGTAGGAAATACTTATAAGAGGTTTATGAATGCAGTTTTTATAATAAAAAAGAATTAAGCACAAAGGAAAGAATCACACTGAGAGAGTCTCTCAAGAGAGAGATTTAAATTGCTGCCCCAAAACTCTGGTGCTCTCATTCTTTATCTTATCCCTTGTGACCTCAATAACAATCATCAGTAGAAAAGGTATTTGCCTTCAGCTTTAGAATTCCCTTACTCACTGAATCTTTGTCTAATTATACTGCTGAAAACCTTACCCCCTGAAAATATTTTTTTTATTTTTGCTTTTTCCCCATCCTTACCATAAGTCCTTCTAATTAGATTGTTAATGATCAGCCACTTTTTAATACAGCAGTGACTAGAACAAAAAAGACAAGGTGACACATAAAGCAACTAAAGTCACAGCAGTAAAATCTTTAAATTAACTTTAAGCAACCATGCAGCATTTATGGGCAACAAAAGCACATCACAGACTGGGACAAAATGCATTCCACACTGGAGCAATGACTGTCCAGCTCCATCAAAAGGAGAGACTTAATGGAAAAGGACCTTAATTCCCGAGAATACAACTCTGTTCATTCCGATACACACCCCCAAAACATATTGTGGGAGCAGTAAAAGCATTTGGTATGAAATTGGAAAAAAAATTATTGAAAGACAGGCATAAACTGGCAGGAATAGGCAAGACCCTGCCAGTGGAACCAGTGGCCCAGGGGCTCAGGCACATTCCAGTGGGGCACAGGCACTGGCCCTGCAGCAATTATAAAGAGTGAGCAGCCATGAAGGGAAGGAGGACTTGAAGTGGCTTTAGAAATCACATGCCACTCTTGTGGTAGGGGAAAAAGCTCTAGTACAGGATACACAATAGAGGGATGTGGAAAAGCCATGTTCCTTGCACTGCTGACACAATTAGAACATGTTCCTAACTTACCCTGGAAAACCCATCCACCACAGGAATGATCTTAAATCCCACCAACTGCCATTTGAAAGGGATGTTGAAAAAATTCTTGCAAATATATTAATCATAGGTGGTGATAAACTTGAAGCAACACTTGATAAAGGGCAGTTTTTCATTTCTTCCCTTCATTAAATTTATAGGTAATACAGGAGGTAATATTTGTCTCTGTTTCCAACAACCTAATTGCAGTTAAGTGGGATTGCAGTGATCGCTGCAGCCTGAAAAGTACCATGAGGGACTCTGTGCAGAAATGAATTTGCCACAAAAATCTTTAGACTTCAATCATATCAACTGCAAAGGCTGACAGATGAAATAGTCAGAGGGAGAAGGAACACAATTACTGTAGGTCAGATGCTTTTACTGTGCACATGTGCACCCTCAGTCCTCAGAAGCTTTGTATTTATTAACACATGCAAAAAAAAAGCAGGTTTGGGGAAGGATGCAGTACAAAAAGATGACTCAGAATGCTGCTCTTTTGAAATAGTTACTTTGCAACCCCGAAACCAGCAGATTATTAAATTGTGCAACAGCTTCAGTGTCTGCAGTAGCTGCAGTGCCTCCTGAGAAGCCCTGTGCAGCTGCTTGGCCGCAGCTGTAGTGCAGTGGAACAGCTTTCCCCATATTCCCTCTTCTCAGGGAGCTCGGGCAAGGCCTGGCAGAATTAGGCCAGCGAGCATCAGATAATTGTCCAAGCTCTGAATAGCTCACTGTGCTGACAAAGGCCATGGGACAGCTGAAAAAAGGAGACACAAGCAGGCTGGGGAAAAGCAGGACACATAATTGATCATAAGCACTGCCATCCCCTCGGGGAGGAGGTGGACAGCAAAGGGGACACAGAGTGGATTTGCTGACCAGCACCACAGCAATTTGTAGGAATATTTCTTGCTCTTGCAACAGATTCTGTATAACCTCCAGTCCTGTGAATTCTCTTATGTGATGGACTCATATATCTTGTCAGTTCTTCTGTACATCTCATGAAATGTTAATATCCTCACAAGGATATATTAAAACTATGAAACTTGAGGGAATTAATGTCTACTGATAAAGCAGATGGAATTAGTTGGTAGTTATTTTTATATTGGATCCACTGGGACAAAAATCAAATTCTAGGACATTTTGTGGAAGTGTCACACACTTTTGCAGCCATTACTGAAAAACCACAGCTAAGCAGCATTTATGTATGGCAAGCAATGAGAAACCTCTTTTCAAACTGGACAATCCTCATATACTGAAAATCCCTGTAATATCTTCAGAAGAGAATCACAAACCAAACAGTCAATTCACTCATGCAAAATATTTTATTCCTTACTCCCTATCAGCACCTAGCAGACAGCATTTCCCCTACCAGCTGCTGCTGTAGCTACTGTATTGTTCAGAAATAGTGCCGTGGAGAAAGAACAGTCACAAGATCAATGGAAAGAAAAGAATCAGTAGCGTAAAAAAAAAAACAACTCACAACCCTCAAACCTTCCTGTAAGGTCGGCCTTGTTAACAGGGATTATGGAGAGCAAATTCCATTAATTCTCTCCTCAATGTACTTCTGTAGTGTTTTGTTTTAATCAGATTATTTTTCAGTGTGCGCAGAGCAAGGATCTTAAGAACAAGAAAGAGAAAAGACTGGCCTATTGTAGTAACCTGCATAATACGGAGCTCTGTTTGAGTCTATAAATACTCCTGTCTCTGTACTGTAGAATTTTGAGCTCATTAGGAGATATGAACTGCTTATTCTGCCCAAAGAAAACTCTTCCATATACTGAGGCAGCTGATACTATACATCACAATCAAGATTTATGCTGCAGTTGCCTGAGTTGTGCATTCAACTTTGCATATATACATAAGGAAATGTCAGGTAATGCAATATAAATGGCTCAAAAGGTACAATCACCTTTGCAGATTCCAAAGCATATCAGCAAAGGTCATTTATCTCTTGTCTTAGAAAGTATTATGTGTTCAATGGCTAAAAGTTCTGCTATGCCTTGACTTAGTGAAAATGAAGTTAGAAGTTGCTGTGGTAAGCAACTTCTGCTCCCCTGGCTGAGTCATCCATCATCACCTGCCTGCATACTCTATCACCTTCAGGAACATCGAATGAGCACTGCTGAATAGATGCCAAACACTTATACAAAATATAAATATTATATTAAGTAACCAGTAGCCTAAAATAAGCAGAGAGAAAAAAATCTTCTTCCCTTTGAGATGTGCATTTCCACATTTTTAGTTCACACTGCAAGAAGAATCTTTCAATAGTAAATCAAGAGAGACCGGTAATAATCAGATGTGTTTTGTTCTCTCATTTGTCTTCTTCAATTTGGGGATTTGTCAGTTTTGTTGATAAAACAGATATTGTAGCAGGTTTCTTAAAGGACCACCAAGACTGGAAAAGTTTGCCTAGGAACAGCTGTCAGTTTTAGTTCAATTCACCTTTATCTGTACAAGTTTCATTTGCCAGGGAAGTACAGTCTACATCTCAGACCTTTCAGAGGTCTCTCAGCTTTTAAAGCCCAGGCTGCTGAAGACTTTTAACCACAAACTATATAATACCTGAGATAGGAAGGAAGATAGGATTCATGCTACACAGCAGATAGGCAGCTAAAATTGTCTGTTGAAGCCTAAATGTTGAATCTGTTTTATCTTTATCATTTCACAGTAGCACAAATCAGGCCATCTTTTGGAGTGGAAATTCACCTCCAACCCAAACAAAAATGCCTCTTCAGCCTCAGCAGGAGATTCATAAGTACTCCTAGGCTCTCATTAGAAAAATTTAAATGAGCAACTGATGCACAGTCTTGAACTGACAAGACACTTCACTGCTTTGAAAAAGTGTTGGCATTTCCACATATTTTGCATCCTACAATAAAACTGCCTGATACAGACAACAGTTTCAATGCCCAGTATTTAGCAATTTGGCATCATAAAAAAACTGATGCAAGAGGATCAAAGAGCAAGGAATAGAAAAAACTAGAAAAAAAGAAGTCAATTTTTGCATATCACTCTACATGAATTCTGCTACTGCAAGGTTCAGATCGCTACCCAAATATTTGTAGGTAAGGGCAAATTTCAAATTATTTAACTATTTGATTCCTCTCTTGTAGATCAGATTAGTATGGGAAATTGATAGCATATTTTGCTATGTCCACTGACTGCCTCCAGTCTGGATTAGTCCATTTTATCAGGGAGTGCACTGCGTTGGTGCAAAGGCAAAGCACCACATCTCAAAGCTGGTACAGATGCACAGACTGTGACTGCTTTGCTCCGCAGCCCCAATTTCTTTGCTCAGCTCCCTCATTGGCATTCAGCCAGGTTCAGGTTTTGTTTCAAATCTGTTCCAAAGATTTTCTTGAATCAAACTCTGCTCCAGACATAAATCTGACACGTGAATTTCTAAATTGTTGACTGAAGGAATTATTGGGGAACCAAAACTGATGGAAAGAATTATTGGAGAACAAAAATTCAGCTTTTACTGACGGTGTATCTGACAGTTATTTTTCTCATTGAAATGTCAGGGGGAAAGAATGAAAAGAAAGAATTTTATATTGGATTGCATGCAGAAATTTATTCACTTGACCTAGCTACCCTGAGTGAACTGTTTCCAAATACTTAAACTACTTCTCAGAGACCAAGTACAGACAAAAGGACAGGGTTCACTTGAAGTGCAAGATTTTGAACATTTTTCCTCAATATTGAAGCTCTATTTCCCTTAATAAAGCAAAATTTACTGAAAATGGCTGTACCACACTTGCAACACAACCTCAAAGTCATGTTAATATTTCTCATTTTAATTATTTTGCTAGGTTAGATGAAGGTAATTTTGCAGTTAGTTCCTCCACAACCAAATACATTGTCTTTAAAATTCAGGTCTGTCATCTTTCAGTATGAAAGGCTGCTTAGTAGTATTTGCATGACTACAACAATCATATGGAAAAATGTTTCCTGCTGCTATAAACCAAAAATGTTTCTGTACCTCCACATGAAAGCTCCTTAAAAAAATAGTGGCCACTTTTAAACCAATAAACCAGAGCAGCCTAGTTTGCTTGGAACATTTAGACTCCCAAATGCCTCTCTCATGAATTCTGGTTTCTTTTGCTTCAATTCAATAAAAAGCCAAAAAGATATACTATGAAACTTCCATCTCACGCACACATTTAATACTAGTAAACGGAGAGCAACCCATGAACAAAGGAGACACAAAATACTATTTACAGCAGTATTATTGAATTTCATCTACACAGCTGCATTTCTTAGACTACAACACTATTCCTGGCTGTGGCACATTTTGGAGTGCACAATATTGACAAACAAAAGGAAACATGGCTGGGAAAGAGCAACAACAGCTGTGTAACTTGAATGAATGGAATACAACTCCTAATTTATCTAATAGCTAAAATTTTATAATAAGTGTGTTTGCTTTGTTTTTGAAAGGCTTTAAATCTTTTTACTGATAGCACATTTCTGTTTGTCCATTAACAGCTTCTAAAATATTTTTCTTAGGAAGAACACATGTTCTCATTGCTGTAGAGAATTCATTCCAGAGACCTAGGAAATGGTGCAGAAAGGCTCCTCAGATAAGTAATGTTTACATACGACTGGCAAAACCAGCTTTGTTAACAATACTGGCAAATGTTCTGTAAAAACAAACTACACAAAAAAAATTCAGCTTTATTTTGCTCTCATTCTCCTGAAGTAAACAAAATTTTCTTGACACCTCAAAAAGTTTCTTCCTGCTCTTAACCCTAAGACAAACTCAGGACTGATGCAAAATTCTTCAAGGTGCATTTTCCCATTGACTGATACAGATATTTTTGACCCACTACACGATGACTGTGTGAGATTCTAGTTTCTGTACTTGATTTAGATGTGCTCTAATACTGGGTTTTTGTGACTGGGTTTTGGTAGCTGAGGGAACTACAGGAGTGGCTTCTGAGAGAAGCTGCCAGAGGCTTTCTCCATGTCCCACAGAGCCAATACCAGCCTGCTCCAGGATGGACCCACCACTGGCCGAGGCTGAGCCCATCAGAGAAGGGAGGAACAGCTCTGTGATAATACATTTGAGAGGGGGAAAAAAGTTATTGTCCAGACATGATTGTGCTCAGAGAAGAGAGGAGTGACAATATGTGAGAGGAACATCTCTGCAGACACCAAGGTCAGTGCAGAAGGCAGGGCAGGAGGTGCTCCAGGTGCTGGAGCTGGGATTCCCCCACAGCCCCTGGTGAGGCTGCTGTGCCCTGGCAGCCCACTGGGGTCCATGGGGTTGCAGAGATCCACCTGCAGCCCCTGGAGGAGACCCTTGGTGGAGCAGCTGGATGCCTGAGAGGAGGCTGTGATGCTGTGGGAAGCCCACACTGGACCAGGCTCCAGGCAGGGACCTGCAGACCTGGAGAGAGAGAAGCCCACTCTGGAGCAGTTTTGCTGGCTGGGCTTGGGACCCTGTGAGGGACCTATGCTGGAGCAGGCTGAAGGACTGGAGGGTGCCTGAAGGACTGCACCCTCCACTCATGCAGGAGCAGCTCTTGGAGAACTGTAGCACACAGAAGGACACCTGCTGGGGAATCTCGTGGAGACCTGTCTCCTGTAGGAGGCATCCTAAGCTGGAGCAGGGGAAGGACTCCTCTGCCTGAGCAGTAGCAGAACCTGAGCTGAACTGCCCATAACTTCCATCCCCATCTCCCTCTGACACTGGGGAAAGAACACATAGCCTGGGAATGAGAAGGAATGAGGTTGGGGTGAGGGAAGATGTTTTAAGATTTGTTTTACTTACCATTATCCTGTTCTGATTATGGTTAATAATAAATTCAACACTTTTCCTATGACTGTAATCAGTTTGTGATGTCCCCCTGTCCTTATCTTAACTCAGGAGCCTTTTGTTTTATTTCCTGTCCTCTGTCCATTTGAAGAGGGGAGTGATAGAGCAGCTTTGGCAGGTACCTAGCATTCAGCCAGTGCCAGCCCTCCACATCTAGTTTTCTGTAAGTAATTCTCATTTCTGTCTTATCAGCGCTGTGTCTCATAATCCAATGCACTGAGCAACATTGTGATTTATATCATCTAAACTCAATCATTTTTCTTTTACTTTTAAAATGTTCAAAGTTCCTATTGCATGTCACCTCTAAAAGATATAAGTCTGGATTTGATTTTAATTCAAGATTTCCAGAATGCAGTGACTCTTTGCTGTGATCAGCTGCAGCAGAATCAACAATATCACTGAGAAGACCATATAAAAAGATGGCTTGAGTCAATATAGAAGGTTTTATATATGTATAAATTAAACATAGATATTTATATGTAGATACATATAAAGTGTCTATATATAAAGTATGTATGTATATATATGTGTATGTGTATATATATATACATGCAGGCTGACCAATTTTGCTTTTAAAAGTGAAGATATTATTTATGGACAGAGACAGAAAGAAGGAAAATCTAATTCTAGTCCGTGTGTACATTACTGTCAGCTTGTCAGCTTTTGGCGCACAAACATGAAGTTCCCATCTTTCCACATACTCCTGCAGGAAGGCTCCTCTCAGTCTCTGCTAGAACTCCACAGACCCTGAATATCTTCCCACCACCTCTGCCTTGAAGCCAGACTGTCAAACATTCCAGTTTAAAAATAGTGTCCAAACCTCTCAGCTCAAATACAGCAACACTTTTGAAAAATAAGCCAGAAATTACAGAGTCATATTTTACAGAGCATTTGTATTTCAGTAGAATGCTTATACCCCGTGGTTTTCTCTCTTTCAAATACAGTTCTCTCAAGGTGCTCTGTTGCTCTCAGAAGTCTGAGAACAATATCCCTAACAAAAATATTTGAGAGTTCTTACCTTGTGGCTTTGGACTTGAAGCTGAACGTGGGGACTGTTTGAGTGGCACACTTCCATTTATTCCCTGAGCCGCTCCATTGCGTACATTCTGCTCCACAAGCCTGGCTGTGCCACTCGCTGCACAAGCTCTAGACAGTACTAAGGGCTTTGGACAGATGCTGCTGCCTGAAAAATATGTATGTACAAAAGTAAGAAACAGGACTGAATATAGGCTAGAATGACTACAAGAACATTTATTAGAGAGCTAACAGTTTTCTACAGAGAATATGAAAATATTTAGGAGCATCTCATCCTAGAAACACTCTTTGCCTTTCATTGAAATTTGTTATGTTGTTTAAACCTTGAAGAGTTGGATATTAAGAATATATTTCCACCATGACTAGCCTAAACTCTTCCATGACAATATCCAAAAGACTTTTTTCCTATTTGAATTGTGGCTTGTTCAACAGAACTATAGAAAAACAGCATTTTTGTTCAGCTATTCTATTTCTGCATTCAAAGTGTGCACAGAATGCTATATATTCAGAATTTATTTATTTCTTTACTGATGGAAGGATCCAAAAGTCAGCTAAATTAATTGTGTCTTTTTTGATAGAAAAGGGCCCTATTATAAGTATTTTAAAAAAAAAGAGCACAGCACAAAACCAGCTGCCTCTTTCTTAGCAGAATGGAATTTATTCTCACTCATAGGATCAATATGCTGTTATTGATAAGAAATGTGGAAGAAAATATAAAGTAAAACATATTCAAACAATAGAAACTGTAATAAAAGCACTTATTAGAATGTGATTACAGAAGCCAAAACCATGCACTCTAGTTTTGGGGCTTAAAAGCAACTGGTTCTCTAAACAAAATCAAAACCACGAAAGAATAATATGAAGGACTTTGAGATATCACTTAGGTCAATATTCATTTACCTCTGAACTAAAAATAATCTACAACATTTTTGTGGGAGAAGCAAGGAAAAGGTGGAAAGGAAAGCCCATTTATCATTTATTGCGGTGTTGTCTTAATTATATTAATTTTAAAAGGAATATCAGGGTAGAGTTTCTGCACCTCTATTTACTGCTGTTGTTTGCCACGCCTTCCATTTGCTTGCCTTTGCTGGCTTTTTTTTTTTTGCATGTTTCCATAAAAAGCAAATCCAAAACCCACTCAACCGTTTCATAAGGTGATCTTCCTGTATCTTCTGAACAACAGCTGGTCTGCAGAGTTTGGACCCTCTGATGTGATCCAACTCCCTCTCACACTGCAAAATCTACCCACTCCTAGATACAGCGAAGCCTGCTTTTAGAACAGCAGTGGAAAGGGATGCTACAACTATTGTTCCACGCTGCTTAATCATTCGTCAGCATTTTCTGGATTCCAACAATACTTTCAAGTATTTGTTCTTTATTTCCTGGAAGCCTCTTTTTCCTGTTAAACACTGAGGCAGCCTTACACCCAGAGGCTGCCTCTACCAACACGGATTCCTGCAGAGGTCCACAGTGAGATCAACAATCCGTGCTACCAAAGCTCCTGTACTCACGTGACAATGCATGCACAGCACCCACAGCAGCAGCACAGCATTTTTCCCACCTCTAGTTCATCCAAGTAGCAAGGGGTCTCCCAAGAAAATAAAGGTGGCTGTTCCAAAGTGATGAGAGTAATCTAACAAGGCCCACAACCTATAGAAATGTCTCAGATGCCTGCGATCTCAGGCAGATTCCTTGACTCTGTTTCCTCTGGATTGCTCCCATGCACAAGAAGTTGTGTTGTACTACAGCAGTGAAGCTCTGCCCCACATCATTCCTCAAAGCCTAGCAAGGTACTTTAAGTGCTGTATTTGTCTCTCCTGTGGGGGAGGGAGTGCCAAAAGCTCTTAGAAAGACCAAGCTGATGGTACAGGGAGTTGTACCAGAAAGTCTTCCTTGTCTCCGCCAAAGACCTGACAGGTTGGGTTTCCCTTTCCTACAGAACCCATACAAATACTGCTACAAATGTAGCAGTTTGCACTCTAATTGGGCAATCCTAAATTCAGAAACAAATTTAAGAGTAACTCCTCTGGGATCAGTATGCTGCACAAATTGGGCAGGAAATTGCACACAATTTGTACATCTATATCCAGATCACTTATAAGTTTGCAATGAGGGTCAAAGTGTGAGGCCTTAGACCTTTCTGAAAACCAATTAGCTTGCAGATTTGTCAGTCAACATGCTGCAAAATCCACAGCTCCCGGAATGCAGCTCAGTGAGGGGCATTGCTGGGTCAACTGTTCAGGCCAAGGCTAAAAATCTCCATCGAAATGGTACTTTATTTATTAAAAGGATTTCCTAAGAAAATTAAGTTCTGCTGTGGTCAGAATTGGAACTTATTTTGCACACACAGCTTTAGCAAGGCATTCATGCCTGTTGAACCTTATCGCTCACAATCACGTAACACTGAGCCAAGTACAGAGCTGCTGCTGAGAATAGAGCTGCTCTGTGGTCAGTCATCGTTCCTCCTCCTTGTCACCTTCTGCTCCAGCTTCTGCTTCTGGCTACTCCTTCCCCTGGGCCAGCACCAGCCCTTGTTGCTCTGCACCATGAGATGAGCAGCAGAAATGTGGCAGGTGGAAGCTGGAGCGCACTTGGGATCGGTTTGACCTCTCACAGCTGCCCCAGCACTGCTGCTTGCACAAGGGAACAGCTGGGAATATGGCTGGAAGGGCACAGGACAGATCCTCTCAGCAGCAGCAGCCCTTCCTTAGACCTGCCTGATGAGATCATTTCAACACAACCACAGTTCCTCAAGCAGCTGTTCGGACTTTTCACTCTGCTTAGTTTACACATGCACACACACAGCCTTAATACAAAGTCCAGCAAAACCAGCAACAGCTGAAAAAAAAATCCTTAATGCAAAAACATTAGGTGGCCTTAAGAATCAATTTTGTTGCCAGCATCACATGGTCCCCACTAGATTGGCAAATATTAGTTGCATTCAGTGGGCAAAAGCCATTTTGTAAAGCTCATCCACTGTCATACAGAACGGTAACACGGGCAACAAAAAAGAGTGCTTCTCTAGAATGGGATTTTTGCAACTGCTTACAGGAAACAAAAGCTTCAAGAGGTGTTCTGGCTTCACAACAACAACTCAGCACATGGGGGTGTGGGGAAACGGAGCCACTTCAAATTTGTTTGTTGTACAAGCCATGAAACAAATTCTCCTTCCTCTCTGGAAGCCATATTTGCTCAAGATAAGCATGCTGCAGACATTGAAACTGTATTTCAAAGTAGTGATTTTGTTAATCGTGTCACATCCTCAAGCCTCATGTAAACCTGGAATGGTAAAAGGTAACAGAAATCTAGCCACTGTGTTTATTTCTGTCCAAAACTGAGTAGCCAAATTATCTGGGCAAAAAGCATCTTTTAACATCCAAGAACAATACCACCTTCCAGGTGATGCAGACAATAAAATTGTGGCAGAAACACAAACATGTCGTGAAAATTCCTGTATCTAGTATTGTATGCAAGTGTATTGTAATATAATAATACATTTTGTTATAACAAAAGCCCAAAATATGCAACATTCAGCCCAAATACTTGCTCCACAATCAGCAGCATGCATTTCTCAATTCTCTAAGTTTAAATACGCAGTAACAGAATCTGCCTTTTCAAAATACAGTTGTTGCCCTGTAAATACAACATATAACCCCATTAGCTATGCAAAAATACAGACATGCTGCAAAAAACTGCACCTTTTACTGGGCTGAAGTAGAACCCCATCATGATTATTTCTGACCTGATTACAGAAACACTTGTACACTTCTGCTACTCCTATGAATTATAAAAACTGAGAAATTTCAGAAAGGCCACACACAACAAAATACTTCCAGCCACTTACTGTGTTAACTGGAACATTATTAATACCCACCTCTTATAATCAGGAATAATTGAATACACTGAAGACTAGAGAAAGGTAGGGAAAGATTTAAGAACTGTAAGGGAGAAAGAGATAATAATAACTAATAGAAAAGAGAAATAAACACTGCAAATTTGGTAAGTGCTTAATTATTTTGCTTATAATCTGCAGGGAAATGAGAAGCTGGAATTCTTGCAAACATGCTTGCATCTGCAAGTATGTTTGAAATTAGGTGATTCATTATCTATTTTTTCAGGGCATTTTAATTAGAAATAACTTGGATCCGTGAACATTTAGACAAGCAGCCAGCTTGAAATGCAAGTAAGATTAAAAAATTGCTTATTTATATTCACAAAGATTACACTAATGTCTTAGTAGTTGATAAGTCCTCCATCAGCAGTTCCATATACCAATCTCCACACCATTAACTCTTTTGTTGTATTTATTTTCATTCCTTCTTACGAGCACATAGTGCTTCTCTACTGCTGCAGCACTGTCAGATTTTTACTGTGATCCCACTCTTGTTCATACATTCTGAACAAAAGAAATGCAGTGTTTCTAGATGTAAATAAAATCTATGGGGAAAATATTAGTCTCTTGTGACAAGAGGGAAAATTAAAGGATCAAAATTACTTCTCTTAAATTATATAGTTATGTATGCCCCATGTGTTACGTCCCAAGAGCACCTACCCCAGTCTTGCTGTTCTGCTGCTGGATCTTTTCTTGTAACATCAATGCAAAGCTCCAGACTTCCTACCCAGTCCTGGACAGAAGCATGTTCAGCAAACAGACCCTGCCAAGGCACTGGTTCAGGCACAGCAACCCAATCAGACATTCTCCTGACTAGCTCAGAGGAGTGCCAAGTAACACAGACACTACCAGAGACTACCCCAACCCACCCACTCACCCACCAAACACTACAGGAGCTGTGCCAAGGACACAGCAAGAGCGAGCAGCAGCTTCCTGATCACGAGCAAGAAGGCAGAAAGTGGCTTCTCAGTTACACCACCACATGTTGAGGCCTGAGCCATACATCCAATACATGAGGTCATAGATTTTGCACACAGCTATGTTCAAACCTGCCCTCAAACCTAAGTCTCAAGTAACCTGGTACCTCCCCTTCACAGATTTATCCTTTCTGCAAGGGGAACTGACTTGCTCCTAAGAGGCTTATACTGCTGAAGCATACCCAATGTCAATAACAACTGGACTAAACTCAAAGTATCTGAGAATTAGAAGTGTGAAGGAAGAAAGTAGGAAGTCTGGAAGTCAACATTTCTCTCATTAAAGAAAAAAAAATCTTCCTTTCTCCAATTTCTATTAAAATGCATCATTCCAAGTTAATTAGACAGTTGTGCTTTGATACAGCCTCATCTGTCCCACTGCAGTGGTGGTAGAATTGTGAATGTTTTCAGCTGCAGTATGGTGCAGAAGCTCCATACTTATATTCTGTTCTGTGCAGATGAGCTATAAAGGTTAAACATCAGGCTAGCCTTTACTGTGGTGAGCCACTGCTGAAATACTATAAATAGCTGATAACCAAACACTGCAAAAAGAGAAAAAAATAGCTTTTGCTGAAGTCAGGAGGGCCGTCTTACCAAATAAATTAGTTTTCTTTCTGCAAGAAGGCGCTGGCCAGAAAAATAAATAGCAAATAACAGACAGTTTAGAATTATCTTTGAAAAATGGAATCTTGGCAAAGTATAGGGGACAGATCAGGTTCTATTAAAGGATTAGTTCAGATACGTATGCTGACAAAACACAAAAATCTAGGGGTTTTTTCTTGCAGAGCTAGTCCCCAGACACAGGCAAAAATATTCTAAGTTGAACAGAAGAAGGTAGACCATTTTCTAGGAGCAAAAAAGATGTAAACCATATAAAACTATTATTTCTCACTGTATGCAAACTTTAATAGAACTACCAAACCAATATTACATGCATTTCATAACATTTTCTGCATGGAGTAAATAAATCTTCAAGTGATTACGGTACATATAAATTCTAGATTGCAAAAAGTACATAAATACTGCTCTTTGAGTTCAATGACCCCTGTGAATGTACTCACAACATGTGGTGGTGAAGTTAAACAGAAAACGTTACTGAATTTCAAACCGTCAGACCAAACACTTGCTACATGATACTTTCCAAGAACCAGAAAATATTTAACTTCTTGGTAGATATGGTACCTTACTAAGTAACAGAGAGCAAAGTTTTCCAGATCGTGGTATGCACAACAGCGTGTGAACCACTGGCAACAAATAGAGCAGCAATGCAGAAGGAAAACTGAAAGAAAGTTCAGTAAGTTTAACTTGCACAACACCCAAATTATTCTAAAAGAAGAAACAACTTTTGAAATAGTTTCAATTTTAATAAACTGAGGCAGGTTATGCACGGTATCAGTGACAGAACCCAGTAACAAATGCTCCCATATCTGCTTACTCTAAGATGAGACATTACTGCATTGGTTTGATTTGCAGGTATTTAGGAGACTTGAGCATTCCAGGCTGCTTTTCCCATGTTTTGCCAAGCATTACAGTTGTTTTGGTTGGAAGAAATCATGCATCTTTCTGATGGTAACTTTCATTTCCAGACTGAAATAGAGATTTCAGTAATTTCTTCTAAAAAGATGGAGTTGCTAGGGATGCCACCACTTTTAAGGCATACATATTTAAGGCAACAAATTCTAAAGTCCAGACTTTAACAGGAAGCACCAAAATATTAACTAAATAAGATTTATCAGTAATCCCCTGATCTCAGTCTCAGCATATAGTGAATCATACAAAGCAAGGACCTGAATGCTGAATGCTGAATTCCACAGTCACTACAAATGTCCTGCCAATGCTGGCTACAGGAGGCAGACTCAGTGTGCTTCACTCTGTTGTCCTGTCTGGCTGTGATCTTTGTTCTTTTGGCTCTGATAGTTGTTTCCTTGCAGGAAAACCTGCACATCTGCTGTGGCTCATATTAGAGTCAACAATTAACAGGATTATCTTTCAACATTTGTTTCAGTTTCAGATTAGCACAATAATATGCATTGCTGATGCTGTTCCAATAAAACAAAAAGCACTGTGCAAAACTTCAAATGATTGTAGTTTGAAAGCAGAAGCTTATGACTGAGGTCCTCTGCCAAAGAACACCATTTCTTCACTAAGGTTTTTATTACTCACCTACATTTGTACACACTCTGACATTGGCTTTGCTGCTTGTGGACTAGTTAAATATTTGCAGAAATTAAGTGCCCCTCTTCCTCATACTTAGTCCCTGTTTTACAATATGTTCCCTCAAAGCCTTGTTCTCACATTAGTCTTTGAACATGTATTATCAAGCACAAAATCTGGAGAGAAAATATACAGTAGTATTCTTTTACTTGTAGAGACTTTTCATGGCTTGTGTTTCATGAAATAATGTCAAAATCTTTCAGCAGATTTGGACAATATTTTTTCTTTGCTTTTAGTACGACCACAAGACTTCCAAGTGAATACAATTCCTCACCCTACAGCCATGTACCACAAACTTCATGTAGCTAAAAACCACAGGATCCAAAGCCACAAAACAAGAAACACCAAGAAAGAAAATGGGTACAGTGAGAAGCATCAGCTGCAGCACCCCAGGAACAGACTGGGCAAGTTCTGTAGCCCAAGCCAGCTGTCCTGCTGCTACTGTCTCATTTCTGCACCAGGTAAGTCCAGGTAATTCCTCTCTCCTTGTCAGCACTGCCTTTTGCCTGTGCCATAACTCATGATGGCAACTTCCAGCTGGAGAGCTGCTTCTCCCATGACTACTGCATTTCACGAAGTTGCAGCAGGGTCCTGACTACATCTGTCAGCCTCCTCCCCCATCGTGGCAATGGGAGCACTGGTGAGTTCTGTATCTGGGGGGCACTTCTTCCTCCCATGGTCTCTTCCTTCATGTTTGATGAAGTTTGAGGCTTGAGCAAGTCTTGTGTGGCTTTCCTGAGTTCCTACTGCACTAATAGTCATTTTGATTACAAATTCTGCCACAAGAAAAGATTGACAGGATACGCCTCCTCCACGTTTTCCCAAAATCGTTTTTTCATTTTAGTTTTCTCCGCAGAGCTGCGTGAGGTGAGCAATGTCCCCTCAACTATTTATGCAACAATGAAAATTCTCACTAAGTTTTTAATTGTGCAGCATATTCTGCACAGATAGCAATCATCATTTATTAGGTACCCCAAGCTCCTATTTATTAAACAAGACACCCCATTTGTAAAAACAGATTTACTGATCACAGAAGACTCACTTGTCTGGGCAAGTTCTGTTGAACTGAGCCTGGTGTTTCTTTCACTTTATTTGTCAAATTTTAGTATTTATTTTCTTCTTTCTTTCATCATGTAAAAATATGACACCATGTCGGACAGTTTAATTTAACTTCATATTAAGGAAAGCACCTGCACTATTGGGGTCAACTGAAGGGAAAACACAGCTGACTATGTCTTACCAATCACTGGAATAATTCAAGAGGATTCATTAGCATATACTTGCAAGGCAAGAGCAGGGATTACTCAGACAATGACAGAAAAACCTCCCCTTCTATAATTCATAAGCCATTATAAAATAACAGTGTGCTTAGAGAAATTTGAGTTAACTGCAGATTTAATCATTTTGCTCAGTATTCAATGCTTCTGAACGTCTCTAACAAGTCACTGGCACTTTAATCTTGTTCTCTGCCCAGTTTTCTGTGTAGTTATTTCATCTCAACTCAGAGCTATTTTGGAAACTATCCATATGCTTTGAGACATGAAATCAGATATTTCTGTAGATAAAAGGAATAAAAGAAAGCATTTTTAGAAACAGGATGCTAAACAACCCAAAGCAAAAAGCCCCCACAGAACCAAAGTGGAAAAAAATAAAGTATCTAATTACAGAAGGTTGAAACTGCAACTGATCAGAAGATCTGAGCAGAAGCTGTAAAATACACGCACATTTAAGTAATTTAAAGAAATAAATACTTAATATAGTATATCCAAAATGCAGAACAGCCAAAGATCTAGAAAAAAATCGATTACTCAATACAAGTCAATAAAATTATCATTGATAGATGGAAACTGTTTCCCTGATCCAGCTGCTGAGGCCATCCATGTGTCCTGCCAGCATCTGACAACCCAGAGCTCATCCAACAGCCAGCTGTCATGGACACAAGTTGTTCCACCCACTCCCCTCCCTCCTCCTGGCTGCCTGCTCCCACCACTTTCTGTGCACCAGTGTTGGCACCCATCTAGCCTCAGGATGCGGTCTGGGAAAGTTGAGCCATCAGAAATGCAACCCCACCAAAAAAAAATGAAGCAGCCGTTTCCATGCATTCATTCACCTTAGATGCACTGGAGCTTGGGCAAAGATGCAGACTTATTGATAGGGAAAGAAAGACAAGATTCCTTTTCCAGAAGCAAGCAGCCACTAGGTAATACTGATTTTATTAAATAATATCTCAGTGGGATTGGAGAAAACAGTAGGGACAGAACAGGAAAAAATAATGAAAACAAACATTATCTAAGAACGGATGGCTTGAAACATGCCCTAATTATAGAACAGGCAGCAGGGTACTTATGCACAATAGCATTACAACAGGCTACTAGCCACTGCTTCCTGTTACATGACAGGGTACAAGTAAATGTCAACTCATGAACTTTATGATAAAGAGGAAGGTGGGGATGGAGAGGAACCCTGCCGCACCTCCGGAGCGGTCCCAGGGGCGCAGCTGTGCGGCACCAGGGCTGCTCCTTGGCCACCGCCTTCCTGCCCCAAGCCCGGCGCTCTCAGCTCCCTGCCAAGTAATTAACAACCAGCAGCTACGAAACAAGCAGCTCCCTGGGAATGCTCACTGCACCAAACCAGAAATATAAAGAACCCGAAGCTGGACACTTCACAAGAATTCAAGTGCTTCCTGCTTTTGACCTGGTTGAGGAAAAAAAAGTGAAGAATAGCCACAAAAAACCTCGTTTAAGTGCATTTAGAGGCTTCCTGTGAAATCATTCAGGAAGGGCCTTCCTTGTCCAGTCTCTTTAAAGCCTACAACAATTGTGCCAGCTTTTACATCGCCTCTTTTCCATAAGGAACAAGAAACCAATCACCATTTCACATTATCCCACTGGTTCATCATAATCCTTATGTAAGGAAGCCAAATACAAGTTGCGTGGAATTCAAATGGGGAAAAAAAATCCCTTAGCCCTTAATTGCCAGAGACGATCACTCTTTGTGCTGTCCACAGAACTCTCTCCAGGTTAACAGACCTGCACATGAATGCATTTGCCTCTTGAACATTATACAGACTGAAACAGCTTTACACTTCATGCTCTGAACAGGCCGAGAGATTAAAATTCAGAAGTGTTATATTGTTTAGTTCTCTCTCCTCTCTTTTCTAGACTTCCATTTAAAATGTACTGTTAAAAAAAAAAAAAAAAAAAGAAAAGAAAAGAAAAACAGCAACTGGAACATGAATTTTGAATGTCATTTTTTTATGGAAACTTATGAAGCTGGAGAATTCAAATACCTTCTTTCTATGCAAACTTGAAAATTTATCATATTTATTGCAGAAAGCTTAACATTCCTATGAATATTTATCTTTGAGTGTGCAAATGGATAGGAAACGTTATTTTAATAAAAAAGTAAAGTAACATAAAAATACATTAAACCCAATTAGACTTCAAGAAGAGAAATAATTTTGAAATGGCTGAAGTTTTGTCCAACACACCTCAAGGATGTTGGATGAACCAGCAACCTTTCCCTTTGCCAACGTTTCAAAACGCAGCTGTTTGAAGGCCCCAGGACAGAACAAAAAAGGCTGTTCCCACCCAAACTGCAGCTACCCCAGAGTGAGGCAGCCCCCACCAAGATGAGAAGTTCCATCCTTTCCATCCCTCCACATCCCTGTAACTCCCACTGCTCACTTCTTACCAGCTCTAGGGCTCACTGGGTTTCTCTCCAGGCCAGAGGGACCCCGCACAGCTCCCGGGCCAGTGGACACGGGTTTTACCACCAGACTTTTGTACAGTGGGAGCGAGCTGAGCTGGCTCAAGGATGAGCCCAACAGCCCCAGGGAGGGACCTGGCAGCCTCCTGGCAGCAACTGCCCACTGGATCTCTTGAGCTGCTCACAAAACTGCAGCCCGACAGAATGTTGCTGACTCCTATGTAATATTTAGCGTTCTCCTTAGAGCCTCGGCTCTTGGCATCAGAAGAAAGAGCATCGTAATAGTCACTAAAAAAAAGTGGATGGCTTGCATGGTGAGGAAAAAAGTTTTCCAAAACAGAGAGCAAATAAACTCTACGAAATTACTCGTAAAAATAACATTTGTTTAAGGTTAAGCATTTAATTTCTTTTCTAATACAAGGTTTGGCAATACTCCAATCCCTGTCCACCTCACATGATGGAAACCAGCTGTTGCCTCCACTTTTTGTTTCCTTTTTTATAGTGACAAGTCATGAATGCAGAGGGTTTTTTACAAGCAAGCAAGAGCAATCATAATACATTAAATATTTTATGGCAATGTTAAGGAAAGATTGTGTTTCTTAATTACCTGTCCTTCTCAAGGTCAAGCATTGCCTGTCAGACTGTAAGAAATACACAGTCACTAAAGTTCCAAACTCTTAACACAAAAGAAGTTTAATCCGTTGTTTTATAATAATTATAAACCCATGGCAGAAGGGGAGAGAGAGAGAGGAGAATTACATAAACATTTTTAATTTTTAGCAAGGACTCAACACATACACTGTGGTTGCAAGCATTGATCTAAACCAACAGGCATTTTCTGTTTATATAGCACCTATCAAGTAAAAGACTAACGTAGGACTCAGTGCTGCAGGCACTGAAGAAAAGCATAATGGTGACACTAATGAAAACATTGGAGCCCCTGTTGACTTCTGAGTCATGGTATCAATGACCCTTAGAAAAGTCATGGCTTGAAATCAGTGTTTTCCCTTATAGTGAATACTACTACTAAAAGAACATAAATCTTTAAAGTTTGAGTCTTCAAAAACATCAATGCTCCAGGAAAGGTACATTCTACACATTTGTTGTGGGCCTTTAGTGCTTGGAAAAAAATTGTTTGCTCAGGTACCTGGAGACACTCAACTGCCCAAACTGCTCATGGTGACAACAATGAATGAACTGCTATGTGAATTTACACTTTCTGTAGGTACTGCCTCTCCTTTTGCCCTCTCACCCAGTCCCAGCAGTCAGCACTGGAAGGATTTCTTTGTGTTTCACACTGGAGGCAGCCAACGCTGCAGCAAGAGACTCACTGCTTCTCTGACACTTTTTAGGGTGAACCAGGGATATCTGGCCATTTGATTTAAAACCCACACAGATTGAAATTATCTGTTGTCACCCTTTCTCTGTGCACTCTCTATACCCATAAGTCTCCTACACCTGATAGTATAATTTACATGACCTTAAAGCATGTACAAATTTATTTGTGCATCGCATAGTTAATCTCAAAAAAAAAAAAAAATCAAATATCACAGCTTCATTCTATTTGACGTTCAGACTGCCTATTAACGGTTCCTGTTACATGCAGGAATTCTGTAGAGATAGACCTTTGCAGACTGGAAATAAGCCAAAGGGAAAGAGGAAATAGTGGTTATAACACCATATTATCCTTCCTGAAAAATCCATGAGGACTCACACCACATTCACAGGAGAAGGGTACGCATTACATATCCTAGAAAACAGCTCTTAAGAGACAGATCAGAGAAAGAGAGTTTCCTACATCCACATGTAAATTCTTCTCAGGATACAACAAAATGGTATTTAAGGAGTGGGAGGAAAGGTGTGATTCTCATCCTTTTCGTTGATTATTAAAAGCTAGAGGGGAAAGGGTAGCTTCATTGCTCCTAAAATAGATAAGGAGCCAACAGAATTATTTTAAAACATGTATTCTTTGTATGCCCCTAAAAAAGCAGATGCCCACAAGTACTGAAATCAGGAGAACTGGGTAGAACTATTTGCATACATCTACTCCAAGCTTCTCTAGCATATCTCAAACTCACTCTGCTGGTAACTTCCTTCCCTCTCTTTAGCCTCAGAGCTGCTTTCCAGAGAGGGAGACTGGCATGCTAAACCCAAATCTTCTACAGATCAGCTTCACCCATCTCTCTGTGAAAAACCTAATTCAGAATATTTGCTGTTTCATATTAAGTGGGTTGGGGATGCCTTTTGACTGAACTCACTCCAAGCAGAATTTTTCTCAGAACTGAAAAACACACTCAGAATTTTCAATAGTATTCTTTAAAACTCATTTACAAGCATACAATGGAAAGAATCCAAACCTTTCACTGGATGGTGCAATAAAAGATTTTTTTTTTTAATTTATTTATTTTTAATTCTTGAAGCAAATTCTCTGCAGTAAGAGTAGCATAAACATCAGTTAAATGGATTATTGCAACATTATACGTGAAAAGCTGGGTGTAAGTCACAAGTATACACCTACTTCCTTAAACAAAGATATAAATCCTATGCAGGGTATAAATCTTAGAGGTAATGCTTTCTTACAGCTATGAACAGAGCTCAGTGAATCTGGCAAATGAGCCAGGAACAGAAACCACTTATAAACATCAAAAAACTGATTTGCTTTTAAGAAAGTCCCGAGCTGGTGAAAGCAGCAGCAAAACGAGCCAAAAGCAGCGGGATTATTGGTGTGGCAGATGTATCAGGCAATCAGTTCAGGAGACTTCAAGCTCATTTACTTCGAACGGGAGGAAAAAAAGCACCAGAGCATTCCAGCCGTATTGCATCACAAGGCAGCTGATGTTCACCGGTTTATTTGCCTCAGACTAGAAAGTTTAACTCTTGGTGTCTCTGGACACAAACACACCCCGAGTCTTGAAGAGATTCAAGTTTACCAGAAGCATCCCAGTCAGCCTTACCTGGTTCAGAAGACATTGTCGGCAAGTGTAATCCAGTACCACTGCACGAGGAACTGATTTTGCAATGGTAACAACCCTACGAGAGGCTCACATTTATCCCATGGAGAAGCCCTAGGAGTTGCCAGAAAGGGCTTCTCCCCAGATGCCCGGTGTGTGCTGACAGTTCACATGCTGGCTCTCTCAGTCCCTCAGTCGCACGATGCTCCTCCTCTCAGAGGACATGCCCGTGCTGAGAAGGAGACGCGTAAGCAACGCAAACCAGTCTGCTTAGAGAAAAGAGTGAAGTCTGCTCACGAGGAAAGAGGAAAAACAAAGAAATCAGCTTATGTAACGAAAAAACTGCTGGAGAAAGGAGGAGGAGGAGGAGGAGAAGGAGGGACTACTGTAAGTTGTTTTGTCTAATACCTCAGCCACTATGAAAGTTTTGTCGCAATTAATTGCGTTGGTGTTTGATATGAAAGCAGCATCGAGGTTAAAGGACAAGTCAGTACGTTTTTCTGTTTCGTGCTCTGTTCTCGCTTTATACTGCATGGTGCTCATTTCAAATCAGCTACTGCATTTCCTAATCTCTCTTGAAATTTATGCCTAGAATTAAGTACACAGGACACACAGGATACCAGAGCAGTGACCAAAAGAATCTACATCAAAGAATTGCTATGAAAACATTAGTTTATTTGGCATAGATTAAAATTGATTAGAATAATTTAAAATCAATTTTTAAATGACAAAAAACACTACATATCATGCTCCAGGGCACAATACAAAGATATTAGAGTGAGTTATGAACTGAGGAAATACACAGTTTCAAAAAGCAAAAGGATTAACTGGAAAGGGAAGTTACCCCGAGTAACTTTCTTTTATTGTTCAGAGCTCCCACACCATGTGATCCCCAGCTGGCACACATTCATCTCAGCAGGAGAAAAAACCTGGGGTTTAAGTCCAGCCCTGTCAATTCTGATAATATGAATCAGAATATAGCAGCCAGCTGAGGTCATTTTCAACCTCTGCACTGGTCCAAACCACAGCTCCCTGCAGCTCCTTCCGTCTCCAGCCACTCAATCCCCACACTCTCAACACTGCAGAGCTGCTTGGAGGGGTGAGCACCAAGGGTTACACGGAGCACACTTGCAAAACAATCCTTGAGAATCTGTTTGTCACTGAGGGGACAGCCCTCTGGAACGGGCAGCTAATTGTTTCCTTTCTGTTACAGATGTTGTGCAGCAGAGGGATATTGCCAAAACCAGCAAAAAAACCCAACTTTCCTGCAGTTATTTCAACACTTTGGTGCCTTTTTCATCTTGAGATGAGCAGATGCAAGCTCCACACATATGGATTTGAAACCTAAATGGAACACATTTTTAGCACCTTGGCCAAGATTTACAAGTTTTCTTTCTGTTTTGAGCATTTATTTTTAAACTGCTGAGCCTGGAAGTTGCATTTCCTCATCCCTGATACTCCTAGTAAGTAATCCCAGGCTTCTTAAAGACACATACAAATTTTATTCACCCAGGTCATCAATGCACCATTAAAATAAAAAAAAAAAAAAATAGCATTAGCTGAGTTTCACAATCAGACCAAGAGAACTCCAATGCATAAGTTATATTTGTATTTTGAAAGTTCACCTCCAGGAGTTCAAAGCTTGCCCATTGCTTGCACATGAAGCTCCTTAATAACAGAATACCTTATTGCTCCAGGAAAGCCTTTGTGGAGAAGATAAATTTTCTGCTCAGTTTCCCACATTTGGAACAAACCACTTTCCCCGGGAGTCTGGTTTGTCCATCTGTCAGTGAGTGAGAGCTTTGCCAGCCTTTCTTCAGCCAGGTCTACTCTTCCTAACCCAGGAAAACCACTGGTAATGCCTATCATACAAGTACATGCCAGATTTTAAATTCAGATTGGATCAGCAATATAGCTTTCAATACTGACACAAACAATATAGTAGATTAGAAAACTATAAGATGAATGGCTACAAAAGAATTTAAGAAGCAATTGTTTTAGATAAACAGCTACATAAATTGTTACTGCCCGCTGCAAGCAAAGAGAAGAGAAGGCATCACACAAGGAAAAGTAGGGGCAAGACAGGAGAGTCACTGCAGCTCTGCTGCCAGTCAGAAAGAAGGAATTTTACACACATGAAGGAACCTGGGGATCCTATTTCACTTCCAGAACTACCAATATTTGAACAGATATAAAGAAGTCACCACTGCCCATTTTTGAAATACACATTTAACTCCTCCTTTTTAAAAAAAAGTAATGTATTTATTGTTCCATATCTATTTGATTAGCTAGCAGATAAGGGGATTTGGAAGAGATTAAACTACTAGAAGGTGTATATCTCATTAACCTATTACCCTGGTTTCTACAGGTGTTCTACGCCCAACTTTGCTTTCTCTAAAAGCAGAAACATGCAAATTGTGCAATGCAAGCATTAGATGAGAACTCATCAACAAGAGGTCCAGTTATGTCTTCCCTGTCACCGAAACATGCTATGAACTTTGAAGAAAAGTTAATAAAAAATAAGGTTAGTTTCATTGATTTTCTCTAAAAGGCAGATAAAGAGGCACGGAGAACAACTAGTTAAATAAAACAAACATTCTCATTAATGTGTCATAAAAGTCATACTACTAAGATAACAAGTTGCTATCATTTAGTATAACCAGAATAATTACACAGACTAAACACAGTATGCTTTTAGTCCTTGCACAACAGACTAGTTCTATGAAACTATGTTACCTCAAATCAAAATTATTGGCTCACATATGACTTCCTTACTCCACTAATAAAGTTTTCAGAAACATCTCACAATAAATAGATGGCACTTACTTTTTTTCCACCTCCAAGACTAAGCAAAACCACCTTTCTATCAGTACTTTCCCCATTTTGCAGACAAGGGGACTCAAACAGGGTACATAACATTTGAATATTCTTAATGTGATGAAGTTGAGAAGGAAGTCACATGAGTACTATTAGGAAACCTGGAAAGCTGAGCTAAGTATTAAGGAGCTACATGAGCAGTGTGTCACTGTGACACACAACCCCCAAAACCAAATTGGCTCATGTGACAGTGAATCACAGTCCAGCACTCAGTGTGGCTGTCTTCTGCTTCTCTCCTCCTTCCTACAGACTCACTTCAGGAACAAAGTGTTTAAAAAGGTTTGCTGCAAATCTTGCATTAGAACATGATGCACAGTTTGTGCAAGCCAGTGATAAGAGAGGAATTTTTGTCCCAGCCAAAGCATCAGTAATCCACCTGCACCCTGACACAGAATTCAGGAGAATTTCTGAATTTCAAGATGGAAACACCTCCCAACTTTCTTTTTCCACATGAGAGATCTATAGACATCCCAGTGAGTCTGAGAGAGGAAGGTCCCTTTCCCACGGCTCCCAGAAAGTTGTTGTGGTTGACTCACACTGATCTCACCTTTCTCTTCTCCATTACTCCCCAGTACTTCAAAATCACAGAATCTGGGGCATGGGCAGAAATAAAAGCATGCTTTGTTCTCATCCCCAAAAGTGTTCCTGAGGTGCTGTTAAAAGCCCCTCTCACAAGCTGGGCCATAGTCTGCAGAGGGGTTCGATGTGGCTCCCAGCTGTTCTTAGGAAAATGGGAACAGCTACAGGACACCACACAGCCATGTCCCAAAGTGACCCTCATTTCTGTCAGACCTTCCACATGCTGCCCTTTGCATGACTCGTGGGATAGGCTAAAATCAGTAACAAGTGATTTTGTGCAGAAGCCTGGATGGCTGAAGCAAAATATATTTTTAAAAAAACCCAAAGCACACAACTTTTTTTAAACTGCTGTCTTGTTGAAGTGCATCATTCAAGCTTCGCCCCAGTGGCATGCAAGGAAGGAAGAAACATCCATATCACAATTCAAGATTTGCAGGCACATAATGAATAAAAGGATGGGGGAAAATTTTATATCAAGGAAGTGACCTTCCTACAGAAATTAGTGATCACCAGGAAAAGGAGGAGGGAAAGTCACACAGAAGTGGGCTGGGCAAGGAGAATGATTAGGAATGAGTATTCAGGACTGCTGCAACAAGAAAAATCAACAATATCTAAAAAGATGGGCAGCTAACCCTCAACAAGGTGAGAAACACTAAGGGACACTGGATCTGCAGCCCAACAGAAACATAGTTGTTGAAAGGACATTTTTCCCTCCAAATTCTGAATATCAGGAACATTTATCACTCTCTTCCCTAGCTCTCCTGGTTCACATGGAAGGAGGTTGTGACTTCATCACATTGCAAGAAAAGCAGTCTCGAGGTAGATGTGATGAACAACTACCAGCCATAATTAGAAAATAAATAGCAGTATTTTTCCATCCTTTTTTTCTTTCCTTCCAGCTCAGCTGTATTATGTGTCCCAAAGGGAGAGCCTGTGGTTGTGCTCAAAGAGCACACAATAGAAGTTCTTAGAGGAAAAGAACTTTTTGTCCTATGTTTGTACAGCATTTGTCACTATAGCATTTTGGTATCTGCAGTTTAGTCCAAGAGTAAGAATAACACAAGCAACTACAAACTCTCCAAACAAATAATGAAATGGTTGCAACTCAATGAAATCAGAGAACTATATCAAGAATCATTGAGTGCCATCAGTTCTATTAGAGTTTACAAAAGGACCATTTCTTCTCTGGCAACTCTATGTTTTAATAACCATATAAATCTGGGTTTCTGTAGCTAAAAGTAGCTTCCATATTTGAAAAAAAAAAAAAAAAACAAACCAAAAACATGAATCTATGGTTCATTTGTCAATTAATCTTCTTCAGTAAAGAAAGATCAGCAATTATTAAAGGATTTCTGGTTTTAGACATGAAAAGTGGCCAAAGGCTATGTCTCCAACTGGGTTTGATTTGCCAATTCTTCTGTTAAAAAAATTAGTTTAACAGTTTTTATTTCTAAAACTGCCTTTCTATATATACAAATGATAAATATATATCCTGCAAAATCATGTTATGATTTAAGGAAGCAGACTCATTGTCCAAATAATGTAGCTTTTGGTCACACACAAACATACAAAGCACATGTGCATTCCACAAAATAAGGCCACGACCCAATCCAGGAAGACCACCACACAGAACTCTCCTTAGATTCAGCAGTACAGTGAAAGGCTGAATTCAAAATATTAAAATTACCTTTCCACATTAAAATCCCAAACAACAGACTCACAAAATAAGCAGATCAGATTGCAGTGACTGTGATTTCACTTCCATATAAAAATCAAATCAGGGCAGTGCTAGATACTAAAAATAAAGTATACAAATTATTCTTGGTTTGAGTTAATAAAACCTGCATGGAGAGTTAACAACAAACAGCGGAGTAGAATGCATTAATACACTTCTGGGGTAGATAAGAAACACAAAACATGATCGGGGGAAAAAATGATAGAAAAACCAGTCAAATATTCTTTATCTGACAAGAAGCAGTAGTAAATGTTTGGGTAATCCACTGCAGAAGGCATCAAACACACAAGCCCCATGGCTTACAGCATCAGTTTATGAATCACCCATGTCATTTGTGCAACTTTATTTTATCAGATGCTGAAAGCCACATTCACCATGAATTTGTTTAGTCCCTGAATCCCATTTACATTTCAGGAACTGAATATGTGACAGTACAGGCATTTTTAACATATTCCACCTTAGCTCTGACTGCATGCTTTCTGAGGAGGAGAAACTTGAAAGCACAAGATATTTCCCCTTCCACCTTCCTCCACTCTCTCTGTCACACTATAGAAAGTATCAGATGAGCTTTCTCCAGGACACATCAGTTCCTAAAAATCACAGAAGCATAGAATGATTTGGATGAGACCATTCAGCCCAGCCCTCCTGCACAGGCAAGGACATCTTTCACCAGATCAGTTTCAGTACCAAAAAATGTCACTATCTGTTCACAATTGTTTCCTTCAGCCTCAAATATATCTACAGCTGTAGTCTCCTCACTTTGTTCTGTTAGGGCCAATATAATCTAGTATTTACAGTATGGTCAGCAAATTGGGCTCTTCTTTGCAGGGCTTTTTCTGCCCTGCCATTAATACACAGAGCTGATTTTTTTTTCCAATCCATCCAGCCTTGTGTACCCCAACTGTCCAGAGAAAACACAAGGAATTCAACAAACCAATTGGATTCAAAAAAGGAAGGTAAAAATACAGACAGTGGTGACAAAGAAGAGAATGTAGAAGCGTATTTCAGCTTTTGGAGTGGTAAGGGTCAAAGATAGAGAGAGCTGTGGCTGTTTTTATATAGTGAAGTTGTGCTGATAGTTAAACGTAGCCTTTGAGACCACATCCGCACTAATGAAACTGTAATTTCCTTTAAATTATTGCCATCCACACACCAGACCTCATCAGCCAGACAGTAATGACTTTTCATCATTTATTTCAACACAAAAGTAATCAATAAGCTTTCCCCCACAGTTCCTTTACTGCTGTCTCTGAGCTCTAAAAACCCAGAATCACAGAAGATGCTAGCTATAAAACAGACACAGCCAGGTTTCATTGTTGCCTTTCTTATGGAAGGAAATTCAAAAACACCACCCAGTTTTGTGATAAACAGGATTAAAGCAGTGCAAAGAAAATCTTAATCCATAAAAACATGATGAACAGACTAGAGTATCAAAGAACAGTAAGTACATGACATCGGATTGAGAGGCTTTCCCCTCTCATCCTGACTGTGTCCTGGGCACTGTTTTGCACTGAAAATGTTTAGTATCAGGTTGTGGTGATATCCCACTTCTGCTCACACAAGCTGAGGATACTCCATGGGAGACACACATACACAAAAAAAAACCACCTTAGCTGTTAACTGAAGTTTTGCTCCTGTGTTAAGCAGCAACTAAAAAAGCATTCCACAGTTTTCAGAATTTTTCAACAGCAGGAAAAATTTGGAATATTTTCAGGCAAACCAGGGAAACACCCGGAATAAGACCAGTAAAATCAGTGACAAATCTGGAAAATTTAATTCAATTGTTTAGAAAGACTATATTTTAAAATCAATCATATCAGCTTTATAAACACATACATACACACACAATGTTCAGTCTCTTATGTTCTAACCAGGCCACAGCCTTGCAGAACAATTGGGCAAATTCGTGGGCAAGGCTCTTTAACTATAGTGTTCCAGACTAAGATTTTAAAATGAGCATTCCCCCAAAATAACAGGGTGCTAGCAGACAACAGAGGGGTGCAGCATTTCTGACTTCACTGAGGGCAAACAGTGCTCACACTGCTAACTGTGAATATTTCATCATATTAGATTTTAACTGTTGTGTTTCAGTTCTCAGACAAAGCTCTAATTCCATCACTGAGCCTTTGAATTTATTTTGGCTTATAGCAGCTATCTTTAAGAGTGTTTGTAGCAGTTTCCACAGTTGAAAACTGACTTACACACAGAAATCTTGACAAGCCAAGGGACTGAAACACTTGCCAGTTACATTATAGTGGGTGGCCAAGTCATAACAGCAACATAAGGCTCCAAGCAATGGCGTGAACAAGAGCTACTGAAGAGAACAGACATCAAAATTAGTCTTGGAAACTGCCTTGTCACATAGAGCTGCCAGAGAACTATTTCAGCTGTAGAGAAAAGTGGCTCAGAATCTTTAAAGAAAGGTAACAGGTAATCTTATATAACATAGGAAGCCTTTTGAAATTTTAGCGAGCTGAACAATACTCAACCACACTGAACAAGCAAAATTGTTGCATAAATTATTTATTCTATGTCTCAATCTCAATGTAACTGCTACAAGCATGGTATGGGAAGCCATATAACTATTTGGAATCATGTTCATGCTTTCACTCATCTTCCTGAGCATCAGTGACCTCCTTAAGAAAGGGAAGAGAATTAAAAAAATAAAACAAATATTAGCTTGTGTGAAAAATAGGACAGCAGTGCAGGAGAACACAAAGGATGCTGATACTGAGGAGGAAATCCAATGAAAAAAAATTCCAGTTGAGAAGTTCAGGTCCTGCCCTGCAGGAATGACTCATAACAGAATCAAGTTGTTCTTTAAAGTATTATTACAATCTCTTGTGCTAATTTTACCTCTACTACTCAATGTAGCTATGTTTGACACCTCTCCAGGGAATACACCACACCACCCATGGCACTACTTGATGCCTTCAAAACAAAACCCTTGTTTTGTAGAGAAAATTCTGTAATTCAGGTCTTTTGCAGCCTCAATCCCCAGTTCATGAAGTTTGTTTCAATCTTAGCTAACAAATTTAAAGCAGATACTCAGAACTATAAAGGACAACACCACCTAACTGAGCAGGTGAACATGGATTTTGTTTTGGTTTTGGGTAAGCGTTATTACAAGTAAAAGTGGAACAGACAAGTTACAACACTGTTTAATATCAGGGTTAGCTGCACCTACTCCCTCTCCAGGAAGGTAAAGTTCATCTGTGGTAGCGGGTAAACCACAACAAAAAAGTACAATCTGAAGAAGTCACATGCCAGAAAACGTCTACAGATAGTTTTCATGTTCTTCTTCTTGCCTGTCATGAAGGTTCCTCCAAAGATCACCAGCTGGAAAAACACTTCTACTTGAAAAAGCATTTCTGCTAGCCATCTGTCAGGACTAGAAGGCTATTCTTCCCTCAATTCAAAATCTGGCTGCTTTGGGCTACCATTCTTCTGAAGCACTGGAGACTGGCTTGAGCCCAGAAAGCATCATCCTGATAGCAGAATTCATGTCTCAAAGGGCCTGCTCGAGTTTTCTACTGATAGGGATCTCATGACGCTGGCAGTGCGTTCAATCTTTCTTGTTCAGTGTCTGAAGCATAAAGTAACACTGGCTTTTCATCATTTAGCAGAATTTAGAGTTGTCTTTAAAGTTTGCTTTCCATAGCCATAACAGTCTGTGATTTGCAGTATGCCAGAAGAAAGGCCTGCTGATCATCTAAATGACAGGTGAGTTATAAGACTACCTGTGACTGAGGGTGGCAGCGGGGAAACCCCACACAAAAACCCCTCAGTGACCAAATGGCTCCGTCCAGTCCTGATGGGAATGTTCCACATTCCCAAATGTACTCAAGGACTTACTTTGCTGAGATATCCATCAAAAAGTAAACAATTCCCATGGCTCTTATGTGTCCAAGCAGTATTTTTATACTTAAAATGAACAGCTAATTATATAGTAAGAGCAACTGGATGAACAGGGGGAAAAAAAAAAATTCCACATCAAGATATTCTGTTGCTGGCATCCAATCATTTCTTCTCATTCTGTTCTTCTTCCAACTTTGAATTACAATTACTTGGGAGGAATATTTTCTGAAACAATTTGCAGAACACCTCTGAGTCTTAAGGTTCTTCAATTAGACACCTTAATGAGGTGGAACCATGAGGAAGGACAAAACTACTTCTGTATTAATGCAAGTCCCTTTGGAAAAGACTAAAAAAACCTACCACAATTCACAAAAATAATTCATCTGCTAGTGTCTCCCATTTAGTTACTCACCATCTCACTGCACAGGTTTAGGATGGTGATCAGCTTTAGAACAAATTCAACCAACTTGATGTTTTCTAAAATCTGGTACAGTGCTTTCCAGCATCGTGGGGGAAAAAAAAAAAAAGTTTTAATGCCTGAATTTTGACCCCACCCATAGAAAGCATAAAAGGCACCAGCAATTTTATGTGACTAAGGCCCAGCAAACAGACCAACAGCAGCAGAGCCTGTGTCAGCAGGTTTATCCTCCCACATCCAGCGGCTGGAGAACTCCATTATTCCATGGGACTTGCAAAGAGAACAGTTTGTAAACAGGCACCAGGACTTTCCAAAACAGCTGGCCCTTCAGAGGGAGCTGCAGGCTTTAAGCTTGAAACAGCCATGCTGCTGTAAGAAGACAGAGAGGAGCCTGAGCTATTTTTGGTTTTTGTTTTAAAGTTCACTATACGTGAGTAAATGGCAAAAACAAAGTGTATTGAAAATGAAGCATGTTTAAAACCTCCACCAAGCAGCAGGCCGAACACAATGTGTAAATAAACCCAAGTCATGTCAAACAGCATTCCACAGTCATGTGTCAAGTGAAAAGCAGAAAGACTTGTCTGTTTGAAGAAAACAATTGTGATAGTTTATGCACAAGCCACTTTCCTATATATTGACTCAGGATTTTACCATTTAATGACAAGTTTCCCGAAAGCTCAGTGAGTACAGGCACTATAAACAACATTATTATGAGCTCATTATATACTAGGTTGCATTTCTAGACACTATTTAGTTGAGAGTTCATTCAAAATGCCCTTTTATTATGAGATGATGTACCTAAGTTTAGCTTACCCTCTTAAAATAACCCAAACCAAATCACTACTACCATCTCTGCTGGCCCCCAAAGCCTGTATTTTAGACTAAATCTGCTTGAAGAGATCATGTAGCAGATTACATTGCCAATCATTTATTTGCATTAAGCATAAACATGAGAGCCACTTTTAATAATCTAACAAAGATTAAAAAAAAAAAAAAGCTTTTAAAAAAATAAATCATTAGTTTCCACCAGACATTTAACAGTTCCTCTCTTACATGGAAATGGGATGTCTACTATGAAAGGCCAGATGCTCAAATGGATTAAACAGTGTCTAGCCTTTAAATCCTGCATCCACAAATCAACACTGACCTAGTGACCTAAAGTAAAATGTAATAATAAAAAAAAGTATCCAACAAACACATATAGACCAATCAAGACAGAAACGAAAAAAAAAAATTATTTGCCTAAGACTGTTTTGACATTCACATGGTGCTCATCAAAGACAATCAGAGCTGGAGAGTGCAGAATGTGCAGTCCCCTATTATCCTTGGCACAGGTTTAGCAGAGGCAGTGGGAAAACAGGCTCCTCAGCACAGCCCCAGGTAGCAATGAGGAGAAATCACCTCCAGAAAGGGTACACAAGCCATTACCTTCCTGCCCTTAGGATTCTGCTCTCTGTGAAGACTTGCCAGCGAGACAGTAATTCACACACAGTGACAGTGAATCCGGTGGGCAGCAGCTGCCTTCCTCAAAACAGGGCAGGGGAGAGAAACACATCCCACAGCAGCATAACCTTGGGAGGGTTGCCCTTCACTCCAGGCAGGGGAACACCTGAAGGGTGAAAATCTAATCTCTTTCCAAGAACAAAAGCCAATCTGCCCCTTTCCTTCTGACAATGCAGTTACAGACTCGGGACTTGCACGTGTGAACAAGCCCACTGCAGCCCATTAAGAGCAAGTTTTGCATAAATCATCAGCTTCAAAGGTAATGCAATATTTAAATTCTGGGGAAGGAAGGGAATTTTTAAAAGGGTTTGTTTGGGGTTTTTTTAATTAAGCTTTCATTAAGGGTGCTCACCCAGTTCCACCAACATAAGAGTGCTACATGATGTCTGAAAGGACTTCAGGCACATATACCAGCCTCTCACAAGCACAAGAAAAGCTCAATCACCACAAACAGTTAAAGTACAGAAAGAAATAAAACCCCTCTCAACCTCCCCCACACACTTTTGTTAGCCACCAAGACTTGAAAAGCATCTTGTAGGTTAAAAATTTATCTTAGTCAAATATGTTGCAATCGTGACTTTTTTAACTCCATCAGTAACTTTCCGTCCAAACTCCAATGTCCTGACATTTTCAGTGCATAAAAGCAGAGGACAGAGAGGTTGAATTAGCACTGACACAGTTTTAATTAAAAGCCTCTAGTAGTGTTCTCCCCTGCACCAAATAAAAATGGCAGTTCTGGCGAGAGGGATGCAGCATAAGACCTTTATTTGGAAAGGGAAAGCCCATATGTAACTAAAAACATCTGCTGAAGTAACATTTTGCATTTTGGGGTGCAACATTTTAATGTCCCTCGTTTAAGTCAGCAATTGATATTGCACTAAAATGTTCACCATGCATATATTATGAAAAAAATTAATATTCCCAGCTCCTGCAACACAGCAAAAAAAGTATTTTATAGGGCAAGAAAACCTTAAAAGGCTATACTTCTAATTTTATTTTATTTTCCCCTTTATATTAAATCCTGCCATCTAAACAGTCACAATATTTTTCAGAGAATCCCAAAAACTCATGTCAAGTCTTTATACAATCAAGCTCTCTGAAAGAAATAGTCCAAAATGTTTGGTCAGCTGGTGAGTTAGGAAGAGGGACAGAGGGTGGGAACGAGGAGTGGAAAACCTGCTCCTGCATTCTGCCTCCCTTACGCTGCTTCCTCTGGGCAAACTGCATAAAACACCCTAAACATCCATTGTATCACCAGCTCTGCTCGAACATTTCTCCCTCGTCTCACCCTTCATGCCAGTACGAAACCCAAACACGTATCACATCCAAAAAGAAATCGCTCAGACAAAAAAGCAACCGGCGTGAAAAGACATGTAAATCAAACCGACCTGGCAGCAAACAGCATTTCATAAAGACAAGAGATATGGATTGCTCCATTTGTGTCAGTTCGGCCAGTTATTGTTCTGACTTACTACTTTAACTACCCCAGATTAAACTGCTTGAACTGCAACAGACAAACGAAGATCCTTAAAACACAATCCCCCCCACACCCTCCTAACAATAAGCATTATTTCCGTGGTGCTGCCATCCTCAAATCTTAAAGCCACTACCTCAATTAAAAACTACCTACATACAAAATGAATTTAGCACCGACCTTGCAAAAAGCTTGCTCCTCTTGGCCAGAAATCATTAACAGTTTTGGTAAAAATCCTTTTATGTGCTCCTCCAGCTAGCTAATTCCAGCCTTCCATTAACGCACTCCATTGCAGATAATTGCCGACAGCACACGCTCCCCTGCTTTTGCTGGTTCCCAACCCAGCGAGGATAATCACATTCCAGCAGGGAGTGAACAGATGGCAGCCTCCATGGTAACCAGTCCTCCCCAGCTAGTGGTAGCACTGGGAGACTCCCGGGGACCGGGGCAACAAGCGCTCTTTGTGCTCCAGCCTCCCCAAGCCCGAGCGCAGGCAGAGCCGGCTCTAGCGCTGACTGGGCATGCCTGGCAGGTGCCCTGCCTTCGCAGGCAGGCACGACACCTGAACAAAAGCTGGCGACCAGCTTTAACCTTGACACTGCCCGTTCCCGCGGTGTGCAGGGGCTAAAACACTCGCTGAGGTGGAGGTGAAGCTAAGTGGGAGCGCTGTTTGCTATTAAAACAGCGCGCTCGGGGAAATTAGCCGGGATCTGGTTTTCCCCTGACAAAATGATTTTCTGAAGGCAGGCTTATTTCCCCTGAATGGGTTTGATTTCAGCACGACTGGAAGCGTTTGCTGCCTGATCTCTATCTCCCGGACTTTGAAACTGCTCCCCTCAAGATCCCATAATCTATTGCTCAAGAAGAGCTGCACAGACCCTCTGTTTCGGTCTCAGGGCTTCTGTCAGGCTTATCTGCTCTGCATCTGCCGAGATCAATGCTGATTCAGCAGCAGGCAAAACTGCCCTGTCTCTCTGCTGCACTGCCAGGAGAGGCGTGTCTGGAAAAGCCTCTTTTTTTTTTCCACATCAAAGGTGTGCCTGAAACCTGTGCTCTCACCGGGCCAGACCCTGCACAGCTCCACACCTACGGTGAAGGTGTGTGCACCAGCTCAGAGAATTCCCACTGATGATGTCTGCAGGGAAAAGGGAAGTGGCTTTTCACATCCAACTGAAAATGATCTTCTCTGCAAAATAAAAGTGCTTTGAAAGAACATATTAAGGTTTTAAATACTGATGAGTCGCAGTCTCAAAATATTTAAGGTTTGAAACACTGAATGTACAATAGCCTTGACTCACACAAACTTTCTCTGCCTCGCTCTCAAAACCACTCAGCACTTATGACTAATGGCATGCCAAAAAAACTGGGTAATTTTACCAAATTTGGACCTCAGGTTCCTGCATGCTAACTTAGGTCTAGCAAACTATTCTTTTGAGGAAAGTGAAATGGTTTCATTTCTCTTTTAATCTTCTAGATGGTCCTGCAAAATGGCTTTTGGTCCTCTAAAAGGCTGACAAAGCCTGAGCTGGACCCCAGCATCACAAAAACATGTCTTTTTCTGCAGATGGTTTCAGGCATGGAACTCCATGATTTTCTCTCTCCTCCCACCCAAATTTTCAGTTTTCCTCATGCTCACTGCACAAGGATGTTTATTTTGTTTCACAGCAAGCCCAGCGAGGTCTGCATTGGTAAGAGACAGCACTATTAAACTGCTGGTGCATTACCATTGGAAGCCTTTCAGATCCCTGCTGACAGCACAAGAGAATCTGTAATCCACACCAAAGTCCCCACCACAGAAAGCTGAAGAGGACCCAGATTTCAGAAGGAACTCATAGAACTCCCAAGGTTATTGTGGACACTGGTGAAAGCTGTGAGACAAAACCCAGATCTGCCAACTTGCCCAGAAGGACTATTCTGAGTCATGCTTCTAATTCCAATCCATTTTCTTCCTCCAAATAAGCAATCTTTACAACAACAAAAAATTCTTAACCTTATATGGACACTAAACCTAATTATCCATCAGCAGCAGCAGTAAAATAAAGTAAGGAAGAAAGCCAATATCCTATTCAACTTGCCAATTGTTAATAATAAAAACTTTTCAGCATTAAAGAATCGTAAAAGGCAGCAACACCATTTCCTTGTTTCCTTTTTCTCTTAAAAATAAAGACAGTGGCTCAGAAATTAATTTTTATGTACTTTAAGATTTTTATGCATTTATGCATTTCCAGGGTTAAAAACGGAGCAATTACAATTCTTCGCAAATGGACTTCAAAATTATAGGGATTCAGGAAGTTCAGTTTCAGTCTTTTTTCCATCATGAAAAGGACACCTCCTACAAAACAATTTTCTAGATTTATGTTAATTCTAACTTTGTATTTAAAAATTAAGTTGTTTACTGAAATATTATAAGCCATCTTGGTACTGGAAAACCTGTTCTATACACCATAAAAACTCTTAGACCATCTGTTCTTGAACAAGAACTAGCTGTACTCGTTATAGGAGGATTGCTAGCAGAATGAAGGGCAACAGCAGTCAGAATCCATTTCAGCTTCTACTTGGAATTTCTTTAATTATTAGGTCTGATTTTACACAGATACAATGGAGAAAAAATAAATTACATGGAACAGCCATCACACAAAGGAAGGGAAAATGGTACACACTACAATCTTTGACAGAAAACAATAGGTAACATATATGGAGCAATACTAAAAAAAGTATCCTCTGTTCATAAACAGAAGTTTTATTCAAGCTACTTGAAAGGAACAGAGGAAAACAGCACATCCAAAATGATTCTCAGGAGGGGTGGACAAAGAAAAGAAAATTTATCATCTCCCCTTCTTGTTTGGGACAGAGACAGAAGTTTAGGAATAAACTGGTTTTAGCTGGAAGACATGAATGGAAAATAAAGAACATATTGACATCCGGTGTCCTGAATTGATTCTATTGAAAGGATTGTCTTTCACAACAATGACACCATGTGCTTCAGCTTTTCCAGTCCCAGCTGCTATCTGACAGACCAAGATTTTGGCATTTTATTCAGGCTGATGAAGTCTGAAACTAAGCTTTAGAAATGTATGTTTTTCAAATTGGATAGGGGCGAGGTCTTTTTGGTAATGACCACTTAAAAATCTATTCACCCAAAACAAGTTATGTGAGATTAGAATGAGGCATACACATAGCAGTTAGTCACCATAGTCTGCATAAGGTTTGAAAGCTTTAACTACAACCAACCACAGCATCTAAGTGACATGTCAGGCCTCATACATGCACGGTTTCAAGTTGTTACCCATTTGTTATACCATTTTTTAGAGTTCTACTGTAATTCCTGACAGTTGCAACATTTACTGCCAGACGAGGTAAAACAATAGAACATTGATCTGCTCTACTATAGTATCACATTTGTTTCTACAGAGAAATCAACTTCAATATAAATATAGACTCATAGTACTGTTTAGGTTGGAAAAGACCTCCAAGATCATGGAGCTCAGCTGTATTCACCGCTAAACTATGTCCCCAGGTGTCCCATCCACACACTTTTTTAACACTTCCAGGGATGGTGATTCCAGCACTTCCCTGAGCAGCCTGTTCCAATGCTTGATAACCCTGTCAGTGAAGAAATTTTTCCTAAAATCCAATCTTAAACTGCCCCTGGTGCAAACTTGAAGGACAGTCACTTGTTTCCTGGAAGAAGAGCCTGACCCCCACCTCGCTATATCCTCCTTTCAGGGAGTAGTAGAGAGCCTCCCAGAGCCTCCTTTTCTCCAGCCTAAACACCCCCAGCTCCCTCAGCTGCTCCTCATAGTACTTCTGCTCCAAACCCTTCCCCAGCTCCACTGCCCTTGTCTGGACATGCTCCAGCACCTCAATGTCTTCCTCATAGTGAGAGGCTCAGAATTGAACACAGGATTCAAGGTGCAGCCCCACCAGTGCCAAACACAGGGGCACAAAATGATCATTTATTCCTTTTAGCTCCATACCATCTAGTACTGAAGAAGTGCATCTCAAGGGAAACAGGATGTTTTAAGAGTATAAAAAATATATGTATTCTCGCAAGGAAGCATAAAGGCTGAAATTTGCAAAATTTCCTCTCACTTTTTCAAAATCCCAAGATCTAGCTTTTTTTGTGATAAGCACAGGAGGGCCAATGCTTCCACACTTCCACTGCCTCTCCTGCCTTACCTCAACTGGCTGTTTTCCTAAAACCCATGGTACTTTTCAGAAGGAAAGCAATGAATACAGCCCTGCAGAGGGCAGGTGAGCCCTCAGCAGCAGCTCTGAAGGGGCAGAAGAACACCTCTGGCCTGGGGAGCTGCACTCCTGGTACCACCCCAGCAATTTCAGGCTGCACGCCTTCACACTAGCCCTGCTCCTCAGTGCCACAGAAACAAGAGTGTGGCCTTTATTTTTCTTCCACAGGATGCCCTGAGAGGAGATGTGTGCTGGGCATGGAGGAAAGGGCAGCTGTCTTACTTTTGTTCTTAGAGGCAGTGTTTGATTCGCATGATGTCAGTGTTTTGTGTGGTAAACCTTTCCCTTCCAAACTGCAGCTGTTTACAGAAGGGGGATTTGCAGCAGAGAGATGAGCTGTCTCCTTCTCTCCACCTCAATGACACTGTCTCCGTCCCCTGCAGCAATCCTTCTTCCAATGTTACAACAGCTGTTCCTGTGGACGTTTATTTTTGGCAACTATCACTAAAGGACAACAAAGAAGCACGACAGAAGTTGTGCTAGGCCATCTTAGTGATCTGTTTGGTCCACAAGCCTGGAAGTTATCTTTCCTTCTTGGGCAGCTGTCCAGAATAACTTTCAAGTTACAGAAATATAGGAAACAAGACTTTTACTGTTATGTCTCCAAAGATAGTTATTTTCAGATCAGGCACAGCACCAGCCTGAGATACTGAAACACATTCTGTAAATCAGAATTGCTTTCATTTCCAAGAAGTTTATGGCACCTCTCCCACTGAGCTGTATCAATAGTGCCTCCCAGTTAGCAATGCCTGCAGCAAAGATATTGTTTCTTCCTAAAGCCAGTACTAAAGCATATGTAGAATTATCCAGGCACATTGATAAATATAACTTTCAAGTATTATGGAAAGTAAATGATGTAAAATCTAATTTCAAGAAAATCCAGCCATTGAAAGGCTCTAGATTCCAGCCCCTTCCTCTAGTAAAGAAAATCCTCTTGTTAACTGCTGATAATAAAGACACAACTAATTAACAGAATTTTACATTGTAGTTATTTTTATGTCAGCAGCAAAATGTAGCACACAGAAGAATTGTTAAGGAGAATGTACGATTGCACAGGCTCCCTCAAGAGCATACTACAGCTCAGACCTTGCACATCCAAGGCATGAAACAGCTCATACTGGTGGTACCTACCCAGGAGCAAGAGGGCTGTATCTGGTTTTGCAAGTTGTGCATCTACAGAGAGAAATGGAAAGCCAACATGTTGTGAGGCTTTCCCTAACTTCCCTCACAACAGCTGAATAAGCTGTCACACTAATGCATTCAATTAAAAAAAAAAAAAAAAAAGAAAAAAAAAAAAGCAAAAAAAAAAAGCAAGAGGTATGACAAAAGTTGAGCAGATTTCAGTTAAAAACTCAGTTTGTCAAGGTAGGACAATTCAGTTCACTGTCTGGAAGCACCCAACAATAGGGCACAGTAACCAGCAGACGTGTCTGATTATTTCTGCAATCTCAGAGTGTTTCCATGGAAAAGCAGCAGCCTCCTAGGTTTGACATTCAGCGTCTGACAGCTGAGCCAGCCAAAGCTCAGACTCACAAGGCTCCAAGAGAGATCACAGACAGCTCTTTGGACGTGGTTCTGAGCAATACAAGAGTAAATCCAGCCCTGGGGAAGAGCCCAACCCCAGGGGTTCTGCTCTGTGCTTTTTATTTACCAGTTAAGTTCCCAATGAAAGCAGATCAGACATCAGAGCAGCACATGGGTGGGAACTGTGGCCATGGGGCTTTCCTTTCTCCTTATGTTTCACTGAAGAGTTTCTGAAAAGTCTGTATAAGAACTGAAGGACTGGCAAAACAGAGAGAAATGCTGGGGGAAGAATAGCCTGTACATCCCCTCCTCTATAAATTATCCTACAGTAACGACCAAAAACAGTAGGAGAGTCAGGAAATGTATAGAAACCAGTGCTACCACGATGAAGTAACTCACAACATTATGGGTATTCAGTGAGCTTGTCTCCTCCATGCAGATACAGGAAGCTCTCATACTTCATCAATCAAACTTGGAAAGAAAAAAGGTTGTTATAACTCCAGAACTTGAAGTGAAGCTGTGCAGAGGTAATCTGAGGTACAGCAGGAGCAGTGGCATTTGAACAGTACTAAATATTACATCATGCTTTAGCCCACTGCATGTGGATAACTTATTAGTGGCAAAGAATGCAGAAAAAATTCTTAGAATGCTTTTAGCAGATCCACTCATATAATACACATTGATTTGATTTAAATTACTCTCCAAACTCATCAGGCACCACTTTGCCAGAGGTTTATAAGGTCTAGAGACACCAGTGCCAGATCCAACCCAAATAAGCACTTTTCTTGCAGTCTGTAACAGTTTTCATAACAACACTGCATTCATTTCACAATACACCTTGCCTTTCTCTGCCCAGAAGCTCCTTCCACAGGTTGACTGAGCACAAAGCCATCTAAAGAAACCTCATCTTGGAGGGTGTTTGGTAAGAAAACCTGGAGTATACTCCTTCCATGCCTACAGCTGACAGCTCCACTGACAAGAGGAAGGAAAAGCAGCATCACAAGAACTACTGATAGCTGAGGAGACAACAGCAACCTAAAAATTCCACCCACCTCCTTAGCTCATACAAGAGAGATTTTTACAACCCAAATTTACAGGACAACTTAGACCAACAGTAGCTATTGTATTCCACTGGATGTATTCCACTGGAGCCAGCCAAAATACTCCTGGGTTTTATTTTTGTTTCTATTTCAATGGCTTGGAGATTTCTTTGCAGTCTACCTCCTCCCACAAGAATAAGCAACCAGTTTCACAGCTGGGAAAAAAAAATTAAAAAAAAAAAAAAAAAGAGGAAAAAAGAGGTTTTGCCAGAAACCGTTCAGAAAATTCTGATGAATCCTGGGGGTCTTGGTCACAGTTAGGGCTTCCAGGTGGACTCATGATAAATATATGGCACTAGAGGCATACAGCATGTTATCTCTATTTCAGATTATTTTCTGTAAAAGTAAGCCGCCTAGTACAGCCTATTGCTGTACAGTATTGCTGGCAGCAAGCACCTAGTGAAGGCTTGTATTATTATTGCTACAAACATATAATGCAACAAAGAGAGAACTTGCAAGGATTTTATTATTTTGCTACAAGGAAACACAAAAGAATATTAGCACATGAGTCACTACATAAGGATAATGGGGAAAAAACCAAGCAGAGTAAATCAAGCACCTACAAGGAAAGACTCCAAACTCTGAGAAATGAGCAAGACTGACACATGTGCACAGAACAGAATTAATAAACTGATTTTGCTCACTAAAAGAAATTTTGGAGACACTTCTGAAGTTCTGATTGTCTTTGCACTGGTGAGAAAAATGAGTCAAAAGAATGCAGTACCAGCAGGGATGAATAATTAATTTTAATTCAAAGTTCCTCAAAAAATTGTGCAGATGTGTATATCCAGTATCTATACGCACTACAATGAAATATTTTCCATCCAGTCTGCCTGCCTTACATCTTAATCAGCTGGAATATATTTTGATATATATAAATATATCTCTAATTACATGTGTATATGTTTAAACAGCACTCTAGTAAATGTATTACCTACACTTCACTTTCAGGAAAATAATACCTTTGGCAATGCACTGCAAGGTTATGATGTGGGGGGCCATAGTGACACTCACCCCCTGTCTCCCATTCGTAATTTCAAAGATCATCACTATTCTCAGACTTCATGTGACAGAAAAATAGGAAGGAAAGGCCTGGAAAATGTCAGATACCAAGTTCAAATTTGAGGACAAGTGCATGGTGTGCAATGAGGAAGGTCACAAGGTCTATTTCTCTTTGTAGGGGTAACTGCCTTGGATCAACACATTCATGTTCTGTTCCTGCTGCTGCTCATCCAAGCCATGAGAATTCGGTTTAGTGCAACTGCCCTTGGACATTGGCAGGTGATTTGGTCCTCAAAAGAACAAGAAACAAGCTTTCTTTCTGATATCAGCAGAAAACCTAGATCTTGACCACAGATTCACTCCTGTCCAGAAAATTTGGTCACAGGCTACCAGAGAAGTTACTGGCCTCCTGCTGATTTCTAATTCTTCACGAGAGATCTATACAGGTATCAGCTACAGGCCAGGATGAGAAAAACTGTGTATATCTTCATTTTTAATTATTTCTGAGACTCTCACAAAAGACATCTATTTAGTTCAAAACCAATAAACTACTAAAGAAAAAAACCCCACAAGATCAAAAGACAACTTACTTACAGCTACCCATGCCTTCTATAGGAATTCCGGTACCACAAGCAGAAATCCTTACATTCCGGTGATTTTGTGCAAGTAAACCTACTTATTTGGGAGACAGTCTTTAAACTGGACATAGAATGAGCATTATCAACTCATTCTATGAAAAAGGAAGTTCTGAATTTCATAATTTGGTGACAGCTCAGGAAATAAGCAACAAGAAGTATTTCAACACGCACTAACAGCAGATTGTGTGAGTGGGCATCTATGTCAAAGGAAATGTGCCATTTTTTAATTTATTTTTTTATTTAAAATGAACAAAAAAATCCTTACACATCAGGATTCATTTGTCTCAGTGCCACCAAGAACAGTTATTTTCTTTTCCACATTATGGAAGCTATAGTCTAATCTCACCTTTAAGACCTTTTGGGAACCCTCACTTTTTAAGAAAATAATGAGCAGCTCTGGCAATGCAGAATATCTGTCACTCTGTAGAAGAGCAGTCCTGTATTTTAGTTTGTTAAAAGCTCAAAACACATGAATAAATTTAGAGAAAGATTTTCTATTTGTTACTTTCACTTGTATTACTTACTCACTATTCTTTTTACAGTAATAATAAACTGACTAGTAGTAAGTTATTATTTTCCTGTAGCAGGAAAGTTGTAAATAACACAGGTCTTGTAATTTGTTCCTCCATTTTTGCTTCTCATCCTTGTGGTGATTTATACCCAACTTCAGCAGGAGGCCTCCAACCCTTCTGCTGCTATACATTTGCACCATGCAAAATTCAGAAGAAACAAGCACACCCTGACTGCCAAAGCTCCTGACTCTTTTCTGCATCGACTGTTACATTACTGAAATGGTACAAGAGAATTTTCAGGCAGAATAAAATGACCTGACAATTTCCACCACGCCTCAATTGAAAAAAAATCTCTCTCAAGATAAAATCCCATAGCATCAGGCATGGATGATGCCAGAAGTTTTCTAGACAGCTGAACACTCACCTGGAACAGTATCCAGTCCATGCAGCTTCTTTAGAAGTCCATTCCTCAATTTGATTTTTTTTTTTAAATGGGAGGAACTAAGAGTTCTAACAAAAAGGGGAGCATGTGTGCACTGTGTTATTGCTCCATGAAGTGTGAGAACATACACATCAGAAAATTGATATTTAATGATCAATAAGAGTTCTATAAATACATTAACAGAAGATAACAGGAGACTACATGGTCTCTTCCAGCCCTGAAGCATAATTGGCATGTCTAATCCATCCTGGGAAGATAAATATGAGAAAACTACATCATCAGAAGTATGTGTTATACCTCTCTCAGCTTAATATAAAAGAAAGAAGAATACAGTACTTTTTAATGATTCTTCAGTAGAAAGCAGTCTAATGTTCCCAGTGTAAATCAGCCACTCTCATTTTCTCCTAACTACCAGCAGGGCAAAGATCTTCAGCATTCCCATGAAAAAATGGAGTTTTAACATCATCATCTCTCAATACTGTCCCCTATTTCACCCAGAAACCCTTCTGACCCTTTCATTTAAGCTCTGAGTCTTTAATTTCCAAGCTCAGTGTGAATTATAATGATCTTTTTGGTCATATTACTTCTAGCAACCTCCTGCAACTGTAACAGCAGAAGCATCAAATTTTCTCACTCTTTTTTCTGGAAATTTCAGGTTATAGAAGGAAGTGACAGCTGAACAGAAATCAATGAAACAAAAATTGTGGGTTTCGAAGTCTGTGGTTTGCAGAGTTACCTTTGACTTCAGCACTATAACCATTAGGAGTGACTGCTGTCATCAACAGGAAAACAGCTGCATCCGACAGTCTGCAAATAACACTTTCTCATCTGGACTACAGTCACTTAGAATTCAGTAGCATTATACTATACATTACATTGCCATTTATTTAAACTTACGTTATTTTATTTAAGCTTCCATTAAGCTTTTAATGGCAAATAATTAAGGCTTCATTGTAAGACTGTTAAATTTTTTTTTTTCTTGAAACAGTCTATTTCCACTGCTTCAGTGAATTGCAACTTTATATCTGATTTTAAGGCAATCCCACACTATCATGGGACACAATATAGCAAAATCTGTAGTCTAACAGATTTCAGATTCAGCTGTTAATCAGTCCCTCCAGTCCATAACAAGTAAAAACTTCAGCAAATTGTGACCTGGAAGCTGGAAAGCTACAAAATGCAAAAAGCTACAAAGCACCCCAGAAAAGATTTTCAGTGCAGTCCTACACCATCCAAACCAACCAATCTCCAAAATGCTTCCACTCCCCAACTCAGAAGAAAACACATCCGAATTTAAGACATGCATTTGTCACAGCAAAGACATCTACATTTGTGATTTATCAGAAGTGATGTTAAAATGGATATAAATACTCCAGCTGACTCAACACAGCACGGCAGCAGTGGATGATTGCCAAACTGACCTCGAGTGTGTTCCTCTGAGCACAACATACATCCTGTACACTTGCCACCTCCCTCTAAAGCAGCAGCTGGCTGCTAGAAACACCTATGTTTCCTCCTCAGTGGAGAGACTGTTCAATATTTTTATTCTAAAAGGGAAAATTCGTCCATTTTGTTTTCACAAAGAGCTTGGGCAACACTAAAGCTATAGCTGTAAGAGATTCTAGTCACAATTATTTCGACTATGAGGACACTGTGAACCACAAGAAGCCTCACTGTCTTCCTCAGTGACCTCTCTGGGGATTTGAAGGATTATAATGCTTAGACTTGGAAGGAAAAAGATCTGAGAAGTTCTTTTGGGATATACAGGAAGCCTATATATTCAGTGCAGTACATGATGGTAAACATTTCTTTTTCTCTCTCATCTTTGACAGCAAGGATCCCCATTGAATACTGATTTAGGAAGGCTACCAACCTCTAACCCAAAATAAGCAAAAGTCTTCTGAGTGTTCAGAGGAATGTTTCTGTGTTCACACTATGATCTCTCCCATTTCCAGGAATATAACGGAACAATAGCTATTTGATAATATTAAAGAAACTTTTATTTTTAAATAAACAACCAAAATGAATGAGTATTTTGGGGTTAGATTTTGTTGTTCATACACTGCATCACACCAAAGGGACAGAGCTTCAGACGTTCTGGAAACAACAGCTTAGCAGAATTTTACTCTCATCTACTCAATACTCAAGTTTCAGTAGAGCCAATAGTAAAAAAAAGTGGTAACTCCTTGAAACAAGAAAATTTGATAACAAAATTGAAACTCCTTCAGTCCAATCCATAATTTGGCTCTGATTTGCAAGCAAGAAAGCAGAAGAGGAGCTGCTAGAGAACAGTGACATGCACATGAACACAGAAGTTTTTTTAGTATCAGAGAATGTGAGAATATTGGGGGGTGAGGTGCTGGTGGTGAGGCTGTTTGGCTGGTTGGTTTGAAGTCTATAAACAAGCCAGGCCCTGCAGAGTTATTATTAATCATGATCAAATCACATCAGGTTGTCAACATCTGATTGCACTTACACTTGTACATTCTGTACATGTCCCTCTGAATTAAAATGGTAAAATATTAATCAGCAGCAGCAGCACACAAGATATTTTCATGCAGCAAGAGTCAAAAAAAGTGGAAATTACTCACAGAGCTAAACAAGAACAAAAGCTCTTGACTCTTAGTTTGCATTGTGCCAAAATCTTCATGCTATCCATATTACTATTCAGCCAGTGCACACTGGATTTTTTTTTCTAAATTTTCTTTTAAATAAAGAAATGTTTAGATAAGCAATACCATAAAATGGAAAAAAAAAAAAAAAAAAAAAAAAAAAAAGAAAAAGAAAGCACACCTAAACACAAAAAAATGATACACACTTTAATTTGTGTCTGTCCCTTTACTGCAGATTCTGAACAGCTGCCCAGCATTTTACCAAGTCCATGGCCACATGCACCCATGACTCTGACTCACCAATTTAGACTGCAAATACTACTACTTATTCTTTAGTTGCTTCCTAATCTTTTTATGGTTTAGGGCATCCTCATTATGACTCTGAAATAAGTTGCACGCAGAAAGACATACTGCAGCCAGGACAGCTCTGTGGTATACACCTACACCTTTAAAAACCTAAAACTAACAGAAGTGTTTACAAACCACAAAAAAAACCCACAAACAAACAAATAATAAAAACCCCACCAACCAAACAACTGCTCTGTTTTGCCTTCTCCAAGAATTTCTTTGACCTCCTCTGTACAGGGCTTGCAACACATCCAAGGCATTTGTCAGAATATTCTGTTAAGCCTTTCTATCAACTACCATGACTGACATTAGACTGTGGGGAGGGAGTGGAGGTGGAAATGATGACTTTTTACCTCTTCCAGAACTGAAACTATATATATGAATGATGATATTCTCATAAGACTTTCAAAACAGATGCATGAAGCTGGGAAATCAATTCAAAATCAAGGAAATAAATACCCAGCTACAGCAGGCATACATTTGCTGCTCCACCTTGAGGAATACATTTTTGCAAGATTTGGATCCGAGCGCTCATTATCACATTATCTGTTGTTTTTATTATGTACCTGAACTCTTAGAAGAAAAAATGAATAATAACTATTCAAGAATTGTTCTACCTTAAGTCTATAGTTCCTTCAGGACAGAAGCTCACAGTAACTTAAAAATCTGGATGATGAAAATGAGGAAGATGTCTCAAGATACAATATCACATATTATATGATATATTCAATGAGAATATAACTTAAGTCCTTGCAGCTATGGATCTGAACTAGAGGAAGCAGGAATCATGATCAAAACATGACATCCAAGACAAAGCAGTTTGTGCATATTTTTCTTCTTTAGGAGGCAAAACAACTAGTTTATTTGCCTCACAAGAAACAGCAACCAACAACAAAGATTATTTCAGCAAGCCCATGCTTTGGGCCATTTATATTTCCAGTGAAACAGCCAGGTATCTAAACTCTTACAGGAACATTTGCAGATCAAAACAGGCAATTTATTGCCAGTCAGACCCCCTCTGGATCAAACTGCACTACCTGCTGCCTCAACTCATGCAGCCGTTTAGTTTTGAAGGAATCACAGAAAGGTTTGAGTAGGAAGAAACCTTAAAAACTACCTAGGTCCAGCCGCTGCCATGGGCAGGGACACCTTCCATTACACCAGATTGATCAGAGCCCCATCCAACCTGGCCTTGATGCCCCAGGGATGGGGCACCCACAACTTCTCTGTGCAACCCCGTGCAGGGTCTCTCCACATTCACAGTAAAGAATTTCCTCTTAATATCCACCTAAACTGGAGGCAATACTCCAGATGTAGTCTGACCACTAACAGGCTCACTTTCAATAACCCAACACAGCTGGTGCACAAAGGCACATTATTCTCTCATAAGCTCCCCATATCTGCATTGATCTCCAAGCACCAGCTTCTACTATTGCACAGAGATTTTTCCAACAGGGACAGCAAAAATTCTTTTGCCCATAATGAACTGCATGGAGCTCCTCTCAATCCATTTTCCAGTCTGACAAATTCTTCTGAAAAGCATCCCTACCCTACCCATATCAAGTGCTCCCTCTCCATGTAATATCATCCCCAAACTTGCTGAAGATGCTCTGCTTTCCATTGTCCAGGTGGTTCACAACAGGATGGAAATGTGCCAATGTCAGAGTTCACCCAGGAAAAAGGAAATCCTTTTCTTTCCCTGTCTGCTATTTGATAGGCCTGGCAAATGTCCAGTGTCTTCCAAAGGACTACTAAAAGTGCTTTGGGAGCCAAATCCACTGCCATAATCACTGTTTGACCACATTGTCCATATCCAAAGGGCAACATTCCATAAATATAAGTACAACAGCGTAAGGTACTCCTCCTCTAAGCACAAATACCAGTTTACCTCTGGGTAAATTGCTTTACTTAGAGCATAATTTAAAGTACAAGGATCTCATCAGTAACTGTTAGTGATTATCTGTCTCCATCTGCTACATTTCAAGTGTTTTTAAGTTCTTCCCTGTCCTGAACTGTTTGTGTACATGACAGAAAGAAAACATAAACAAAGAAAGAGACAAGAAGAACTTTGCAAAGATGTTCTGGTGGGTTTCTTTCCCAAGGGTTCTTTGAAGAGCTTTTGAGTTCAGTAACTTTATAAAATGGAAAGAATGTGTACATTTTTGGTGTATGAGGGCATGACACAAATATTTGTATAAAAATAAATGGATGTAATAAATGTCAGAATAACATATTTGGTTTGGGTTCTTTGCCTTTTATTCAGAGAGGGGCAGGGATTAGGAAAAAGCAGGAAAACATAATAGCAATATCAATTAATCTTTATTCTCAATTATCATTAGAGAACGTTTGCAAATAACTTCTGTAGATGAAGTGTAGCACCACCTTGGACCTTAGCTAAAGTCATGTGCAAACTGGTGACACATATGGTGCCCCAGGGAATTTAATAATAACAGTAAGCACAGCTGCTAAAATATCCCTTCAAACAATGCCTTTCATACCATGGAAAAAACCTAATTTGGACGCTTTTTCACTCATCTAGAAATTTTACTTTTGACTGACTATTAAATCTTTAATCCATAGTTTATTTAGGGTGGAGAAGAATAGTTTGCAGGAGTACTCTGGGGCAATAGAGAGATTAAGCTTGAACAAAAGATCATAGATTATCAAGAAGACACCATGGGAAACATGCAAAGTTAGTTTAATAAACCTTTCCATTCAGAAAGGTGGCATCACCTTCTATGAGATAAATGAGCTCCATTAGAAACTAGGAGACATTGCTCCTTTTCAAAGATGAAAATTCACTCTCACCACTGCGTCCTTCTCACATTCAAATGCAAAACCAATTTAGAGATATTTGTCATCACAGAGATGCCTTGAAAGAAAAGAGAAATAGAAACAGAACCAAAACCAAGCAAACAGAAAACTATTAATGAAGAAACCGGGGAAATATGGTAATCCAAACAGGAAACAACAATGGAATGATGATGATATCCTGCTATTATATAGAGAACTTAAAACATAAAAAATTCCTATGGTAAACTACTGAAGTGCTCAAGAAATCTAAGTTCATAATCGAAGTTTTTACAACGAATTTTTTTCCTCAACATATTCCTCAATTCTCTGTGCAGACTTCTGTGTGCATAACTCCAGCATTAATAATCCCACTGACTATGAACACAGGAAGAGGAAACAATCATTAATTACTTGAGGCTGTGCAGGTATCTACAAGGCAAGAAAACTGAACACGCCATTCTTGACAGCACTCATGGTGGTTTTAGGCAGTCACATGTGAAAGGCAAAAAAAAAAAAAAAAGGGACTCGGGAATCAAAATAAAAATCAGACTTTGTTCTAATATGGGATAGAGGAAACTGCTTCCCCATCAGAGGACAAATAAATATCACCAACTGCCTGACACAAAAGGGAAGAGGAAAACAACAGGAAAACTTGCCAGCTGGGTAAAGCGGTAATCAGCTGCCAAGGATCATTTTAGGGCTGCAGCTGCTTGTCTCTGCCAAGTTTAAAGAGTTAGCTGTTCTAAAAGTATATTTGAAAAAATGCCACTAGAGAGTTTACATACTGACCTTGTATGGAAAAATTCCACGGAGAAGATAGCAAATTTCCAGGATCCCGTGAATTTTGTTGAAAGTCATCTGATGATTTCCCAGGTTCAGCATCAAAAGAGCTATTCCAAAAATGCAACCAATGTTGCTTTTTTCCCTGCTCACATCCCTACCCACAGGGTTGCCAGGCTCCCATGTGCCTGTCTGGATTTAGTTCTGCACATCCTACTCCAAAGGGAACAACTTCTAGACTGAGAATGTTGCTACTACTATATCATCACTAATCTATTTTTACTGGGTGATGCACAGGGCTTCTGGGAAGACAGCAGATATAACATTTCTCTCGGTATTTTAAGATTATTCATGTACAGAGCTCTCAGCAATACTATTTGTTGATATTTTAGAGAAGCACTGCTGATAAACTCACACGTATTTTAGGTCTTAAAAGGGATAAATCTAGTAAAAAACCCAACCAAACAAGCAAAAACCCAAGAAAAAAAAGCAAGGTTTTCCTCATATAACAGTGCGCTTGAAACTAAACTACTTTTTTCATATTAAGGAATTTTAAGAGAAAAATCTGTCTGTATGGCACAGCATTGATATCAAGTGACATGAAGGATGATCCAACCACCTTTGTGATATTTCAGAGAGTTTAACAGAAACGCCCTCAAACAGGTGATGAAGGAAGAAGTGATGTAAAGGTGCACAAATCAACAAAAAATGTGATTCATTATATAACATCTTCACCTAGGTTTCAAATATATCATCTAGAGTATCAGCTTGAAAAAGCATAGAAAAGACAGGTGCTGGAAGAAACCCAGATCCGTAAGCACAGTGTCACATCCTTTAACACCCCCACCATCAGCTGACATTTATTTTAACCTCTCAAGACAACCAGGAAACATTTATTACAGATTACAAACTTTTAACCAGAAATTTCTTTTAACCAGAAATTCTCTTGAATCAGAAGCAACTGAATAACCTAAAATTTACCACTTTTGAGGCAAGAAGCAGATGCAATTTTTTTCCTCTGTAGTAACATGGGTAAGTAGTACCCAATGTGTGTGGGGAGCTACTCTGCACTGAACGTGATAATTTGCCAAAAGACTAGATGACTATCATCAGGTATTGTTATAAAAGCTTAAATACCTATGTAGCAAGCGTGACAGAAAGTGGAAGCCACTGGGAACCACAAGCAGTATACTAAACAAAGGGCAGGATTCTACTGGAACCTGACAGTTCATTATTTTGTAGTATTCCCCTCCACCATTATCCCAACAGCAGCAATTCAATCATGGTTATTGTATTACACTGCTGTTTCAGAGCAATCAGCATGGATGTTACTTTCAGTGACAGATAAGTCTCTATGGCAGTATAAACTTCCTGATGAAAAACTAGCCAGCCAACCATTTACTGTCCTATTTATGGAACAAACTGGTCCATGAAACAGGAACTTCAAAATCCTACTTCAGCCTCAAAAGTCTTATCAAGGGACACAGAAGGAGAGAGAAAAACTAATGACACAATAGGACACCAAAGAAGCCTTCTGTAGGTACAGAGTGGCTTGACTACATTCAAGAGAATTTTTAAATAAATAAATAAATAAATAAATAAATTTAACACTCACACTGCAAAAGTCAGTTCAAAAGTACCTTCTTAACAAAATATGTGCTTCTTAGCCCTTCCTTTCCACTGTACTAATCCACATACAACAATACATAAAAGTTTGGGTGTTAAGATGTATAAAAGTGCAAAGACAGTTTATCAAGTTTACAATTATCTGTCAAATATTCACTGTATCTTCCAGAGGTGTGAAGAATACATATCTGGAATACATTCAAGAGAAAGTCGGAAGTTTTATTTCTAAAACTAATTGCAGACACTGCCACTGGCTCACCAGTTCCATTTTGACTGTTTTAGAGATAAAGTACTAATAAGGAACTCTTACTTTTTTTGTTGTTGGTGGTGGTGGTTTCTTGTTTTTTGTTTAGAAACGGACACAAGTTTCACAAAAAAACCCCAAGATATTTTCTGAGATATGTGGGTGATCACTGGGAACCTTCACTACCTAAAGACTGTATTTCATTATCATTATATTTAATTTTCATTAAATTTGATTCTCAGTTACATTGATTTGATTACAGTTACATTGCTGTGTATCACAGCCTTTATGTTCCACAGATCTTACATAGTTATCATGCAGTCTGATTCAAAAATATAAAATAGAATTACCATGAGCTACTTCTAGCAATGTCAGGATCCTAAAAACAAAAATTCACAAGAAGATTGCATATCAAAGCAGTAGAGGAAAGAGCACAGGGCTAGGTCTCCTTGAACCATGGCAGATATTTCAAATAAAAAAACTACCAAGAGTGCCTGGGGACCAGGAGAGAATAGAAACTTTTGAGCCAGCCAGAAAGTGCCTTGAACAAAGCTGTGTATGGCCAGCTCTGATCATTGAGGAAATCAGAAGGAAAGAAGAAATAAAAGTTTAAAAAAAGAGCTCATGAGAGAACCACCTTAGCAGCCTGAACTTTGCAGAAAAGGTGTCTCTGGGAGAGCCTGAGAGACATCAGCTGCATGTTACCCTCACACTTTCTACATCAGCCTCCCCTGCTGAGGAAGGGATCAGCAACAGCTGAGGCTGAGTTTGGAAACTGAAAGACAGCAAGCCTAAAACCCAAACTTGTCATATATCCCCACCATGTGTAAATTACAGTTCTCTGACTGTAGCTGGCTTGCTTTGTCTTGGCTACTCGAGACATACAAGAAGTAGCTTAGAAAGATGGAAAGGTTGATTTGTTTAAATGTGTGACAGACAACACTTCAGCTAGAAACAGTAAGTGCAGCAGTCATTTGTGCTTTGTTTGTTTGGATTTACAAAATGAAAACTGGACTCTCCTGCCCCAGCCTGGCTTCTCTAAAATTTACAGAACTGAAAAGAGCAACATTAACATACTTTCTTCTTAGCAAACATTTTCCGTTGAAAAGGGTATTTCACACACAGAACATCAGTTCTTTATGCTGTGTTCCCAGAACTCCTACAATGACACAAATACCTTCCTTAAAGTATCATTTTCTTCCCCCCTTGCTTCAAGCCACACACAGCTTCATCAAAAGAGGAGGACTTCATGGTTCCAGCAAGACAGCAGAGAAGAAATATCTAAAAAAGGCTTTTTATCTGTCAAAAAGTACAGATAGACTTCATTCTTAAGTCATATAAAATTTGTACTTTGAAGTTACGCTTTCCCAAACAAGACCCCATCTGCTCTTCAAGTACGGTGATCAGATTTACCAAAAAGAGGTAAAGTGGAAAAATAAGTCTGAACAGCAGCATTCAATTTTGGTGGTGTCCAGTGCACTCAAAAACATGACTTCCTACCCTTTTTACTCTCCCCAGATGTAAAAGACACTGCCTTTCCTGTGGCTCTGGCCTGGCTGAAATCCTAACCCTCTATCTTTGAGCACAGAAGTGATATTTGAAGCAGACCTCACATTCAGATCCCACCACACTGAGTTTAGTGCAGAAAATGTGAAGGATTGTGAACACCAGTATATAAATCATCTACAAAGAAAACCATCGATAAATAGAGCTCAACAAGTAGTTTCAATACACCACCTGGTAAAACCACTCAGGTTTATGTGGCCCTCTTGCAAACACCATGGCAAAGAAGTTTTATATGTCCATTGGATTAGGATGGCAATCAAAAACCCACCACCAGCACCAGTGGTATGTCACTGAGCATCCTGCAACTCCTAAGCTAGAGCAGTCCTGACAGAAATCACTTCCAAAATGACTTTTCCATTACAACAGTAGTAGGACATTAAGTGTTCATTGTTCCTGATATTAATTAATAAACAAAGTATTTACGATAACTGAAGCATTTCTAAAGAAGAAAATAAGTCAATCAATATAGGTCAGTGCAGGCTTCCAAGGGATGGATTTGGGAATCATGAACGTTGTGAGCCCAGGAGTCAGCAGAAGGAATGTTTTGCTTTGTGCAAAGCAGCTCTGAGCAGATATCTCTGTGAGATATCAGGACCTTACCCAGCATGTTTATAGAGTGCTGTAACAGCCTTGGTCACTACCAAATCATGTTAACAAGCATAAAAAGCATGATAAATTGAAGAAGCAGAATTTGTAGGGGGGTGTGTGGGGGGGAAGTTTTACTTGTTTTTCCTGTGCATGGCAACATCCTACACTGAGAAAAATCGGTTAAAACAATGTACTAATATTTCATAGGAGAATACCCAAAAGTTCTCCCTTTCATTTACTTTTCTCTAAAAGAAAATAAGTGGTAGTTTTCCCTTTTCATGGGAAAATGAGCAGCTCTCCATCCTTGGTACTTTCTTCCGTAATTGTGGAACTAAATAGCATAGCAGAGACCTCAGTGACACGTTCTTCGTCTTAAGCCAGACTTAGAATAGCCTTGAAAGAAATGCCATGCAAAGACTCATTTCCTAACAGAGCTCCCTTTCTCCATCTTTGATCCTCACAAACTCGCTCTGACAGCTACATTATAGAAGAGGTCACCACCACAAGCCAGCTATTCTGATCACCTCCAAGAAGCTGGCACCCCAGGAAAGATGCAGGAAAACAGTTCATGGGAACAGCACCAGTGAAGGAGTGGACAAAATGGAAATTCAAGAGCAGTGACACGCCTGGCTACAGCATAACCATGTCATACAGTTAATGGAATTACGTGGCAGCAGTCTTTCCCAGAGAAGGAAATCACTGAAACATTTCTGAAGTTTGTCTGCCAAACACCTCATATTTCATTTATTATCCTTTCACAGCAGCAAATTGTTCACAGGCCAAATTTCCCTCATTTGGGAAATAAATATGCATAAACCTTTTAGACTGATCTATTTAACAAAAATGAAAGTCACATATAAAAAAATAGGGAAATTGTTCTTTAAAGGCCTCTATTGGAATTGTAAATCCCACCAAAACCCCTTGTAATTGCACACACACATTATGTACCCTTACACCTCGCAGTCCCAAGCACCCTTCATTTTTCCTGAACTATTTCCAGTACTTTTGGAAAATAGGTTATTTATTCTTAAAGAAAGAATGTCCATTATTCCATGGATGAGCAGAGTGGCTGCTGCAGCAGGTCAATAAGGCACTGAAGGAAGGGCAGTGCTGCTCTGCTCCCCCTTCAAAGACAGATCACAAGCACTGCCCTCATTAACAAGTATTGACTACCCTCTCTAATTACTGCATTCTAGACCTCACATTTTCACTTCAGCACAAACCTCAGATGTCCACAGAAGCCATTTGTTCAGTTTACATTTAGCTTGTACTGACAATTTCACATGCTGAAAAGGGGCAGAAACCACTTTTTTTTAATACATAGGCACTTCTGAGTTTCCAAAAATAGTTAAAATACTAGAAATGTACTTACTGATATTAATCCACAAATTAGATACCTGAATCTGTGGGTTTACATATCTAAAGTTAGAAATAAAAATCCAATATTCAGGCTTGTAACTTAATGAAGTGCTTTTCAGAAGAGCACAATCTCAATGCTTCAGAAAAACAGGATATTTAGCTTACATATGTATGTAAAATCCTGGCTGCAGAATGGAAAACTTCAAACTTGCTCTCTGATTAACCTCACTGAGAAATACCTTTCTTTTCCTATGCATAATTTAGAAACAGACAATCAATCCCAATTAACTGCAGGCAGCAATTTAATTGTGAATCACACTGTTGGCAGAATAGAATACTGCTTTTCTATTCCACCCCCCCTCCCCCTTCTTTCTGTCCTTCAGTGTTTCTCAGTAAACAAATTCCTGATTGCTTTTTTGCTTAAATATTTGTTGCGTTAAATATTTGCCTTAAGGAAAGAAGATCTATGGAAAATGATGACATCCACACCCTACCCTATTTTCCTGAAGGATTGTTGTTTTCATATAGGAATTTATCTACTTACCAGTGAAGACATCTACGAGCATTTGGTAAGAAATTAGGGATTCACATTTTCTCCTTAGGTCAAAAGAGATCCTTACTACTCCAGGCTGACTTTGTGCTATACCCTCAGAGCCACCACCCACGGTGACAGAACAACCTAGACACTGATGGGCTCACTGTATCTTTCACTTCCATTTGTGGTTTTTAAGGCTGAAACAAGAGGGAGAGCTTTTTTTCTCCAACAGAGTATTTGATGAATACGTGAAAAAGTTTTGAAAATGAGAGCTTTATTCTTCCTTTTTGCTCTTACCTGTGGATGCAGAGAAAGATGGCAAGACCCCACACAAGCTCAGAACACCTCCACTTCAGGCTTACTGTCTCTGCATGCAATCTCCTCCACAAAGCAGATACTTCAGTGAATAGTAACTCTACCCAAACTGGTGGAAAGCACAGTACTGTGGCTACCAGAGGAATATATTGTTAGACTGCACTCATCATTCCCTGCAGAGCAGTATCATTGAGCATTCCCTATCCTTTCCACAGGAAAGAGTGAGTTGACATCAATAGAAACTGGGATTTTTGTCACCCATACCCGATCCTCACCAGTTTATCTGTAAAACAAGGCATCCACATTGAAAATACCTATGAGATGGTCATAAATATACTTCACCTTATTCCAGCTATTTGGTAGAAGGAAGAATTTTTGTTTGGAGATCCAGGACACAAAGAAATCTCAGCTTATAGCAATTGCTTTTAGTTTTGCAGGTATAGTCATGAGCACATATAAATCAGTTTCAGAATAGTCCTGCAGGTGAAACATTCTGTATTCATTTCACACTGGGACAGTGTTTTGAAGGATGTCTCTTCACTACACTGCTCTCAAAGCAATCTCAGTATCAGCAGAGCAGACCAAAAGCAATCATCTGATAAGTAATTCCTGTTTCTCTAATAGTCTGTGGTGTAAAAACACCCTAGAATATAGAAACATCACCTGCAATCTTCTGCTCCATAGTCCTTTCCAGTGGTTCATATGGCAATACAAAGCTTTAATAGTTATTTGTACAATAAGATAGAGATATCAATCAAATAAAACACAGTAGCTGCCTTCTCTTTTTGAAAGGAAAAGGAGTTCTGATCCTTTAAAATTTCTTTTGCAGAGAAGACAATTCTGAAGGTAAAACTATACTTATCACACATAAATAGGTCAAAAAAAATTTATCAAAGGAAATACTTCCAGAACATTTGAAGGCTGATGATCTGCTCCTGAGATAAAAAATACATGTACAAATGAGAACATTACAAATGAAAACATTATGGGTTTGAAGAAATAGGTTGTAAAGAGTCTCAATCCATTCAAAACTGTATTACTTGCTATACAGGGCTGCTTGGAAATAAAATTAAAATGTATAAAAATTTACCAAATATGGGACACAATATAGTACAGGGTCCAGTGTTTTGGAACACAATTTTACAAAAGAGTCCTAGAAATCATTTGTTCTTATTTAGATGGAAGCACGCTTGACATTACATCTGATTCACATGTCCGAAAAACTACAGCAAATAACTTGTATATAATTTCTGATCATGCTGTTCAGGCACAGAGAGGAGGGACAGGAAAGAAAGTTACTGAGACAAATTTTGCCAATCATCAGCAGAGTCACTAAAGGATTCAGACAGGCATTCAACAAGCTCTTTGAGCAGTTTCTGAAGGTGAAGTGTAAAGTTGCACAGACACTGGGAAAACGAGAAGTGCCTCTGCACTTACTTTGGGGTTTTTTGTTTTGTTTTTTTTTGGCTTTTTTTTAAGAGCATCTATTGCCATGGAAGCAGAAAGCAAAAGTGAGTGTTAGAAAGGTTTCACTACCTAGCATAAGTAACCACACTGCAGATACGAAAAGCATTGTGCAGGAATTACAACAAAACCACTAAAAGGTTAAGGATATTTTACCTTTTATCCATTTCCACAGGAAATTTAACCTCAATTCCAAATTTTCATCATTGATCTCCAGCTCACAATTAGCCACTCTCAAAGAAAGAAATATGCAGGTAAATTGCTCTGTTTTCATACTAGATTTTGCAATAAGGATAGAAAACTCTCATGCTGAGCTATTGCTAATCGTAACCATTTTACAATTAATCACAGATTAATCTGTGAAAGAGAGACCTTTTGAATGAAGTCTGTAATAAACAAAGCAATGTTCTACATGGTCATATGTTTTTCACCTGATCATAAGAAAGACCAGATGTGATTTTATGTAAATAAGCAGCAAAGAGGTCAGAAATCCCCTCACCTTTCATATGACATGGCCAATTTTCTCAGCACAAGCATTTCTATTGAATTACAACATTATGAGGGACAAAATATTTGCAAACAAGTCACAGTTAAACTATACCTTAGAGAAACTAAACCTAATTTACTGGCTGTAGGTCAGTACTCAAGACTTTCAAAGAGTACAAAAGTGTTCAGTCTATGAACACCCATAAAATCATAGAATGGTTTGGGTTGGAAGAGACCTTAAAGATCACCTAATTCCATAGACCCAACCACAGGCAGGTACAACTTCCACCAGACCAGGTTGCTCTGAGCCCAAACCCAAACTGGCCTTGAACACAACTTGAACAGTGCCTCACCACAATATGAGTCCTAACATCTAATCTAAATCTCTCCCTTTTTTAGTTCAAAACTGCTCCCCTTGTCCTATCACTATCAGTTTGGGTATTAAGTTCTCTCCCATCTAAGTCAGTTTTCTGTTCTGTTAAAAAACTGCTGGAGTGAGGCGCTCCATCTGAAGATACATATAAAAGAAGACAGAGGAGAGCATATATATCTAATTCTGTTATCAGTTTGCCTTTTTTTCCCTGAGTATGAACAGCTCAGAACCTCTAAGGAGTTTAATATTATACCCCTAAACACTGTTAAACCAAACACTGTTTGTAGCCTGAGTCCATAATTGCCAGTCCAGGAAGGAGAACCAGAGATTTGCTGAGCCACAGCCAGCTGGAAATTCAGCAGTATCCCCTGCTGCCAGAACACAGCACAGCCACAGCCACAGCTCTAGCCCAAGGGATGGCAGCAGGATGAAGAACTAGATGGTCCAGCCTGTAAATCCTGCCATCCCCACTGCTGCATGTCCACAGCTGCTGTGGTGAACAGGCTGCAGCCTTCCCTTCCTGGGTCCAGCACAGAAGCAATTTAGTATGCTTTTCTTAGAAAGGTTGGTGGAAAATTTAGTAAGCTGCCTTGAGGGAAATAAGATTTTAAATTCAATTACCAAGTTAAAAAAAAAAAAATACAAAAAAATACTGCATTTACTTTGCCTGCCTGTTTTGAGCCTAATAAGTGCAGGATCCCTATTTAAGTCTGTGTACAAACACAGAGTTAAATATTCATCTGTCAAGACTTGCCTACATGTTGTTTTATTGATATTTGTCTATCAAGAGCAATTTGCAGCTGCTCATATCTTAAGTTTACTGAAGTAAATTTAGCATTGAATTTTCACATTTTCAGCACAGGGCACAATTCTGTGTATAAACCAACATGGATAAGGTTTTGAAAGGTATTGAAGTAGAATAAAATTAATAAAGTAATTTTAATATAAAGTTTAAAAGGTAATTTATATTTAACAGAAGTTGGATAAAATTTTGCTTTAGATTTCAAAACTCAGATTCTTGTCATAGATATGACATTGTAAATATTACCTTCCTTCTAATCTCTGAGGAGCTGTAAAGTACAGGTGTGCTTTTATCTTATTTTTTAATTCAAATACCAGAACTAGAATTAATAGGAAGAATTCACACCTGCTTCCTTTTTAATATCAAATAAACAAATCAGAGGTGCCATGCACTCATTCCCCACAATCCATTAATCAGGAAGCAAACATTATGAATCTTTTCCAGAAGTTAATTTGCCTGTATATTCCTAAATGTATTTGCTAAGTCCTAATTAGGGAAGAGAATAGTATTTTAAAATAACAAACAAAAGAGCCCCACCCCATAAACCCAAAATCCTACACCCACCAAGTTAATAGGTAGAAAAGAGTAAAAGAGTTGATTTTCCACACTCATCAAATAATCGTAATTTAAACTGCAAATTGTTCAATATTATAACATCCATATATAGGGGGGAAAAAAAAAAAAAAAACAAGTAGGGGGAGATGCATACATTCCACACAAAATTTGGTTCTGTATTTATGGTAAAAATGGAGATTCTTCTACATGATCAGAGTTTTAGTACCTAGTTTTATGTGGCTTGTTAGCAGCTGCTGTAATGCAGTTCAGAAGTTTTCATTTAGAGTTTAACATGTTTACTAATTATCAGAATTCTCCTTCTTGCTTCCAGCGTACCAAGGAAAACAAAAACAAAGAAAAATAAAAAATCCTTAGGAATAGGGTCCTCTCAGCATCATGCAGTCACTGAATAGTTCCTGGTTTTCTAATCCCTCGTGTACTACACCTGAAAAAAACTCATCAGAAAGCTGACCCTGCTTCTATACCCTGTGCCACAGCAAGTATTGTGTTTTAACTTCAGGCAACCTGCTCTTCCACACATAGCAAAACAAAAACAAAACACTAAAAAAAAAAAAAAAAATTTAAAAAAAAAAAATCAAACTGCAGGACTTAAGATCCCCCAGCTCTGTGTACTTCAGTTTCCAGCTCTGTTTCCAGCCTTACCCCGCTTTAGTGTTGCCTGCCAGCCCACTGACTATAATAAGTATGTAGTCCTTGTCAGTCTCAGGAAGGATAATATATTCTCACTTCTCATATTTAAAAAGCATTTTTCCTTCCTGAAACTGAAGCTAACATTTGACAGCAAGCAGCTACTTGGTTTGAATTCCTGAAGGAGGAAAAGTACCTGGAGAAATTCCTCCATTTGCATCCCAAACTATTGATTCAGGGTGGTACAGGAGCACAAAGAAACTACCTGAGAATGAACATATGGACAGCAGAGAGGGACAGGAGTGGTTCTTTTCTTTTCCATAAGTACTTTTGTACAAGCAAACAGAGCTCAGCAGAGCACTCTGCAAAATGATGATTTTGAATATGAAAATGAATATATGCACCCTCATGGTGTCCACATAGAACAATTCATCTACTCCTGCTTGGGTCTCTAATCTCTAATCTCCTTCCCTGCTCAGAGAGGAAGGAAAGAGTGAAAGATTTATATTTTTCACTATTAAGCCAGCAATGGTGTGAGCAATAGCACTGTACACCACAGGGCAGCAGACAGAACAGAATTCTTTTTCCTGCCGAAAACTCTCTCCAAAAAAACACTCTAACACAGAATTATATAGGTTTTTTTTCTGATCTATCGACTACCTCCACCTCTAGGACAAAGGAGACAATTGGAAAGGCTGGTGCTACAAAGGAACACTTTATGTGTTGTGACACTTTATGGGTCTCAGCACAGTAACTGGAGTTTTCTCTTGCACTGCTCTAGAGTCACATCCCTGCAAGCGAGGGTTTGGATTCTGTAACTTCACCTTATTTGAGTATTCCTAATATCACACCTAAACAAAGGAACTGGAAAATAGTTATAAATAGTTGTGCCCTGGAGCTGTTTCCCATGGCAGGTACTTCAGCAGCCTTACCAACCTAGACACCAGCCATTTTCTCTGTGTCAGATTTAAAACATCTTTTTTATTTCAATGGACCATATTAATATTTTCTCAGAAAACCATAAAACTCATGGAAATAATGAGTTTTTAGAGAGTAAGACTCTGAAATATCTGGATCAAAGTAGTTTTAAAAGACTGTGAAGGCTTTCTGATGTCTCCTATACCAGAATCCTGGTCCTGCCCACCACTGTCATATACTGCATGCTATTTCAGATAAATGCTGGTCACAGATGCCTTGACCCCAGCAGAACACAGTAAGCAATCAGTAAAGGGCTTGGCAGATGCCTTTAATCAGCACTGTTTAGCCCTGTGGGGAAAAAAAGTAATGTGACAGTTTGAGGTGCACACAACACCCTTAAGACCCTGCTGTTTTCTAAATGATGTAAACCTTTAAATCAACAAATCATATGACAGGCACAGTGAAACTACTCGATCCTTTTTTCTTTTAGAACCTACCACTGTCCTGTCTGAACATTTTTTGTAAGCTACATGGGGCATAAAACCCAAGATTAATTTTAGTAAACATCCAGTGCCATACAAGACCTAAATGGCACTTGGGACCTTGCAAAGAGGCACAATAGTCACAGTGATAAGGTACATCATATACACCACGTTACAACATCCTGATATTACTCAGGTTTTTAAATGGTAAGCTTACTTTTCTCTAGCAGCTCAACTGCATTTGATGACAACTGCCCTGAAAAAAATCCCATAAAAAACTAGTGAACTGTGCAGTTGGCATTGGCCACCTGGGAAAAGCAACCATAATAGTGTTAAAAGGTAGCAGTTGTTAAAACCAGGAAGTAATAATTCTCCACAGTTATGATGAACAGACACTTGTTTGTTTAAGCTCCATGAAAATCCTTTGAAGAGGTAACTCACTTGGGTTTTGGAAGTTCCTTTAAATTCCTTATTAACACACACAATGTTAATATTGTTCTCATTTCCATGAACAAAAAGCTTTTCATATATCCCATGCACAAGCAGCCCTTATGCAGAAAATAAATAAAATTAACTCAGTTAAAGGGTCAATTCTCCATGCTGAAGTTGAAGACCAAGGGCAGCCCACACCAGCACAAGCCAGGTCTCCTGCTGGCTGTCCACAGCACTTGGATATTACTCTCACCCTTGACTGCATGTCAGGAATGTTGTTCTAAAGACACCTTCTGTGCTTGATCCAGGACTGGGAAAGGATGTAGGGGAGTTCAGAAGCATGTGCACAACCCACCTCTTCGGTGGTTGTTGTGTTTTGTCCCCTCCACAAACACAAAAGCCATGGCAATTACCCCCTGCTGCCTCCCCTACCTTGGCAGGTTTAAAGAGCACCTTAACAGCCAGCTCAGGCACCTGCAATGCCCTTCACTCACAGGTCTGGTGAGCCCTGGATCAGTTATAGATTAATAAATTACAAAGAACACTGTTTACTGCATTATCATGCATAACTCAAGAGCACACAGAGGTAATTACAGGGCAACAGTTGGCTCAGATTACCACATTGAATGTGGTCAACTTAAACTGCTGCACTGCAACCACTCTGCTTTCTAAAATGGACAATGATTTTTAGTACTAAATTGATGCAACTTGCTCTCAAGTTGAAGTATGTCTTAATAAAATTCACATTGCTCTATATTTAGAATTAAAAGAAGCCAAAGCACAAATGCTGAATAGTTTTATGCACTAATAGCAATTCTGATTTATTGTACATACCAGAAAAAATCAGATGTTTTGCAAAGCCTTCACTGGAACCACATTTTATGCAAGAATTTGCAAGCTTTTTTTAAAAAAAAGACATAAAAAGCCCTCTTTTAAAGATTTAAGAATTTTCAGGCTTTTGAAAGCCATCCCCAGGTGTCTCATCTCACATAACTTTCTTGAATGCTCTGGTACTGCTAATCCATAGGAGAATAATTGAAGCACGAAAGGATTCTGCCCCCACAGATAAAATGCAACCATTTAATAAGGAGAGTTAGTGTCAGACTGAATAAAAAGGAATGTGCAGTATGTTTGTATTGAGACAGGGACATTTTGGCAAGAGCCAGTTGAAGAAAAGGCTGATAGCAGTATAATTGCATAAAACTTGTGAAATTGTGAAAAATTTCAATTCTATCAAAAACAATTTACTTTTTCTGTATCCGTGACTTTGCTTTGATTCTTAACTCACCAATTCTGAAGAGAGACCTAATTAGCCAGTAAGTTTAATTTCCTAACTCAGCTACTGATGTTAATATAAATAATGCAAATATACTATTATTCAATTAATGAAGTGAATTATCAAAAGATAGTGAATAGTGGCAAGAGATGGCAAAGGGGAAAACATTTCAATAATTCACTGCAACAAGTTGTCATCAAGTCCTGGTGATACAAGGCAAAATACTTAAGAAGCAGCCTTTTCTCAAATATTATTTGCTTTAACAATTTTACAGTTCAGGGGATTTAGAATTCTTTAAGTCTGCTGTAGACACTAATTCTGATTTTTGATTTAGAATACCTGTTTCATGGTAGAAGAGAAACTAGGATGCTGCTCTCCTGTGAGCTGGCAATACTTCAAGAAAGTTGTGTGGTGTATGACAGACTCCTGAGCTTAAGCAACCAAATGTTTCAGCCTCGTAGGAAGATGAAGCCTTAAGAAAATTAATAAAAAGTCACCTTAGCCCAGCTTTGTAGCGACAGTCCCCACAGGGAACAGCAACTGGTGAGGGCAGGATGCTCAGCCAGAAGCAGAGGCAGCTCTGCACTCTACCCCTAGATCTTCTACCTTGAGAAGCCACCAGGAATGAACAGGGGGATCTGCTCTCAAGTTTTCCGGGCTGAGGCCTCTCGTGCTTCACAGAAACAGAAGATGCACCAAAGATAAAGTTAGAAACTTCTCTGTTGACTTCTGCTTCCCCATTGCCACAAAGTCCCCAACAGCCACCAGCAGAGCCAAGAGCCCAGAGGAAGCTCAGCTAATAAAAAGTCAAACCCTTAAAAGGGCCAGAAGAAATTCAGCCACTGGACCAGTCAGTGGTTTTAATTATTGTTCACCATTGTCTCTCTCCTATCCTCATCTAATTCTGGCCACACCAGCATCTACGTGAGAGGAGGGTAAGAGCCTGAAGTTACCATGAGGGGAAGGTTACACCTCTAAGCTACATTATTGCCTGTGCTGCATTTGTTCAGAAGTCATTAAATTTCACAAGTCACACTACAGTTCCACCACATTTTCCTTCTTTGCAGGCTATTTAACTTGTTTCACATTAACATCTGACATACTTAGCACTAATACTTATAATGAATGCTATTTCACTGCTCTGCCCTATCTTCCACTCAGTGTCTTTTGCCTCTAATTTTAACACATTTTATGCTCCATTTTACTGAGTTTCAGTGCAATCAGAGGTGTCAAATTGCTCTGAAACTCATCAGAAATACATTTCTTTACATGTCCAGTTTTGCAGACTACTGTAGCAGTAATTGTCCTTCTCTCCTGTTTTTACTCAATTCTCCATATGTTCTGATATCACCTTACTGCTGTGTATCTGCACCCTGGGACCACATCTGATTTCTACATGGCTTGCCAGCATTTCAACAGAACCACATCCTCCCTTCCCTACATTTACTTCAAAAGTCTTTTCTTCTGCTCAAGGCTTATCTCTGTTAAAATGCTATTTCCAAGGCAGCTAGTTGAAGAAACCATTAAAAATTCCTCTTTCAGTTTCCTCCTTTATTCTCAGGTTATTTACACAACCTGGTGCTCTGGGGATACACTCCCTGAGCAGCATACTCTCTCCCTTTGTCAGGAGCACAGGAGTTTGTTGACAATGGCCTGAATATATCTAGCTGTCCTCTACTACGTTTTTGATTAAAATGTTTTGACCATCAATAGCTGGAAGTACTGTTTATTCACAGATTTAACGCGATGAAAAGGACCATTCTGATCATCAAAGTGTAAATATTCATCCCGGATCTCCTTATATTCAGGACAGCTAATATACACATATATCTCTTTCAGGAACAGAAAGCTAATTTTGCCACTTACAGAAAAAGAGATTCAACTACAAGATTCACAGTCAATAATTCAATTAAAATATTGAATTGACTGAAATTTTTTTGAAGAAAATCTACTCAATATTAAGAGAACTAGAGGAAAAAGCCCACAATGTCTCCTTTTAAAAATTGCTTCATATTTTTCCTTTCCCTCTGACAAATCCTTCATCCTGGGAAGACAATTTATCTCATATATTAAATGCATGACACTGCTTTTGCACAACAGTGCAAAACACAGTTTTGTGTTGGAGGGCTTTATTAGAGATCTCACCATGGCATACCAACAAACAGAGCCAAATACTGCCCAGTTAAGAACAGGATTTTGACTGGAATGCTGGGAGATGAGATAATCCCTCACTGGGAAATAAGAAGCGAGGGAAAACACTGATAACTGCAGTTTTAAGCAGCATGGGTGTTGACAGAAAAAGGAACAAAATAATAGCCAAGGGCAAATCACAATTTTTTTTAATTTTTTTTTTTATTAACAGCTTCCTTTGTCAATATTTGATTTTACTTGTTACCCAAAAGTAACACATTCCTTGAACAAGCTCTTCTTTTCCAGTCGGAAATCTCCCAACCACATTTATTAATTTATCTACAAAAGAAACCTGCTCCTATGATTCTGTACAACAAACTAATTTGTACTGGGTATGCAGATTATTACTTTCCCAGTTTCAGCAATGCCTAGAAGCATATCAGCAATGGTACTTACCAGAATCTCAATGATTTTGGCCCCTCAGGCTATATTTAAAAGAAGCCTCTAGAGCAAGGAGCAGACAATTTTCAGCAAACCCATGTCAAATTCCAACTCTTCTTTGAAATCTTTTGTGTAGTGTCACTTGAAAGTCAATCGGTGAATACAAATTTTAATTTATTTCAGGAAATCAACATCCAGATCACCAGGAAGTCAATCTAATAAGGCCAACAAGAATTATTGGGTGAAGTAGACATTGTCAGACAAGAGTTAAATAGAAACATCATAGCGTATGAACTAAACAGTACACTCTTACTGGCTTTAAGGGGATAATTTTGATCCTAAATGTTTGGAGGAGAAGTGGGGGAAGAAATGGTAAAAGCAAAGTTCCATTTCTTGGCACTTCCTCACATTTGCTTCAATGAGAGGCAGAGGTGATTAATTTGGTCCACAGAAACAGGAAGCTCTCTCATGAGGGGAAAAGGTATTATCATGCAAGTTCTGCATAAAGCAATTTGTTATGCTTTACTTTCCCTCATTTTTGAAGGGAGAGGAATATTTGGAGAGAGCTTGCTCATATTCACCTTCCTCCCTCAACATGCTAAAGTACTAACGCTCCTTGATAAAGCTCAACTTCAGAAAAATGTCAAAAAGCCTCCAATCCCCAGGAAGGCTTGTAAAGCAGCTATTTTTCTTTGTCAGTGGTCTCTAATGCACCTAGGGATGCAAATCACTGTTTAGATTAGCCCTAATGATTGTATAGGTGTTCCCTGAACACACTGTATAGCAAATTTTCAATCACTGTAGACCAGTCAACAAAATGCAGTGGGTTATACAAAGCCAGGAACAAGGAGAATAAAAATCCAATGTTGATTGCTGTATTTTCAAAGGTAAAAACAACAACAATGAGGAACTGTCAGGCAGGGCACAATGCTAACTGTCTTAGCATTTAAAAAATAAACAACAAAGACATTTTTCAAAGACTAGAGCACCATGCTATTTGAGTCTCATTTAGTTATCTCCTACTGCAAGGTGGAAACTCAAAAGATTACTGAAGTTCCTTTAACATAATCCCATCATTTCTTACTCATTTACAGGCAGAGGTACAACAGCAGCAGTAGGGAACTATTTTTTTTTCCTGTCAGTGTTAGAAGACACCTTGCTGCAGTGAATGCTGTCCTGAATGCAAATTACCTCAGCTCCCCACGAGGCACTCTGCAATGTCTGAGCCTGCCAACAGACAGCAGATGTACGTTTAGAAGTCGGTGGTCAGAGGAAAACTTTCCAGAAAGGGTGAAAATCTGCACTTCAGAGCGCACAGCCAGGGAAGCAGTACAAGAACTGAATGCCACAAAAGCTAATCTAGTTTATGTGCAGCAAGGTGACTGTGCTGATGGCAGGAGAGAGCTACTTTGCTATGAAAGTGAGTTACTGTGTCCCTGTGTTCTGAGTGATGGCTTTCACACCTCAATGAAGTCGGCTAAGTGAAGACAGAACCTCCTAGGACAGCCTGATCGTCTGTGGAACCACCTCCTAGGACAAGGTCACCCC
>CM031879.1:54476521-54652653 GCA_018697195.1 Certhia americana | reverse complement strand
AGGACAGCCTGATCGTCTGTGGAACCACCTCCTAGGACAGCCTGATCCTCTGTGGAACCACCTCCTAGGACAGCCTGATCCTTTGCGGAACCACACTCGGCCACTGCAGAGCTCTTGGCTTGGGAAAGCCCTGGAAAACCAAGCTGTGGCCTGCACCTGTTTCTTGTTGGAAGGCTGATTTTGAGTTAACATTCCCACACACATTTGAAGTAAAGATTCACTCAAGTCGCACAAACTCCAAGTTCTAATTTAGCAGAAGAAAAAAAAAAAAAAAAGACACCAAATCCACAGCAGTTATTCCCTTCAAAACCAGATTGTTAATCACGTTACTCCACACTACGCCCTTCTCTAAACTGTCTCCAGATACCAGGTTTGACATTTTCCATCCATTTCAAAGTATCTCTGAAGATTCAAGTACTCTTTTGTCTAAACTTTTAAATTAATGTCAATTTCTAACGAGAGCTAATTTTTGATTTGTCCTGTAGGCAGTTAAACACACCAAGCTTTTTCAAACTCCCAGGTTAATAAAATATAAATTGCCAAGTTACACATAAATAGTGAAGGTGAATTTGGGCTATAGTATGTGGAAGAGCAGAAAGATTTTTCTGTTACATGTTGACACTTTGATTGCAGTGCACAACGAAAGGCTGATGCTGTAACAGAAAACTTGAGTAGCTCATCTCAGCATTAGAAATGTTTTCAAGCAACACCGAGAAAAAAAAAAGCTTGATCTTTTGCCTCCCAGAACATAAAAGCTGTGACATTCCCTCCTTCATCAGTCCAGCGTCAAAATCTGTGAGGCAACTATTGAGTGCACAGGAGTTACAAACGTCTTTATTATGTCTTTGCACTAATTAACACACAATTTACTAGTTAGAGAAGAGTTCAGATATGCTTGCCATATGCATCATCCAAAATTGTTTCAAATGCATTTACAGCTCATAAAACAGATCTACTTTCTGAGTTCCTTTCCAGATACAGGTCTGAGACAATTGCCTGAGCACAGTCCCCCAGGCAGTAATGTCAGTAATTCTGATATTGCACAACATTTGGCAGAGACAAGGACTGGAGATGGGCTAGACTAACTCCTTTCCTGTAAGATTTTCAAGCAGGTCAAAGGCACAGTGCTGCATTAGAAAATCCTTTTCGGACCCAGTTAGTATTCTATAAACCAGAAAAGCATAAACACCTGCCTTTCTTTTTTTTTTTTTTTTTTTTTTTTTTTTTAATAGAAGGCAGAACACATCTAACTTCACGTTGCAACTGGGAATTAATTTTACTGAAGAATCAAGGCGGTCTGCTGAGCTTTTGTCAGCCACAGAAGCAAGTGCAGTCTCATTCTGACTACAGAGAGGGAAGCTACAAAGTTCTTCTGGGTTTATAGGATGCTGAAGCACTCGCTCCAGTGACTTCTGCAACAGAGAACAGACAGGAAGCTAAAGTTCCACTCTAAGAAGTCATGTTCAGTTTCATCTCATTTTCTGGGAGAAATGGTTGATGAATGGGAAAAAAGACAGGCTTTATGCACTTACATGGCGAAATAATCACCAAATCTCCCTTCTATTTCCCTCATACCTGAAATTCATTTCCTTATCTTAATCTGTGAGGTTTTCATACTCAGAAGTCACAATACAAGAAACTATTGTGAGTTTGGTTATTGCAGTGCAGGGACATTTGATTATCAGGATATTGTTCCTGTCATGGCCCTCACAAACTCCCTGCAACCCAAAAGCCAGCAAGAATGGTCACATTGAAAGGCTGCATCTTGCACAAATGTTTAGCAAACAAGTCACCTGATGGAGTTGGTGTGAGTACAGATGAAAAGAGCAAGAATAAATGGATAGTAGGTGAGTATAAGTACACTACCCAGGAGTCTAAGATAACAGAGAGCAACTGCAGAAGACTAAAGAAACTAAATTACAAGATAACAGAAAACACAGAGTCCTAGTTTTAAGTATGTCTGTTTGAGGAGATTAAAAATCCAAATCTACATGCTGCAAACACAATTACCAATCCCTCTTTCCCAATGCAAACAAACACATAAAGCCTTGTGGAAAAAAAAGTCCCACCAACAATAAAAAATTGTGCACAAATACCAAGTCACTAAACATTAAAGCTGAAAACGAAGGATCCTGTGAACAGCATTGTGATAGTCAGTTCTTCTCCGTGCATACTCATTGTTAAATTAAGTAGGCCTCTCGCCCAGGAAGTCATGGAAAGACTGTCCCCAAGTACATCCTAGTATTTGACATGTTATAATTCCCAACATTGTAACAACCATATGGCAGAGATTCCAAGCTTTTTACACACCCATGAAATCAAGATGCCATGACACCACAAGCACAAGGACAGCACATGGCACTTGCTGTCACATCACAGAGCTCAGACCCAGAAATGTGGGTGGGTGGGTGTGTGTGTGTATGTGTGTTAACTTACTGATAAAGGACAACTTTCTGAAGTTAAGATTTTATGACACTACTTCAGGGTAACACAGGTAACCCGCCTGAGTCTGACTGTGCCTTTCAACATTCCGCAGCTGCCTTTTGAAGTGTAACGTGTGGAACAAGTCTAGCACAGGTTGTTGCTGAAGGGGGAAAACAGAAGCATCGGGGAGGGCAGGTGCACGGCACGGTCTGTGAGAGGGAGAACGCTGCTTTCCTGCCATCCCAAGAACAGCTAGTACAAAAGTCTTAGATATCAAAATATAAGCATGTGTTCTAATACGTAACAATGTAACAAACACGGACACGAATAAAAAGTACAACTTGCGCACTTTCCGAGCTCCGAAGGCCCGGGGGGCTTTTTCCTCATGAGCCCCCCGCATTCACCCCTGCGAGCAGCAGCCCCGCAGCCAGCCCAGCCACCGGCCCCGCACGGCAGAGGTGGGTACGGGAGCCTGCCCCGGCTTTGCCTTCTGCTCCTACCGGCCCCGGGAGCCAGCCCACACCCGCCCGGCACACGGAGAGAGGTTTTCCCCGCTCCCCGGCAGCGCTGCGCTCTTACCTGCGGCCGTGCTGCGGACGGGCGCTGCTCCGCCGGCACCGGGAGCGGCGCTGGATTTCCTGCGGATCGCCACCCTCCTGAAGTGCGCGCCCTCGGCTCCGCTCATCCTCGGGGCGGCGGAGAAACGGAGAAAGGCGGACTGGGGGAGAGGCCGAGGGGTGCGCAGGGCTCCCCGCACTGCCCCGAGGGCTGCGCCTCCCTCGCCGCCCGCCTGCATCGCTTGGCTCCCACCTGCCGCTCCCCGGCCCGCCCTTCCCTCGCCGGCACCTGGCCGGGCACCGCCTCCCGCAGCCCTGCCCTGCTACCTGCCCAGCGGCAGCCGGACCGGGGCGAGGCTCCCCGCCTGCATGGCGAGTCACAGCCCTCCGCACCCGGCCCGTCCCGCCCCGTCCCGGGACTTTCTCCGAGCCGGGAGCCCACGGGGCGAGTTCCCCCCGCGGGCACCGCACCCGCTCTGCTTCCTCCCGGAGCCTCGCCGGGAGACCCCCGCCCCGTTCCCGTTCCCGTGGGCCGGCCGCGCTCTGCCCCCGCTCACCTCCGCAGTGCCTGTCCTGCGAAGGGAAACCCAGCTCCCGTCAGACCTGCCAGTGTACATCAAAGGAGCCGGCCAAAACGCAGTGTCCGACGAGAATATTCTCAAAGGCATGTCTGAGTTCCCAGCACTTAAAAGTGAGTTTTGATGCCAGGGATGGAGCTGCAATACTTTCATCAATAATAATTCCATCCAGGCCAAAGCTCTTGCCACTTTGCCAAAGTCTCTAAATTTTCATCAATGAGAAAGGCAATCAGCAGGCTGTGCTGCTTTGAGATTACAATCACTTCTACTGCAACAATGTTTGAAGGCACCTGTTTATCTGGTTAAACAAAACATGATGTTCAGAGGAAGAACATCTCCACTTGTGCCATTGTGAGATCGGTCTGCCAAGTGCTGTGAAGTCTGTCAGGGAGCTTGATGTGGTGCAGTTTGGGGCAAACCAGTTGAGAAGCAGTGCTCCCACTACACAGGAATTTCCTCACCTTTGGAAACCCAAGGTTTCAGGGTTTCCCTAAAGGCAGTCTCCTATTTTGGAACATGCTGCCTCATTTACCGCCAGCTGTAATTGGAGGATTTCTCACAAAGGAGGAGTGCAATCAGCTATACTCCAGGGATGGTATCCCTTTAGCAGCAGTCCAACACAACCTTTAGTTGCCAGGAAACACATGAATTGCTGGGGCTTGGGAGAATATTCTGGGGAAGTACCCCTCTGTACTTACCCTGCTCCTACATCTCTTTTTGACCAGTCAGAGATGGGAAGTGGGCAGGCAAGACCTTTCATTTGACACATACAATAACTCTTAGGCTTTTACATACCCCAAAATGAGATTTTATGGACTGCTCAGACAAGCTGCTGACTTCACAACTTCCTTGACTCCCATGGGACAAAGATACCTTTTGTCAGCACCCACAGAGCCATGTGTACAGCGCAGCCACATCTGCAGGGGGAACCATGAGACGGGGCATCAGCTTCCTCCAAAGTCCTGTGGGCAAGGATCCTGCTGAGTCTTTTCCAGGAGGTTTTCTTGGCATACAGGGCAGTAACACACCACCTGCTGATGTCAGGGGACCATCTGTGTGAAGCACCAGCTTCAGTGTCTGACCCCTGGGAGGCATGCCAGGAGAGAGAGGACATGGTGGTTCTTCCCACCCCACACATGCAGTAGTGAGGGATCATAAGGTGGAAGCCAAATGGATGAATGCTTTCAGTGTCAGCAGTGAGCAAGGGGGGAAGAACTGGTGCAGCAGGGACATCTGCCACCATGTGCAAATGATCTCACTCTTTTTGTCTCTGTAATCATTCTCTGCCAGGAAAGGTTTGGAAACTTGCAGCCATCCCCTTCAGCTCCTGATAAAAATGACACAGCCAGATCACCTCCTGGTTCCTTTTTGTTTGTTTCCAGTTGCAGACATTAGGTTTTACTTTTGTAAACATACAAAAAGCTGTGACTCAGAGATAAAAGACTGATTTATGCCCTGACTTCAGCTACCTGACTAGGGCTGGGCACATGGACATGCATATATCAAGTACTACTGACCTTTGTACTTACCTCTTTAAACAGAGTCTTGCTCCTGGAAGGAAAGCAGCTAAGGAAGCAAGGGCAAACACACCCTACAAATCTTTACCAAATGGTAGGAACTGTGCTAATTTTGTTATCTGTGATGTTATCACTGAGTGGTAACTTATTACAGTGTCACTCCAGAACATAAAGGTCACCTCAGAAGAGAGACTCATGCCAACTCCATGGAATCAGAAAATTGGTCACAAAAGCTCCTTTTCTTGAGAATATCCCCCTGAAGCCCACTGACATATTTAAAGCAGTGAGGTGATAGCCTGTGATAGAAGAAATCCAGGCAGACAGTAAATTCACAGTAATTGCAGAGCATTTGTACACTGCAGCGTGGCACAGAGTTCCCAGAGTAGCTTACTGTCTCTCTTCTTTTCAATTAGTTACACACAGACCTGGAGCAGCTGGTTCAAGCTGGCTCTGAGCTGCTGTACACCAGCAACTGCTCTGTTCCGCCTGCTTTGACAGGGTAAAGAACTTCCTCCCCTTTTGGCACGACCTTCCTCCTTTTCTGTATGCTCTCAATCCCTCTTGTTCTCCATCTCCGGGCACAGACACAGAGTCCTTTGGCGACGTCAGCAAAAGGAAAAACATTTTAAGCGTAAAAGGTCAATCAGAGATAGGCATTATCTTGGAAAACATCACCCTAAATGATTAAAATATTAGTGTAATAACTGGAGAAGGGATCTGAGAACAGAAAAATAAGTTCACATGTAGACAGTACTGCCAATGCTACTTAAAATATATCAAGGTCAGAAAATGGCACTGCCTGGCTAGGAGCCTTGCAGCACACCTCCCAGCCCAGGAAAAGAGCAGGAGGAGTCACACACCCCTCTGGTGCCTGGTCACCAGCAAGCCACAGCCAACCCGGCGTCCGTAATAGCTGGGCCATCCAGCTCCAAGGCTCTTGTGGGAGTGGTGAGAAAGGCAGTGATGGAGACTTGATTTAACTGTACCTTATTTGCATGTGGGAGGAACAACAGGAACCCTGCAGTAACACACAGAGGTGGAGGAGAGCAAGGACAGCTGGCAAGACAGCCTCAGGGAAAAGTTGAAAGAGCGCCTCCGGTGGGAAAATCTTGGAAGGATTCATCTCATGCTGCTGGAGACCCAAAGCGTTCAGGGAAACAAGACTTTATAGGCAATCTTTGTTTAGTTTGTGAGAAAACAAATGCATCACTTGACATGTAAACCATTGTTTCTCCAGTAAACATCTTTGGATTAACCTTTTACTAATGGAGGCAACCTTCAGGAGACTTGATTTTTACTTACTTCTTGAGTAAGACCATTCCTGTTGTTGCCATTGGTCAAGATTCTTTATTTCTGCTGGAATTTAACTTTACTTTCTCCATAGTTGCACTACAATTCTGTTTCATGATTCACTTCCAGGCATCTAGCTTTGATTTCTCTGAGTACTATCTTGTGCTGTACCCCACAGAAAATCTGTGTAGTAACATATTTTTAAAGCATTAATCCACAGGACCTTGAGAAAGAAGATGCATGAACTCAGCATCTAACACAAGAACATTTATAAAACTTTCTAAACATTAAAAACATCAACTTGTTTATAGTTTATTTTGAACTAATTTAAACAGTACCTTCTCAGAGGACTGAGAGAAAGCTGCCTTTCTGTTAGGTATGAAGCTCCAAATAAAAACTGTAATAGAATGTAGTCTATAATATAGAAAACCCATATTAAATACATAGGTTACCAAGCCAAGTCCTGCCTAAGTTATTGTATAACTCATGAAACAGTTTGAATCTTCTGTGAGCTGCATTTAAGCCACAAACCAGTTCTGCCAGCAGCGAAGTATAATGAACAAGAACCGGTAGAACAAAAGATTGAGTGGGATACTAATTAGAGAAGAATTTCACTCATCTCAGACCCTCGTGCACATTCCAGATGAAAAGTCTCTTCCAATAGCAGCAGCAGCTACAATGCACAAAGCCACTGCAGTGTGTGAAACTGATACACAGACTAAGCAAGCGAATTGGAGGCACGTACTCAACCTCCCTCAAATGGAGATGCAGGAAAAGGCAGGCCCCACCATTCAAAGATATAATGTGACTTTCAGCCTGAGGCTGCAGCTCTGCTTCTCAGCCTGGGGAGTGGCTTACAAAGGGGAGAGGGACTCAGGCCTGGTGCTTGTTCCCTGCACAGAACCCAGTGTGTGTGTGCGTGTGTGTGTGTGTGTGTCAGAACAGGGTGGGGAGCCTCCATGTGTGGCATTATGCTGGTTTCCACCAAAAAATGCACTTGGGCTATTTTGTTACTCACTGCCATATCTTAGGAAGGAGCTGCCAGGTCAACAGCGGGAATTGGAGTCAAACATCAGAAGTAACCCACAACAAGCAATCTAAGAGGGGTCAGACAAATCCCAAGTATTAACTGCTGCAACAAAACTGGATGGGTAGATAGCCCTCAGAAGAAAATCTGAGCCTTCTTTTATCCAAACAATGCTTCTAATAACAGAATACAAATCTCTGTTCTGCTTTGCTTGACTGTGTAAAAGGGAACAATATTATGTTTAATCTCTTTCTCCCTGTTGTTATTTTGGGCGCCGTTGAAGATAATGACAGGGACTATCCAACAGCAAGTTTTGTCCACTTTCAGCTACTGTAATAAAAAATCCTTTTTATCTCCCCCTAGAGCCAGGGTTTCTCCCTCTATCACACAGATGGGTGTTAACATGTAGCTTTGCAAGAACAGCAGTGAGATAATTCAAGGAAGAAACATTCCTGCTATGTATGGCCTTGTTGGTAATTTTGTCTCACCCCTCTTTTTGCAGCACAGAAGCATTTGGTCTATTACAAGCAAATTCTTGGAATTTACTGAAAATAAGTGAGACAAAGGTATCAAACACATCCCTTAGTTTTACTGAAGAATTGCTTCTTTCAGGGAGCAATTGCTCCCTCTAATCAGTTTTCTTAGGTAAGTCTTGCAGAACAGCACTCATTTAATAGAGACTGATTGCTTTAAGAAGTTGGAATATTCTTCATTTTCATCACCACAGATTAATGAAATGTGCCTCCCAGTTGATGTCAGTCATTTAGACACCATTACCAACAGTGCCTTAGCTTTGATTTGCATTAACTACAGGAGAAAAACAAACTTCCATGAGGCCATGTTAGTGAAAGCAAGCTATGCTCAAGAAAATGTTCTACTTTTCTATTTCATCTTTTATTATGTAGTGAGAATCAACAGCCAAAAAAAAAAAAAAAAAGAAAACCCAACAAAAAAAACCAACAAAAAAAAAGGATGTGGTAATTTGAGACACTTTAGTGGAGTTTAGTGGGAAGATGCTCTAGGATTTCCTTGGAACCTTCCCCAGGATGAACAACCCCAACTGCCTCTGCCTGTTTCCATAGGAAAGGTGCTTTGTTTGAAGAGTCGTGTACTGCTAAGGTGTGGGATACATTAAATATTAACCATTGTCCCTCTGTGAATGCTTACCTAAACAGTAAAGCAAAATGTTTTGGTTCCCTGCTTAACAAATCAACACAGGCAGAGCATATGGCTGATAAAACATGTTGTGAAAATAAAAGCCTAATTATAACTTCCAGCTCTGGAAGAAAACGTACCAGTCTCAATAATGCAATAGTGCCTTAACTTTGGGGTTTTTTCCCTTGTTGTTAAAACCAAGCTGTCAGGTACTTGGTATTACTGCTTAAAAGGCATATGGTACACGTACAGGAGTTCCAGCATGCTTCTCAATAATTTATGGTGACTTACAACAGAAAAACTTCAAAGCTGTTGCTGCAGTTGCAGACTACTCTTAAGTTTTCCTCCATTCTGTTCTGCATTCCACAGACTCCCTTGGATGCTTCTGGGATGAAATGAATGTCATTATTACAACTGTGAAAAGGATATAAATGCTGCTCGTATTCCACTTAAACTTGCTGTTTTAGCCTGAATGCAAAAAAATAATATTCTATTCATACTTATAATTTTTAAAATTTGTTTTTACCCCCAGAGATCTAATGTTGTCTAATTTTGGAACTTCAAACAATCTTTATGGTGTATATCTATGCAAGGCTTTATGCACTGCAAATGGCTGTACCTTTCCATACTGAAATGTGCCATATGTTTATATATTCAGCAGAGATAAACCGAGCATAATTGCACAGATGAGGGGTCTGAAACTTCAGAACCTCTAGAATCTTTATTTGTGCTTTGTCACAGATTTATATTCATGGTTTTGAACACCCTTTTAATGGGTTGTAGTCACTTAAAAGGAAATTCATGTTCTTTACCAGAAGAAGAGCATCTGTATTTTCCTGAGCTAACATTGTTGTGGACAGAAAAGTTTTCCCATGTTCAGGCATTATTTTTGTCTTGGGTCTGGTGAGTCAAATTGCCATTTTGGTTTACAAGCCTGGCAGACAGACAGAAAAGGGCATAGGTCTACAGAAATTAAAACCAGCAAGAGGATGTTAAACTCCAGCTATTCATAGTGAGGCTCTATTAATACTAAGTACTGCAAAAATAACAAACAAGCTCTGAACTAACTCCAGCACTTGAGCAATGCAGGTTCTGGGGCAGTGCATATACCACATGGAGTAAATAAATCACCTTCCCACCCACATCTAAAACCACCTTGGTATTTCAGTGTGTGCAGGGGGAGGTGTGTGGAGAGGTGAAGGATTACCTGTAATCACTTTATTGAGTGTTGATGTTTTCCCATCACACATGCTTAATTTGCCTATCTGTAGGTGAGAGATAACAGCACCCAATTTGCAAGGATGGTTTGGGAAAGAATTAATATGCATAGAGTGCTGTAAAGATAAAAAGAGCTACTCTGCATTTGTCTAAGATAACAAAAACCTTTGAAAGCCATGGTGGTTTCAGAGAAGCATTTTCTTTTTAAGTAGTGTAGGACTTCAAGAATGTTGGTATTTGTATCGAGTGCGTTTATGCAAGTCCAAATGTTACAGTTTGCAAGGTTGAAGTTGAATCACAAACTGGTTACCAAATATTGGGCCCAAATCCTCTACATTCAGGATTTGCTCTTCAAGGAAGCTCTGCACTCAATGTCGCTTTCCATATTACATTTCCAATCTGAGTAAATAGCTCCAGTTTTAATACCTCAACCAATATGACAGTATTGAATAGCAAAAATCAATTTCCTTGAGAGACATAATCAATGCTTAAAAATATGAAAATGCTCCACAGGTAGGAAATCCTATGAATTAATTTAAATGGATACAACTGTCTCATTGTTCATTTTCAAAGTTTCCTGATAACTCACTTAAGGGATATGAAAGCCCATCTTTTCCCTCCTCATATACAGCTTTTTCACAAATAATATTTTCTCAATCATAAATTTTTATTACAATAAACTTTTCTCCAAAACCAGCCAAGAAATCATATTCCTGAAGTTAGATACTTCCACTATGATACAAGAGAATAAATAAATAATAACGAAGAAATACGTGTTTTCTAATATACCACTCTAGTCAAGAAGAAAAGAAGAAAATCCTTCTTGCAAAAGTCAGTATCTTTTACTGCATTATTAAGCTTCTTCTGAGCTGACAACTATAGCACTGAACCTTATATTTGTGCAAAGTTAAGACCTTCTTCTTCCATCCAGGCAATCACTCAAACCTTCTACTGAGAAGAAAGCAGTTGTGACTGTGCCTTTACCATAAACAAATAGATGAGAACTGGCTTTATTCCAAATAATTTTTCCCAGGATGCACGTAATTATGACTAACTATTTTAGCTCCATCTTTCCCCTCTATCTTGTTCTATATATAAAATCTTCTATGTTTGTCATTCATAGGCTGCTAGAAGATGTGGCTGTCAGGCCCTCTTCATAATTAGTATCTCTGTTCTTATTATTGGTCAAACAAAACCTAGGTTTCAACATTGTGCAAAATTATGCAGTAATTTTTTTCCTGCATACCTCACTTGCCAATGCCCTGTCAGTGTTTTATAGTGTTAGGAGAATCAAAGGCTCCTGCTGCCTTAGGTACAACAGAAGTGCTCTGCATATCTTTATGTACAACTGCAGGATTTATTAAGGGAGGTCTCCAGAAACTAAGACTTGCTATGACAGTTGCTGTAAACGTTAGCTTCAGGATCTTTTCCATTAAAATCTCGTGCATATATAGCAGAAAACCAATGGACAGAATTTCAATGTCCAATGTCATAAGTTACCTCCTGCTCCAGAATATGGAGTAATGGTTTTTCCCACGGTAGAAATTACATAGACATTTTCTTTGGATACAAAAGTTTTATTTTTTGAGGTTTTTTTCAGTTTGTTGTTTTTTCCCCCCAGTCTATTTCAGTGACCTTACTCATACCATTGCCTCTCAGAGCCCAGCACAGGACTAGCTGAAGGGATGACACATAGGAAAGGGAAGGAGCAATATGGGTTAGAAGTTTCTCAAATCATCTTTGAAATCAGAACATTCCCACAAGGGGTAGTCCTCTGTGAAACTGTTTTCAAAACATGTTGAAGAAGAGAAGTCTGCTTTCCCCTTCTTCTTTCAACTCAGAAACTCTTAGTTCAAAATTGAAAAAGAGGAGTATCCAGTGTAAAAAATTCCAGCAGTCACACTTCTGCTAAATGATGGTCGGACACTTGCCCAAGGCATTTCTGCAGTGAGCAAAGATAATGCGTGAGAACAACCCCTGCTAGGTGAGGGAAAGGAAGAAAAGAGACAAGTGGGAAGAACCTAGACAAGTAACAGGTCTCAGACTCCATTTCTGTCACCAATATTTGTGTTACTACCCAAAGCACCTCCCCAGCCAGCCAAAAACCAACCCAGGTGTCCAATAGTTCCCATTGAGTCAAACATCACAGCAGGTTTGGAGATTCATCCTTCCTCCACAATCTTCCTGACCTACTTCTAACAGCTGAACATTTTCTACCCCTCAGGGACCCTGTGAACATACAGGTTTCACTGGAGGAGCTGCAGCAGCCACTTTCCTGCAAGGGTCAGCGCAGGGTGATTTTCACCTCTTTGCTTTCAGAGCATGACTTTTCTGCAAGGAGAAAGGATGTTTCTTACTGTAAAAAAGCAGGAACGGTATAGCATTCCCAAGCCAAATTTATGTTGACTTCAGCTCTTTTGCTTCCACATCCCTCAAGGATGGAGATTTGCATCTTACAGAGCATTCTTGTGCTGAAAGTTTATGCAGAGGTTGCAGCATTTCAGAGAAATGCTGAAAACACTATATGGGGAAACTGTATTTTAGTACTTGCCTCCAACTCAGAAAACAGAGGAAGCATCTTGGCTTTAATTCTGATTCCCTTTTCCTTTAATGTTGATTTCCCTTTGTAATTTCCGGCTTGACACCTTTTAAACTTACAATCACTGATCTCTAAGAACTAAATAATTGTGAAAGTCTTAGCTGAGTCAAAGCACTGCAGAGAGTGTAAATAGAAGTAGACCAGACAGAATTGTGTTAAATGAACAAAAATGGCCAGTTTATTCACTGGAACAGTTATGCATTACACTGCAATTTTAATTGGAACATAAAGATGTAAGAATCAGTATATCAGCTTCTTTTAATTATTTTCTTCAGCACTAGAGTGTTTTTCCCAACCATTTGACTGCATGATCATATTACACATGTACAAGCACAGACTTTATGAATCCCTCACAAGGTATTAATCTAGGATTGTCTACAAGGACAAGGAAAAGTTAACATGAGAATTCCTTCAATTTTAAAAATAAATGATGCGTTTTTGGAAACAAGAATTATTTAACTTTTTTGCTTTTAGCATAAAGTAGCAACAAGGAGAGTTTCCAATATTCAGTCTTTAGCAAATGAACATTTACACTTTTATATTCTTCACCACCTAGAAACACTTCATCATTTAACCCCAAGAAGGCAGGACAACATAATGTCACTTCAACATAGGAGTAGCTGAGTTATTACAGCAGTAAACATACAGTATACAAATTTGTGTTTGTCACAAACTCCACCAAGGCTAAAACTCTTTTGAAAGGAACACAGCAATCTGTATGGTTCATTAAATACAGAACATCATGCAAATGGAAACATTCAATAGATTACAAAAGTCACAAAACATCAGTTGTGGGGTTTTTTATTGTTTACAAAGGATCAAGTTAATTAACTCTTTAACAGTCAAACCACAGGGCTGAAAATCAAGAGGGCAATAAGTAATAAAATGGACTTAATTTAACCACTGGCACAGCACACATAGCCATAGCTGTGAACAGAAGAAATAATAAAATAAGCTAGATTACTCTTATTTCTTGTTCATAGCTGTTAAAATGCACTAGCTAGCAAGCCAGTCAACTTGAAACTCGTATCAAATGTTTTTCTTTATTGATTTTCCAAAATAGTTCTGAATTCAAGCAACCACATATTCAATAAAAACTCAGATTACTAACACTGAGAAAAAAACATACACTCTTATCCACTCTTTTACAGCAGATCATGATAATCAAAACAAATAGAAAGCTTTGTAGAAAGACATTTTTGAAATACAAGGCTCTATCTCCCAGAGTCTGCCCACACATTAACTCCAGTAATGAAATATTGGATTTTTCCTTTACCTTTTGTCACTTTGTCACCTGGTTGCCATTACATTTCACAAAGGGGATTTTCAAGAACTCCACAAGGAAACAGATTAAAAACCAATAAGGATTTAAGCTATGCACCTCCAAATGAAAGATAGAGACGCTGTGTGATAGTTCTGTTGCCCTTCTAGCAAGAGGAATATGCATATCACACAAGAAATAAGAATTTTCTAGCTTAGTTATGGATATGGAGAAGCTACACGATGTTAACAATGTCATGCACACATTTTCCATTGCATATTTTGATGTATTTGTGCCTGAAGGCAAAAGGCAATTGCTCTTTTATTTCTTTTCCACAGGATGCTTAATTACACTTAAAAAGAAACCCTTAATGGTTAAAAAAAGTCTGAATAGTATCTATCCCTTTCAGACTCACTGCACACACAGCAAAAGAAAACTGAAGAAAAAGCGATGACTGGAATTTTCAAAGAGGTAACTATAGCAATTATCATACTTCAAAGGTAAAACATCAGTCCCTGCCATTCTCAAATGAAGATTTCCGAGGAACAAAAGAAAGAAATGTGCTGTAAGCTCAGTGGATATGCATCTTCTGCCAAAGAAAGGAACAGACTTCAGAAAGGCTGATGTCATCTATACCTGATGATGATCAATCCAGCTACAGGTGGAGCTGGCAGCATAGCTAATGACTTTGGCATTTCAGGATGAACGATAAGGTTGGTACCAAAATTAGGGCCTGGACTCTGGGTGTCATTCCCAGTAGGATAAGGACTGGGTCAGATTTTACTAACAACATACTTCAGGATTTCCAGCATAATTATGGTAAGCAGCCTTCATAGGTGAGGTCATATTTCATAAATGAGGTTATATTTCATAACAATCTCCTTTATGTACACATGTTAGGATGGTAAATGGCTTAAACAACTTCGTCATTGTTTTTAAAATAAAAACCAAACTGAAAATCCACTTGGCATTAAAACTTGCAGCGTTAATTACAGTTTCATTCTACAAACTTTGCTCTACAGCTATGATTACATTAATTTACTGTGAAAAATGTGGATAGAGAAAGCACAGAGATGCCAACCTGTCAATCAGATCAATCAGAAAGAATATCACTATTGCCTCCATTTAGAAGGCAGAAAATTCTATACAATTAGCATGAAAAACAGTTATGTCCTCTTTCTGTAAAACCTCCATATATATTCTGACTGATAGAAAATATCTTTTTCCATACTATTACATTTTTCTTCCTTTATATGTGGGGGTTTTTTTCTAGTTCTTTTTTTCTTTTCCTCACACATTTCCTATAAACGGGATTTCCACAAGCAGATTATTTCACTAAACAAGGAATAATTTTTCACTACATCAGAAAACAAAACCCAAACCAAAATGCCCCTGTTTTGACCTAACTGACCCTATTTTGAGTAGGCTATTTCAAATCAAAGAAATTTCAAGGCCATCACAGAGAACTAAAGCTGCGTTTCAGACACAAAAGTCAGAGAAGGATTTGAATTGCTTCCTTATTGAGTAGAACAGAAAGTAGTGTTTCTAAGTATACTCAACCATTGCAAATATATGTATCGGGTTTTCTTAATCCTTAAAAATCAGAATAGATAGCAACACAACATAGACTAATTTTAAATGGGCAAAATGTAATATTTTGCAACCCTTAAAAAACCCCAGGCTTTTCTGGTTTTGTCTGCATGCAAATATTTCCTACAAAATATCTCACAAAGTTTGATGTTATCAATCAATATAACAAAGAAGAAGTTTTCATCTTAGGTTCAAGGTATGTATTTTATTTTATTTCATATTGATTAACTGACAAAAGTTGTCCCAGGGACCTACAGAGTTTTGTAACTTACAATGCAATAACTACAACCATTTGTACATCGAAGTTGGTTTGTTTCTAGTTCTCTCACATTTCCAAGAATTACATTTTATTACATATAAAAAAATGTAAATTGAAAACTTAGAAATGAAAAATTTAAAACTTAAGCGAATAAAAAAATTTAGTTCTATAAAACAGGGCCACAACTTCAATACCACTGAATGTTCTTTCATAACTCTTGATCCACAAGGACATGCATATACTTCTTAACTGTCTTGATACCTTTTTCCCCCAATAAATTTGTATCTATATATAAAGGAAACATATTTCACTGAACTACTGCTTAACTAAAGTTTAGGAAAATGCCTTTGATTTGGATATGAAAATAGGAAAAACTACTCCAAGTGCAGTCAGTGGTAACTGTATTCAAAGTGCTATGCAAATTCCTTCTCCTATTAACAATACACAGCAGCTGTCTCTGTTGGACACAGATATTCATACACCAGTCGGACAAGGTCAGGAATCTGGAGATGCTCTTTGAAAGCTGAATTTGCCTCAGACAAAATACTGTGTGTTTTTTAAAAAAATCAAAGTAGCTAAACTCAGCGTCAGACATCATGATGAAGCTGAACAAGGTTTCACTTGTCCTTTCTACAACAAGGCAACGGGCAGTTTAATTATGATACTGAACAATAATGTAAAGATATATGAGAAGAATCATGTGAACCCCATGGAAACAAAAGTCAAAACACTGCCGAGTGTTATCTGTTTGATCTGATCAGGACTGGGTATCAGTTTGTTCCTATTTTCTCTACCTCTGAGTGTTTTGTTACAATAGCTCAGCTGCTTTGCCAAGATTACACGACAGACGTTGTTGATGACATAAAATATTTCTATTTACAGCACCTTTGTTCTTGGTACTATGGTAATAATGATTTGTTAGGCACACTGAGTGGTCACCGATTCTTTCCTCTGCTGATGTTCTCTGTATTGTAACATTTGGTAAGCACTATTACTAAAAAACTGACTTCCTTTTCTCAGACTCAGGCAGAATTTGAAAGAATTGTTCCAGCTTCACCTGTAGCAATTTCTTTTCCCCAGCTGCCCCATACCTGAGGCTGTACTGTGTTTCCCACTTGTCAGTCACACGTGCTGCAGAGAAGGAATGAAGACGTGTGGAAATATCTAAGCCTCTCTTCTGTAAATAAATTAAGGCCACCTAACAAAACAAGGAGTCTGCTAGTTACCAGCAAGTAGGCAGCACTGCAGACTTGTTTCTCTAGCTGACAACCAGATGGGAAACCCACAGATGTAGAACCACAACCCTCTGCTTAGCCACTTGCCTTGCTGCCAGGCACTGTGCAAAATAAACTCCTCTATCCTTGATTTTTTTCTGAAACTCACTGCTTTTAATGCAAAACCAGGCTTATTCAGCTTTTGCAGGAAAGAATCTTTAACTAGGAACACTGTGCACTGTTGCGATAGAGTCTGCGTAGTGTTGATCACCTGAGTATTTGTCATAAACTGACATGAGCTAAGGTTCTGTGTCTGTTGATTTTTGGCAAGGAAAAAATGCACTACAGTAAAGTCCTGCTGACTTTGATCCACACCATCAACCCTACCTGCATGAGTTCTTTCACCACAGAATACTTCAACAAAATGCACACAACTTCCCCACTCAAACTAGCCTTTCCTGGTAAGGCCTCGAGCTGGGATCCTGAATATGGGAGCCGAAGGAAAAAATGTTTTTAATTAGCACACAGCATTTTACTTATTTTAGATTTTCTTTCTCAAATACCAGATAGAAAGTAATCCCAAAAAACAGCACCAATTCATGATGCGAGAAGTGTAATTACAATTGCAAGCAAACAACTGAAAACAAATCAGTACATTATTCTTTCATCTCCTTCTTAGGTTTAATAATTATCTTTCAGTGAAGAGCTAGAACAAATCCAGAAGCTAGTGTAATATGAAAAAAACCCCAAGTGCATAAACAATACCAGTGCAGCAGCAAAATATACAGTCATTGTTAACATTCCAATTCAACCCATTTCCAACATTTTTGTGCAATAAAAATTGGCCATATGTTGGCCAATGCAACAAGCCTCTTTTAATATTAACACAGTCATTCTTTACTGAAGCTATTTCCGCTTGGATTTCAAAAATAAAATTAGTTAAATACAACTCTCAAAAAAAAAAAAAAGAAAAAGGACTATTTTATAAACACAAAATTCTGGTGCAAATAAAGTAAGAAATAAATATCACACCCTTGAAGACAAAAAGAAATTTGAACTGGTTCCTATAGCTGAACTTAGAGGATGTGAGGGTAGGATTTTTGTAACATGTATTTTTTAACATTGGCTTAAGTCTCTCATCATTTCAGAGGTAAAGCCAAGCAGCTGGGAGGAACATATTTTTCGAGATGTTAAATTTCACTACACTTCAGTTGTGATAGCACAGTTTGAGTACAATCAGAGGAACCATAAAAAGTCTTCTTGATAGGTTGGGCTCTGTGCTTTGTGTTCTTCTTCTCAACCTTCCCTCAGTTGCCAGAGCAGGGGATATGAATCCAGACTTGCCAATGCAGCAACAAGGCAGGATTGTCTACCCGCTTGCTGGGAACAACCCCAACCTTTGTTGCATGAGCTCCGCTCTGTTTGCATTTTCTCTTACGTTGCATATGAAGATTAGGGGTAAGGAGGAGGCTTAGAGAGACAGTTGAGAGGGGCACACTGAGAGCTGGAATGTGGCTGCTCTTCTGGAAGAGCATTAGGACTGAAAATTAAAAAGAAAAGAGAAAAATGCTTAAAATACAAGGCAAACTTTTTACAAGCATGTAAATAGTACAGGGCTGGAAATGAACTTTAAAGGGAGGTGAAGCCTCATCTCTAAATCCTTATGCTCAGACACACACAGTACATATAAAGAAAACTCTCCATGCACAGCAAGTCAGTGACACCTGGATGCATTTGTGAGGTGGCCCAGATATCCCACTTCACAGTTCCTGTACACAATTGGTGTTTGCATGCTAGGATGACAAAGACTGTGTGGAGAAAAAAATGCATCTGTGAAATGGGGGAGCAAATTTGAAGGACAAGATGCAGATGCCATCTTTAGGTGAGTAATAAAGATTTTCTATATGCAGCTGATTTCACCGTTTGAAATGAAGGACAGTGCCAGGCTGGAAACCAAGTTTCATAGCTTTGTGGAAATGTGATGTCTTACTGAATTTGCCCTTTTAACTAGTTCATTTGTAGAAATACAGTGTAGCCTTTTTCATCAGGCTCCTTAACCATTACATACTTTGTAATTTACACTCTCAAAGTATGAGGATTTCTTATATTTTTCCTCTGGGGTTCTGTGCTGTTTGAATCCTTTTCATTCTGCCATATACTTTTGTCATTTGACTGTTTTTCATGTATAATTTGTCAGGTAACAGCATTCACCTGTTAAGACTCTAGAGTGCATTTATAGCATTCACTGGAACATAGGGCAGAGAGGTTTGAACCAGCTTACAGGGGCTGCAGTAGCAGCAAAGAAAAGGGGCAGCTAACACAAACACACCCCACTTTTGGTGCAGAGCTGTAGAAAAACAAGATACCAAAACAAAATGCAAGAAAACGTCGTTTATAAAGAGAAGGGGGGGGGGGGGAGAAAAGGAGAAAAATACCACAAACCCCAATTCTTTAATGTGTCTGGGGAGAGTTTTTTCCCCTAATGCTTCAAATATTCTATAGTGTTGAAGTTATTCCATGCTCAACAGTGTGATGTATGATAAAGCACCATCATTTATGTCTCTGGCTTTAAGAGAATTTGCCTTTTCTGTTTTCCTTCTTTAGAATCCATGCTTTTACATATTATCTCTGCAGCACAGACTACTGGAGTTCTGGCTGAAGGAATGCAATTAGCCTGTTGCTGGAAATGAATCAATTTGAAATGCCAGAGGTGTTTGGAAAACTGCTACTGGAAATGCCAGTGGTACTGAATATGTCTTTAGTTTCCACATGCAGCATTTACTTAAGGAAACAAAGAGATGATACTGTGTTTGACTGAAGAAAGAAAGAAATGTGCACCACCACCATAAAGCAATTTGATGGAAATGTCCACATTTTCAAATCAGAGAAAACTGTGAGGCTTTGACCACAAATACACAGGTAATCCAATTCAGCAGGAGCTACAGTCCTTGCACCTCTAGGCTTATTTGAAGATCATAGAATTGCACGGCTTAAGTTAGGTTCTGCTTCCCATTAATGCTCCTGAAGATGAATTTCCTGACTGCAAAGTGGGTAGTGAGAGGGGGTTATAGAAGCTCAGGATCCCACAAGCTTTGTTTTATTCTCAGCTGTCTAATAGTTCAGCCTCAAAGTGTGACTATGACCCTTCAGAAGAAGTAATTCTTTCCATAGCTGTAGCCATCCTTCCCTTCTGTCATATTCTGCCACATGCAGATACAGCATCTGCATCGAGATCTTACGGAGATCTTTACCTACTGCACACTAATGACTGTGTCAGGAGTGACTGCAGGTTGACCCAAAAGTATTTACTCTCAAACTTATCCACTCATCAAGAGCCAGCTCCTGGCTTCAGCACCTCCTAAGGTTTCAAGATAGACTTAGGAGAACCACTAGTCTTAATTCCTTCAGAGACAGAAAACTGAATTAGAATCTTAACATCACATTTGGGGATGACAAACAAGGAGGTGATTACACAACCGTACAAAAACTGGCTTACTTTTCTCCCTTGCTGCTTTGTTTCTTTTTAAACAGGACTCCTATAATTGCTAAAGAGGAACAGAAACTCCATGCACACATTCCTCGCTTGTTAGCAGAGATGTGTTTGTCTTGTGGGGCTTCCTTCCTAACTGTAAAAATAAGCAACCAAAGATGTTCATGCTCTGAGAGAGCATACTGATGAGGAAATGGCTGTAGTTACAACTACTTATGTACATCATCAGTGGCCTAAAAGAACCTCTTTGAGACATATAAGATTCTCCTCTACAGAAATATAAAACCCACAATAACTTTATGGCATGACCTTCAGTACAAAGCCAGCCATGACTGTAAAAACTGTACTACAGACTATCCCAGGCTATGCTCAGATTAGCAATCCTAAGCACTGTGCTTAAATTTACATTAGTTTTCTTTTTCTGGTAACTCTGCCTCTTACTTTCATATACAAGCACGCTTTGTGCACAGAAGAAATAGGAAAATTTGTCTCTATTTCCTTTTCAACTAATAATAAATATTAGGGGCATTAGGAAGAGAAAAAAAATTCAAGGCTATCAGGCATCTTTATAGCAGCAAATATAATAACATCACCTGCAGCTCCAATAGACTTAAATCTTTTTTCTAAAACTCCACTGTTATAGCTTCCTCTCTTCAGAAACACAGTTCATTCAGTTCATTAATGCAGATTACTGTAGCAATACATAAACTAAAAATACATCAGAATCAGCAAGTTCCACGTGGCATTTAATGTGCTTTTTATGGCAGTAGAGGTGCTGGTGGCAGCAGGTCCTGGAGCTGAGCTATCAGACACATTGGCAGTCACAGACAGCAGAGGCAGATTAATAACACAAAGCAAGACAGAGACATGGAACAACTTGAGTTTTTGACTATAAACAGAGAATAAGGAAGAACATTGTTACATCTCCCCAATAGGATATGTGTAGCTTTTAAAACATTTGGTTTTTACAGGCTTTTTGTGAATATCTCTTTAAACACCAGTACCACTTGGGGATGTATTCATTCAATTGATGAATAAAGGCTGTGCAATTTTTTGTGTTAGTATTATTGTCTAGCTTTATGCAGCTCTTATTTTTTTTTTCCCCCGGCACTCAAAATGCTAATCATGTATTTCTAAAATTAACTGGAAAATAGTGTGCAAAGCCCTTCAGTGTTTGTTGCTACTGTGTTCTGGCTAAGAGATGCCATTCACATGCAACATGGTCTGGCAATGATTGTAACTGTAACAAATCAGCAAAAGAAAATATAAAAAGACCAATGATATTTTCAGAATGCAAAAATTTTGCATGTGTTAAGTTGCATATTTTCCCTTTAAAAAAATTATTTTCCTACTTTATATAAATAGAAGCAGTATTTCATATTAAAAGGCAATATTAATTTAATTTGAGTGAGTTGTGGTTTGTTTATTAATAGATAATTTGGGCCTAGGGTTTGGGCCTCTCATAATGAAAATGAGGTTTTCACTGCATTCAACAGAAACCTGAATACAATCCAAACATGGACATGCTCTCTTTAATATTGGATAACGGCAACGTTTTAGCCTTATCCAATACAGTTCATCAAGCAGGTAGCTACAGGTGCTGGGAAGGGGGAACAGCATCCAGTAATTTTCAGAGCAGGCCTGAATTTGGTTGCTTGCCCCAAATCCCTAGGCCTAGAAACCGAGGTGATGTGTGGAATGCAGAGCAAGCCTTTTGTGCATTGTTGCATCAGTCTACTTAGAAAAAATTTCTTGAAGAAAGTTCTCACAGATCCTCCCATCAAGTTTCAGTTGAAACATGCAGATTCAAACAAGAAGACCAATGTAAAGCTAAAATAAATTGACTAGATCTGCCCTGGAGTCTCATTTGGCTTGAAACTGCATTGTTTATCTAGTGAGATTTACCAAAGCCTATGCACTAGAATCAGTTACTAAAAATGCCAGATTTATACAAGCCACACTTAAAAACCATAGTATAGCTAATGAATGAGGGAAAGCTCTCTGTGAATCTACCTGTGCTCTGGTCAGGTACATTAACGAGTTTGAACACGATGAGACATTGCAGGATGTCCAAAATAACTGTGTGAAGCACAAGCTTTAACCAGCTCTTGTTTTGTCCTGAGTGAAATGCCACTGAGTGGTCACATTACTGCAGGAATTGTGTTGGAGACTTTAAAAAACAAGCACAGCTCTCTCTGAAAATGGGTGACTTCAGGACTGGGCAGAGCTTTCATTTGGCATCTCCCTGTGACATAAATCATATGTGCCATCCCAGTAGGGATATCAGAGGACAAGGAAGGGTTGGACAGGCTCCTGGCTTCCTTCTCTGCTGCATTTAGAAAATCCAAACTCAGTAAGTCTAATTGGTCCTTAAATGCCCTCAAATTTTACTCCCGATTCCAATTACTTTATTTAAGCAACTCAGCTTATGTCATCATGCTGACTTGCATTACATCTACTGTTATGCTTCCCTGCTTTACAGAGCTGGGCAGGTAATGAGGCTGAGGAAAGCAAGGCAGCAGTGTGAATATATCAAAATCAGTGTTTTGACTTCACCTTCTCTCAAATCTAGTGGTAAAACACAAAAGCCACCTCAAAGTCAGTTTTTCAGCTAAGTGTGTAAGGTGTGTATTGTTTGTAGGATGACTGACCTGAAGTTTTTTAAGTATTAACCATATTTTAAATTACCAGAAGAAGGCAATGTTTGCAGATAAATGTACACCAGTAGCAAATCAGGTAGGTTTTCCATTATGAGAAAACATTTTAAAATTACAGAAGCAATTGTTGGTTAGCATTTAGAGAGGGATGGTAGTTGATCATATTCTCCACTAGAAGAGTAGCTCTAGAAGGAACAGAATAGCCTTTAATTTAATTAAATAGGGTTAAAATAAGACTTGTTGACATTACGTTTCCATGTTTCCAAAGCACCTATTGCTAATCTCGAATTGTTTTAACATCTAAAATACAGCAGCATCACTTTAATGGCATATTAAGGATTTTAAATGTAACTTGTAATTTTATTTTTTTTTTGTGAGCTGCAGAACTCCAAACTGCAAATCAGTAAATGATACTTTCCAGTTATAGAGTTTACACCAACTTCTCAGTAAAATTTTCCTATTGCTCTTCAACAGTAAAGAAGATAGCAGCACTTCCACTTTGCAGGTAATAAAAGAGAAGCACTAATTTGGTCACTACAGTTCAGACAAAGGCCTAAAAATAATGTAACCTATTTCAAATGAGGGCACAGACAGAATGTACCATGAACAGATAAAATTATTGTAATGTCCTTTTGCTTTGCTTAGGTTTGGGGTTGTGCCTTGATTAACTCAGCATCCCAGAAGCATGACGTGTGACCTTTGCACCACCTATGAGCAAGGACACCAGGAGTTTACTTTTAAAAACAAGATTAAAAACTGATTGCCTTGGGTCTGAGTTTCCAAGTCAGGGAGAACTTTGAAGGGTCTGCTAAAATCTCACAAATGCCTTTAAAATGCCACCTTACAAAAGGAAAGCCTACACCTACCCTTGAAATTAAAAGTCCCCCATTTAAATAAAACTTTCTAGCAACAAAATAAATTTATTACTATTTTGGCATCATTAAGAAACTGCATAAAAATATCAAATGAGGGCTGCAAGATCCAGCTTTGCATTTTTTCCATATTTTAACAGGGAAGCAAGTGCATGAATGCTGTGACTCATGTTGGTACTGTCACTGCAGAAATTACCACTGTTCCTCAAGCTGTTAAAAGTTTGCTGTTAGAGAAAAAGTGAAGAGCTTTTGTCTGAGGAGGAGGAGGAGGGGGTGGCAGGCGTGCATGCAGCTATGTGCAAAGAGAGGAGAGTTAGTGGAGTTTACCTGACAGTCTGGCAATCTGGCCCCCTGGCTAGTTGTGAGCCGTGTGGCGGTATGGAGGCAGCAGGCTGCTGACAATCTACAAGAAACTGATAAATTAGACATATATACAGAGAGATTACAGAGCAAGGGGTTAGTAACGGCAGTACACAGGCTATGCATCTCAGGGAGAGATTTAGTGAGGAATGTGCTCTTGGTGCCTTATCTGACAGAAACACCTTTTTTCTGATAGCAGTGACATGGGCTGTTGCCTTTTTCTCTTTTTCAGAAGAAGCATTGGAAACATTTCTGTTTGTTTTCCCTTTGCACTGACAAATTTTTGTTTAAGCAGACAGTGGTAACGTGCTGTATTCAGGATCTGGGTTTTAACCTTGCACTTCACAATCTTCTGCTCATCATCAAGTTGTTTTGCTCACATCTAATATGAAAAGTGTCATTAAAGCTACTCAAAATTTATCCAAAAAACTTATATCCGTATAAAAGCAATTATGTCATCTCATTACAACATATAAGAAAGAGCTGTAAGAAAGTCTTTTCAATTTCTGAATAATGTTCGTAAGATTGCAGTACTTTGTCGGAAAAAAGTGATAACTTGATACAGTCAGTTTCACTGTTCTGTCTCAATTATTTTATCAATTCCTTGTCAAAGAAGTTGCCACATTAATCACTTGCAAAACTGTATTATGGTTCTTAATTTATTAAGTAACAGTAAAGCCAAATAATTCTTCATTGCTGTGTTTTCCTGTGACATTCAAAATATGAAGATAGCTTTAGATTGGATAATACTTGTGGAGCTTCATGAAAGTAGTTCAACAAGACAACCCTGCTTTCTAAGTCAGTAGTGTTTACTGAGATTTACAGATCTTGTGATTTGCTCGTTTTCCCTGCAGCATTCTGGCCTTTCATTTCACTGTGTGATTCAGATTGTCACAAAACAAAAAAAGTCATCAGGATTTTTTCAAACATTAGAATCTATGGGTGGAATTCTGACCCCACAAAAAACTACTTGAGATTACTTTCTGTCTCCCGTAGCATTTGCAGACCTATCATCTTTCCAGAGCGCTTCAACCTGATTCTCAACATGTTTGATGGAATGGGGTTATTTTCCCCTAAACCTTAAAAATGAGACAAGAGAACTCCACATACTTGGAAAGAATTAGATTTTTTTTTTTCCAATTGGTTGCTCTTTAAAGCTCAACGCCAATAATCATTTCTCTTTACAATGAAATTGTGTTTCAAAACCCCTTTCTATTCTTTGTCTCAATCAATGGAAGAACATGCAAGTAACTTGCTTTCAAGAGTGTTGAGATGACATCAGGTACTGCAGAGCAACACACCTTTGTAACACACTGAGCATCACATCCACTATTATAACATTTCCCTTCCATACCAGCCCACAGGGCCTCTCCCTAGTTCCTGAGAAGATCTGTGCTGACCTCCAGTGGGTACGAAGCAAGTGTACCCAAATCACTGGTTTCTTCCTGCTTCAGCAAAGAGGAGAAGGGTGTGGACCTATTTTCTAGTACATGGGTTAGAAAAATACATACAGAGTTTGTGCCAGCACCATTGTGTCTGTGTCTGGAAGCAGAAATGGAGTAAGAAAGGATACTCTGCCACTCTCATTTACCAGAATTGTCACTATAATCCTCACCGCATCTTTTAGCAGAGGAGTGCAAAAGCTGGCAATGTATTTGAGCCATGAACAGAAAGGGTCTGTCATTTCAGTACAAAGCTCAACTATAATAAGAGGTGACAGATCAGGCTAACTGAGGAACAGACAGATCAGGATAAATGACAGGCAGAAAAAGACAGCAAAAAAAATTAATTAATGCTTTAGTCTAAACAAAATATTTTGCAGAAGTCCAAAGTAAAGTCATCCCTGACAGGTTATGCAAGGTCATCAGCGAGGAAAAAAACTCAGAACAGAATGCTGCATGATGAAAAGGTGCAGACAGGTTTCACTAATACAGAAGAAATTGTTCTGACAGGCTTTTCCAGAACAACACAAATGCCTGATTTATGATCCTGTTCCAATATCTCAAACATGGTGCAAATATTTTATGATGCATCTTGATCTGCTACATTTGGCAGAATACTTGAATAGTGAGCCAGGTTCTGGGAGGATTATGCAAGCTGGGTAATATGCATTTCAGGGTGAGCACACTCCCTTGACTTTGTGTGAAACACTATTCTACAGGCATCAGCAAAGCTCTTGCAATCTGGCTCACGTTCACATCAGCACCAGATCTAGTGATCCACATGTCTTAAGATGACTGAATTCTACTCCTACATCCTCCAGGAGTGAAATTTCTGAGGATTATGCTAGGGAAGAGCTAAGCAGAATGCATATGGCTTACATAGACACATTTCAAATTCAAAGGAGCTTCTTATCTACTTATGTCCAAGTAGCTGTGCGAGAGCTAACTTTATTCCTTCTATATTTAATCCTTTTAAGTATTTTGGAGGATTTATTACACCCTTCTCTAGTGACATGACAATCACAAAATTACTTCTTTCCACAAAGCAACTCCTACCTATATTAAGAAAATGTTTGTTTCTTTCTGAAGGTTAAAAGTCTCAAAAAAGTCTTTACTAATTCTAATATCACATGCTGTAAGACAAGGTAAGAAAGACATGCTCTCTTTTGCTAAAAAAAGTAAAAAAGAAAATTTAAAATCCCATTTAAAGAAGCCTGTTGCCTGTACTACTCAAATACCAGGGCCTGTCAGTCAAGCTACAGAGTGAAAGGACAGTCTGTCATTTACATAGAAGGTACTTGGGGTTCAGACACAGATTACATTTTTTGGTGTGTCTTCAGACACTACCACCAAGAAAATCATCAATAAAGTTACTAAATACAAACTATGTTATTTCTCCATCATCTTCACTTGCTGTTAGGAAATTAACTGCTTTGGGGCAGGGCATAAGCTGGCTGATCACAAGCCTTTTAAAATTCCATGAACCTGTAACAAAGAAAGTAATTTTAGTGCTCATTTCAACCACAGATGGCAAAGAGAAGCTATTGTACACAGAAATTTCACTGAATTCAGCAGGACTTGTGCCTGCAGAGTCTTGTGGCATCATCCAACAACACCTACCACTGGCTCTATTGAAAATTTGCAGTTTGACTTGTGCTGTTATGTTAATCCTGTTTCAATTTTTCAGTTCCTGACATTTTAGCCACTTGCACAATCATGATGCAAAGGGCTCAGAGATTTCCTCTCTCACAGATTAGCCACTGCTGATTTTCCTTGGGAACCTAATGCCTAGTCCTAATCGGGCTAATCAGCTCCTGATGTAAGAGCATTAAAAAAACCCAGGCTCAGAGAAACTACATCTGCTCACATGAGCACTGAATGTGCTGCTATAAATTATCTGCTGAGAGCAAATCTCACCAAAAAGAGTATTTTCCTGTGCTTCCCTTTGGCTCAGCCACAAAAACAACACATTTCCCTGGTGTCACAAGATGTGCTCTGCCCTCCAGTCTGTGAACTGGATGACTTTAACCAACACAGGTCTGCTTTACTGGGTTATTTGTGTCTGAGATGGGCTCGCCTTCTGTCGACATCAGCAATGTCCTCAGTGAAAAATCTACATGCAAGCATTTCCAGTCCCACCTGCCCAGGACCCAGCACACTCTAATGAACATTTCAGCACATTTTGACACTCAGTAAATTCCTAATCTCTACACAGTGCTCTCAAACACCAAGACTACTCAGAATCTCAAGGTAAGTATAACTTGCATTTTAGTTCAGTTAATCAATTAATTTTTTTTTCCTTTTTTATCTGAAAGGGTAAAATTGAGAGCCAAAAAGCAAAGCAATCAGCAGATACTGTTACATATTTTGCATTTCTGATATGAAAATATTGGGATAAATCTGTTCTTGATAAATGAAAATGTGTCAATAAATGCTTATGACCAAAAGTGAGATTGAGGTTTTTTCAGTCTGTTAAAACACACCCTTCCTAGCATCCCATTTATCACTTCAGGCCAACAGAAACTCCTTCTTTTCTAGGTAAAAGTTTTCAGGCTATCTGACTTTGTGTTACCCTACCCAGTGCCAATTGAACTTGCTCCACCAAGTCTGAAGAATTTGATAACATGTCTATGAAGCTGTTATTGGCAATTTACTTGAAAAGAGAAGCTGTCTCTATGCATATGGTCATAAATTGTTATCAACCTTGAAATGTCAATTTAATGGGAAAGAATGGAGGGTTAATAGCATGAGTTGAAAGTATTGGGCAAAGAACAGATCAGTAGATTTCTAGATGTGCAGATATAAAAATGTGTTATATCACAGAGCAAGACCTAAAAAGACAATAAATCAATCCTCTCTGCTCAAAAATAAGGAAAATTTCCAAACCAAAAGACAAATGTGAGATGTCAAGAAGAACGGGGCAGAGGGTACTAAGATGCTTGCTCTCTTTGCTGAGATTTGTAGAGATGCTTTCAAGCTGCAATCTGACAAGATGAGAAAAGTCCCCAAATTGTTTATATATAGAAGTGACAAGGACATAAGTTTATACAATTATTTGACAGCTGGTTTCACTTATAATTTATCTTCATTTTTCTAATGAATGCCAAGAAAACTTTGACCTTCCTCAAGGCCAAGAGGAACTTTAAGAGGTAATAGTTGTTACAAAGAACAGCTGGTGAGAAGGCAGCTGTGACTTACCTTTGGAAAAAGCCATAAACAATGGCACAGGTCAAAGATTAGAAGAGTCTCTCCCTTCTCCTGCTTCCAGGGTCAGTTTGAGTCTGTAAATAACAAAGTTACCTCTGCCCTACACACAGCCCCAGCAGATGGGTCTGTCAGCTGAAAACTGGACACAGTTCTATGTTTCTGCAGGCTGCCCTGGAAGGAGATGGCTATGGTGGAACAGCCTCTGGGGTTCCATCTGGAGTCTGGGTGGCCTAATTAACCCCAGCTTGCTCAGAGAAGGATTGACTCAGCTTGTCCTGGCCTGTGAGCAAAAGGAGCAATGCAGGAGGACTGGCCCTTGTGCAGAGCCATTCTACCACTCCATGAGGGCCAGCCCCATCCTGGCACAGCTGCACACCAGCAGCCAATAGAGGCCACCAGGTTCTTAGCTCCTGCACATTCTCCAGCACCCACATTATCTGGGATTTCCCACTGTCTGAATTTTACCTCAGTTCCATTAAACTGAATAATGGATCATTGACTGGAGATAGAGAAATGTGTCAACCAAGTATCATTTTCAGCTTTCTTCATGGTAAATGTAATCTACTGTGAAATTCCTGCGTGGAGAGTGCAAGTACACAGGTAACTCACATCTTAAGCTTGCTGTTCAGGAAATTCAATAGCTTAGATTACTTTTGATTGGAGAAGTTACAATAAAAATTAATTCTTCCACTACTTGTTTCTTAGTCTTCTTTAAAACGATTTGAAGAATAAGAGATAAGAGCATGCTGCTGAACTCCCATTAACTACCAACATCTATACATTGCCCTAAGATACAGTAGGCCAGCAGAAGGATGCATCTAAAATCCTCATCTCCTGTCATCTCCCCACGCCCATCATCTTTCTTACAAAGCAGGCTCAACAATGTCCCACCATTTCTACAATCACAAGCTCCTGATACAGGCTCTCCTTCCTCTCCTCCTCTGAGCACTTTAGGCCAAGGTGAGGCAGGGTTAGGTTAAAAGAAGGCTTGCTGCGAAATGCTTTTCAAGAGTGAGAGCAGCTAGGGAGCTTAACTGCTATTTTCTTATGGCATTTAGGGAAATGCTGTCAATCTTGGTGATTTCCACAAATGGATTCATGGAGCATCACTAACCAATTCATGCACTGCCTGGCACACAGCACAGACAGCCATGGTTTAGTAGGTCACTGATTCAGGGGCTTTCCAGAACATGTCAGGTTTCTTGGCTATGTCCTAGTGAATTCTTTCATCTACACAGAAGCTACACTATATGTAGCACCTTTACCCTTAATTTCCTTATTCTGCATGACTTCACCTGTATTTTTTTTTAAGACCTGAATTATCCCAAATCTAGAGAGCTGTTCCCCCTTCAGTCCACGTGTTTCAGTGGCGCCAGCTCAAAGTATAGTGACAAAGCCATATCCCAGCCTTGACTTTTCCTGTAGCTCATATTAAGAACAGCTTTTAAAAAAGAAATAATACCCTTGTCATTAGCAAAATTAGTGAAATGCATTTTTCTCCAGTTACAGGCTCAGAACATTAAGAGGTTTCTTGTCAGCTCTGTGGCCTTTTTCACAATTTCTATATCACAATGTGCTTATGTTACTTCTCAAATGGTTTCTGTGAATGCTTTAAATAATTCCTCATTAAATCTACTGAGAAGCTAAATAATGGGTTAGTAAAATAGCAGAAATGGAAATGCATAAGCTGAAAAATATATCTTCAGTTTCTTTCTTTTACATACCGTTCATAAAAAGCACATTTAGAAAGGTCTGATGAATCATGAAACACTTACTAAAAGACACATTTTAAACATTTCAAAAGAGGAAAAGAAAGGTCTTAAAATTACGTAAATCATCACATTTCATTTCAATCTTGTTGTTTACCATAGAAACATAAGTCAAGGATACACTTCAGGTCACAAAATCATTCAGGAGCAAAAATACTTGCACTATTATGTGGATAAAGAAGGGCCTGATCCAAAGTTTGAAGTCAGTGGGAATAGTAACTTTAGTAGGCTTTGGAAGAAACAACATGAGTTACAATTATGAGGTTCAATGCCCCTAAAAAATGCAGACAGGGAGATACTTACAATCAAGGGCACTAGTCTTGTTCAAAGAATTGCTGTGAGCTTCCTCCAAACACCACAACATCCCAAGGAACTACTCTATTAGAGAGCTAAAATGTCAGCATGTCTAATTTAAACAGAGACTCACTTCCGTTTTGCCTAAGTTATGAGGCAAAAAGCACAATATTTAATATTCCTGTGTATTTGATGGCAAAAAATCAGCAAGTCACGAGACCACATTAAAACTTGTCAAAAAAGAAGATAGAGATGGGTGACTTTTGTCACCAACATTGTAAGGAAATTTCAATCTCTGTTTTAGTTAATTGATAGGACTGGATTCCAAAGCCCAAAATTTTCAGAGAAAGCAACAAATATCTGGTAAAATGCCTTAAAGATTTCATGTGTCACCTGTGCACCTGTTTAGAAAAAAAAACAGAAGTCTAAAGACTTGACTGGAGAACTTCAACAAATGATGCTAATGGAAACCATTCCATCCAGCACTGATGTCATAGTTTAGACAGAGAAAAATGTCAATAACCTTTTAATGAAAATATGCAGCAGTAAGGCATGGATTTCACTGCAATCCTTCTTTTTATTACTAATTTCTAATGTTTTATCAAACAAATAAGGGCTTCTATGAAAAACAGATTTTATTTCAGGATTGCTTTCTTTATATAGTGAAAAACATAAATAAAAAAACCCCTAAACTTGTAGAACTCCAGTGAATTCATGCCGTAATAGCTAAATCATATTGAAGTAGCTAAATTATATTGATCAGCATGAAATGCATGGGTTTGGTCTTATCAGTGGCAACTGGAAAGCTGAATGCAAGAGAGGAAAAGCACAGAGTGAAAAGGTCTGTTCACAGTGGCACCAAGAGGTAAAAGTACATTTAGGCAGCTGAATTCTTCATCAGTTACAGCCAACTAATGTCCTTGGCAAGGACACTGTTCATCAGATTCAAAACAGCCTCCACAGGGACAACACACCATGCTTGAAATGGCATAAATATGCAATGCTCATTAAGCTGAGCTAAATGAGCATATCAGATGCAGGACATGGCCCTGAGAGCAGGAAGATATATACATGTATCTGTATATATGCACTTATACTGCTCAACAAACAATGGAGACACAGACACAAACATGGCATGTTTACAGAACCCACAGAAAATAGGACAAGGCACAACACAAAAAGAGAACACAGACTGTAAGTAAATAATGACTGAATTATCCCTTTTGTGAAGAGCATCATAGTCAGGATTAAAAAAAAAAAAAAACCCTTACACATGATTTATTTTAAAAACCTACTAAAAACATGTAAAATCTACTTTTCATGAAGAACAGAGACAGATTAAACCAATATTGCATGAGTCTCACAACAGCCAGTGGTCTGATTGCACAAGCAGGTGCAGGTACAGGATCATCAACAGAAGTACATTCCCAGTAGATAAAAATACATTTTTTTCTGAGAAGAATCATCCATGGATCTCTAATGAAGCAAAGGGAAATTTGTACTCATACTAAATTTGTTTTACCAGAATAAAGTTGTGAGTTTAAAAAAAAAAACAACCAATTCTGAGGTACTTCTATGCTTTGGATTGCTTGGACAAAGCAAATGAAACTTTCCTGAGGGAACAATTCAGAACCAGCCTGACTAGTTAAGTATTATATGGCTGCACATCTTATGCAATAGTGGTGGCTTAGTTGACTGCCTGTCCTGTTCTTTTCAAGAACAAACTCTTTCACTTAACGTACAGAAAAATCCACATTGTTAAGAACTCAGTATAAAATTACCTAACTTAAAATCAGTACAGAAAGAGGTATCTAGATCCTAGTCATGTTGATTTTCCTCTTCATCAATCTATAAAATTCATTCACAGAGGAGAAGTAAGAAACATTTAAAACTCTTCACTGTGTGATCTGAGCAATCACAAATAACTACAAAGCACCCTCCTGGCAAAATTAACTTCTGAGCTGACAGTATTCCTCAAAGGACTTCCTCCACAACCATTTTTGAAAGAAGCTGTGCTTTCTGTGTTCAGGTTTTTGACAGTTCTTCTGTCTCAAAATTGAGAAGTGCGTAAAAAAGCAAAGTTGAGATATTGAAGTAATGCCTACAGCAGCAAGGCTTAGAAATGTGCGAGGCACTTTCTAACATTGGTACTTCAGCTCAAAAGCAAAGCTGAAACTGTTTTTGGCCAAATACTCCTAAACAAACAAAAACGTGCACAGCTAAAGACCTTGGACGTGAGCCTTTTTCATCACACAAGGAAAGCAGACACAAACCTGCTATCAAAAATGTACTTCCATGATGCTTACACAGCATACACCTCTCCAGACAGCCTCCTCTGTGCTGAGAGGTGTCAGCCTGAAAAATCTGTGCTCCTTTTTCCCACCCCCTGCATCCAAAAGGGGAGGGCAAAGCAGCTTCTACTCACAACACACCTTTTGAAGAGGATTTCCCATATCTTCACACTACCTAAACAAGATGAAGAACCAAGAAGGAGGAACAAAACCAGCAACATTGCCCCACATGCCAAGTTTCAGTTTAAGGTTATTTAAAGAAAAATACAGGAGGAACATGAGCTTCTGATTACACAGAGAATAACTTTTTATGGAATGTTTTGGAAAGTCATATCTAAAACACTGCACATTTTAAAGCTCAAAATTTAGGAAGAACAAATATTTTAAAATAGCATGAGAGTGTATTCCACTTCCCTTGAGCCAAGAAGCATTACTCAACACCTCACATAGCCTATCAAAAACCCTTAATTTCCTATAACACTAAGAACCACCCTACTCAGAAGACCTTCTGCTCCTTGTGGTGTTAAATTCTGTTTGTGCTACATCAAACAGATCAATGCATTCCCAGGTGTCTTACCTATTCCTCACATTTTAAACCACTCTCAGCGTAAAGGCAAGCAGCAAAGACAACTCTTAAGCAATTTCCCTTAAGTTCCAGCTTAAAGATTTAATTATAAGACTTCCTAGGACCTCAGCATTTGGGTTATTGAGATTTTTAATTTTCCTTTTCCTTGTTAGATTTAAAAAACACTTCACCTATAGATTCTTTAAGTTAGTTCTTGGTGACACTCTAGGAATTGCCTTTGGGATAGAGTTTTACAAATGAAGTTAAATTTCATGGTAAGAATGCAAACCAACAAACAAGAGCTCGTTATTTGTATCATATTGTGATTCATATTTGGTTTGCTGTAAGCATAGAGCTACAACAGAAATTAATCTTGGATTATTTTTTTGGTAAGAGTAACTCTTATATTCTCTAATTATGTATGGTAGGTGGTGAGCTTAATGCCTGAGCAGTTGCAACACTATTATGTGGCATTCTTTGTGCTGTCTTCATCTTCCACATTAGCCTCTTGTGGGAATTAAATGCCAGGCTGTAAATCACTCATGAAAGACAGCTGAAAAGCAAGCATGCTTTCAGGTTTAATGTGCTTTCAGAAATGAGCAACCCTACAAAACCTCCTAATTTTGCAGGGTTTTTTTTTTTTACAGGTTTTTAGAAGAGCCATTTTACAAAATGGTTTGTAACAATGAAGAACCATTAATCTAAACACTACAAAAATACAAAATTTGGATCACAGCAAACTAGTGCAATTCTATTGAAATCCAGGGGTCTATCCTGTCTTGGGTCAACCAAATATCTGACCTCAGCTGGCTTGGAATTTGAGGGAAACGTGTTACATTTAAGGCTGTTACCTTCCTTTTTCTTTTGTGATAAATAAAATAGATATGACTGTACAGATTTCTCTAAAAGGATTGCTCTTTGATCTTATGATCTGTATTCCTTCAAAATATGAAATACTTCACTTTTTACAGTGTTTTCCTGCGTGGGATTTTAAATACTAAGCATAAACATAAAATAGGGGAAAGAAGCATCCACCACATTTTGTTTGGAGAGCGCTGCAACAAAGGAGATTCTCAGGTGGTTTGTTGTTGACTCTGAGTGAGAACTGCAGCCATTGGTTACTGTCCTTCTCATAACCTGTTTAGAAACCTTTTACTTCAGGGACATCTTCTACACAAGGACCTTGATTTAATTTTAAGCTAAAATAGCAGAACTTTACATTCAACTTCTGGAATTGCCATGCTAAAGTACCTGACAGAGAAAAGAGTGCTGTCGAGGCAGATACTACAGGAGACCTTTTTAGTCTTGTTCTTCCCTTGAAGAGGTTGAGAGAACCGTATTTCATATTTGTGACTGTGGTATATTAAGAGACATGTAGTGACTTCATTCATATTCAAGGAGTTTGAACACAACTGCAAAGGAAAGTCATTTTTCAGTGTTAACACACTGCCAAACCCAGCACTAGGCTTTCTAAATGCCCTGACTTTTTCATGTAGTTAGGAAAACAAACACAAACACAAACACATCCAAAGGTGGGCTGGAATTGTGCTGGGCACGTATTGGCTGCTATCAGAAGAACAAAGACTTGAAAGTGTAAAAATACATGTCAGCAAAACAGAAGAAAAGAAGAAACAAAAAACAAAGCTAAATGCATGCCATTACCTAGGAGAAATGGAACATGATACATTGGAAAAGCACCGACTGGTATTTTCAGCCCCTGCGGGCAGTTAAGAGCTGTTGGCTCAATAAGAAAGCCCAGGTTAAGTCGTGCTGTCGAAGCTTTGTGTCAGATGTACCTGTATGCCGATCTAAAGCTGAGGGCATTCAAATGGAAATCGAGCAGGACATGACAATCTCTTGCTTAAGAGGTTTCCAGTTCAGCTAGTCTTCCTCTGAAGGAGGCAGCCCAAAGCAGTCCAGCTTACCCTCTCCAGGTATCCAGCAGCAGTCTAAGCAAAGGCAGCCTCTTCTGCCAAGCACCAAGTCCAGAAGACGGAGCAAGAGAAACAAAGGCACAGCTCGCTACTGCAGTGGAACCTGTCCTGTTTCTCCTGCCACAAACTTCAGCTATTTTGGCCCTTGGTCTCCATCTCCAACCACATTCCCAGTTACAGCTTCCCAGTCCCCACATCCATGCGAGCTGATGAAAAGACAGGGAAGCTCTCACATCACACGGGTGAAAAATTCTTGTGAAGGAAATAGTTCACGCATTTAAAAGAACAAAACCAAAACGCGATTCAATTTAATGTAAGTTTGGTTCATTCTTACTCCGCTCCTGGGGTCTCAGCCCCAAGCCAAGCTACACTCCACAGTGTTTGAATTTGGATGCTACTTTTTTGTACTCCCTCTGATGAAGAAGAAGCAGGTGTGGGTTGCTACACTTCTTGTTGCCTTGCTTGACTGCACAAATCATCTGAGAACAGCAGCTCTTTGTGAGACAAGGCTTTTAAACGTTTTCAATAAAAGCAGCAGAATAACATTCTTTGCCGTTCCTTACTTTCAGGAAACAGATAATTAGATGGCAAAAAAATCCTACTCAGTACATAATTCCTTTCATCAGTTAATAACAGTAAGAAATCTTCCAAAAGCTAGTAAAAACAATGATGAATAATTCCCTGCTTAATTCTCAACTTGGTTCTAACCTAGTCCTGCCAACACTGGAATGAATCTGAATGCTCAGAAAAATCTCAGGTTTGGACCTGTCAATCTCACAGGCTAAGACTAAAGCCATGTGACAGTATAAAATTCTGATAAATGCATTCAGAAAACTGAGATTGTTGCCGATTCATAAGGACAACCATAACATAAATCAGTGACCCTGTCTCAGGACCCTTATACTCTAAGTATGTAGAGATGTACCTGAAGTGACAGGTAAGACTCCAGACAAACATAATTTTCTGGACAATTCTACCTTTCAGGCTGCTTCATCCTTTGGTCTCTGGACAAAAAGATTGTGTCAGTGTTTTTCAATCTGTGGTCCATGCATCCGTGATGTTCCATCAGATATCAGATGCTTCTTTCCCTCCATTCCCATGTTTTTCTCCTCAGGAGACAGCTCTTTGATTTATTTACTGCAACACACCCTAGGAAAATGTCTTGTTTAGACTCCTCTGCAGTTTTACAGTTGTCCTCTGAGTGGGTGTTACTTGCATGGCACTACTCAAAGGCAGCTCTGACACTGATAGCACTAGGTGAGAAATACAACCTGCTATAGGGTACTGCTCAGCTTCCCAGAATAAACATTTACTCGAGCAGAAACTGCTTTTATAGGGTTTAGCTTTCATATTTTCTACACATGCTTTTTGTGTATAGCATAGTTAAAAAAAACACCCAAAACAATGAACAAAATTACTACCAGACAAGACTGAACCCAGTTAAAGGCTAAAGGTCCTGCTCAGGTGAAGATAAGAAATTATTAACTGCTCTCAGGAGAAGAAAGCCATCACACCTTTGAAATGTCATCCCAGTTTGCATTTCCTCTCTATGCCTCGTTCAAAGCAGAGACTACATTTTGGAAGGAAATTAAGAGCAAAACCTTCCTGCAGAGATTAACTTCATGACTCAATTTGTATAAACTAAGCCTTCTGTGAGTTGAACATCACCCTATGGGAAAACCTGACTGAATGTTCCAGGGTGAGAAGGTGGGTGCTGTGGGGGCTTCCTGCACAATGCTAGCTGCTCCCTCAGTGGTCCTCACACATCTGACTCCTCGAGCCCGTGGGATTTGTGTCTTCCAGGGGGACTACCAATGCCATACCAGGCTAAGTTCCACCCAGGCACAGGGGTGCAGCCTCTGTGGATGCTAGTGGGAATGCACCCACATATACCACAGCAGGACTTGCCACACTGCATCAGAAAACAGTTTGGGCCGCTGCCAGCAGAATGTCATCTCCTGCCACTCATAACACAGGAGGAGACATTTTGCTTCTCAAGAAGATGCCCAAATTAAATTTCATCTGCAGTGCTAGGAGGGTCCCCTGCTCTGCTAACCACTCAGCACCACATGCACCCAAGGAAAAAATGTTTACCTGGTATGGCCACGGTTAACCTTTTTTCCTTGCTGAGACGGTGCCCATGGATGAATTCACTCATGGAAGGGGGGCCCCTCAGAAGATATGATTCTGTGGAGGCAGGATGAGGGGGGGCTCTTAATAATTTCTGGAGGTAGGTCCCTGAAGTCCTGGGATGGCTGGGATGGCTCTGATCACAAAGGGAAGGTGAGAATAGTCTTGCAGGAGATCCAAGAAAAATACATATGGAAACAAAAGAGTTTTACTTTAATTACCTTTCAAAGCCTCATGAATGACAGCATCATCTTAACTTGCTTAACAGGTAAAAATCAACTATCAGTGACACCTCATGTCATTTCCAGAGCAGGACACCTTGCCTGCATTGGAAATCCTCATTCTCCTTAGGGAAGGAGAAGATGAGGTAGGGCTAGAGCTCAGCATCCTTAAGTCAGCTTGTGCAAAGTTCACTGATTGTTCTCTTGGTTTTGCACTGTGATTAGACCATACAAGAAAAGGGAATGATTATCTAGGACTCCTCTAATAAAGTCCTCTTCATCTTTAAAACCATGGAGACGCCAACACCTAGAGAGTTTTGGCAGGGGCAGGCACAAGACACGAGCTCGGTGCTTGAACATCAAAGTATTTGCATTAGGTTATGAATGGCAGCCATCCCCTTCAAAAGATTTCTTGCTCCCATATAGAAAAATTGATCTGAGTGAACACATCCATATTCTTTTCACACTGATAAAGAACAAGTGAGCATGAGAGCTTAACAAAGAAATGCAGTTTCTTTCATGTTAAGCACTAAAATGCTCATAGAGCACAATCCTTTTATTTCAGATGCTCGTTACGGAAAACCACAGGGAAAACTTAAAGAAAACTCGTTAAAGAAAATACATTCACACTTAGTATTAAAGACATACAAGATGCACTGAGACACTGACAGAATATAGTTCAAAACACTGCATTCAGAAGGAGGAAATAACTGAGTAGGTGGATCAGAACCACATGTTGCCAGGCTTTGAATTTCATACTCATATCCTCCCCACCTCCTTCTCCCCAGTCAAAGTACAGAAAGAAAAAATAAAAGTAAATAAAGGAATCATTATGTTTATAATTCAGTGAACGACTTTAATGCAAGTCTGGCTACTGCACTGTACTGTAAAGATCACTGCATGCATACCTTTTCCTCTGAGTGCCACTGCTGACCAGTAAGTTTGGTTGCTGTGGGCCCTGACTATGCAGGAGGAAAGTGTCTATGCTTGGCACGGTGGCTGATGCCTCCTCACTTACTTTAGGGCTGCCGATCTTGCTCTTTCCCAGCTTGCCTTTGCTGCGTCGGGATTGCTCGTGGTCGAACTCTAAATCCTCCAGTCGCTGGGTCAGGGCAAGTTTTTGCTGGATAGCCATACGCAGCAGAGAGTTCAGGGTCTTCTTCTCATCCTCTGCAGCTGCCAGCTGCCTCTGCATCTCATCCAGCTGTGTCACGTACTCATCACACCTGAGGAGAAACAGGGCACAAATCTGGGAAACAGCCCAAGCACCGACACTAGCAGTGAGCACACTCCCAGGCTTGGGTCACAGAGACAGACTCAGATCCCAGCTTCTGCTGACCCTAATCCTGGCAGCAGGCAGGAATTCTTCTGTTCCCTCTTGGAATAAATTTGGACTTGGATCTGAATGTCAACACTTCCCATTCAGCAAGACAAACTGTACCTATATTAACATAGTCTATGACAATGTAATGTGATTCTGATGCAGATAAAAAGCAATTGGAGGGGAGGGTATGAGGTTATTTCCAGTTTAGACCACCAATAATAATTCTGGGCGCTGCTTCTTCTAGTAAGTCACCATAACATCTTCCAATCAGAAAATACTATTTTCCACAGGCAGTAATATCCACTTCAAGAAAGTATTATAAAAGAAGACAGAGTAGTTTGAACACTTGACACATCAGATTTTGTGAAATGGGAAACCTTCTGTTATTTACCCTTCTTAATCATTTATTACCATGATTACCATTAGCTACCATTGATTAAAAGGATACTACACTCAGGAAACCCCACACCTGGAAGTTGTTTCAAATTTACTGTTGGATCTCTTGGAAGTGTGTTCATTGCTATGGTCATCTACTCCTTTTTAATCATCAGCCTTTTTTACCCTCATGAAAAATCACCTTTTCATTTGCTTTAGATCTCTGCAAACTAAACCCACCTTTCTTGTGATTTTGTTAGATTTAAGACCAAATTCAATTTATTTCTGCTTTTTGCAATACTTCCCAAAGTTAACAGGAAAAGCAAAGTATTTCAAAATAGTCTTAAAACACTTTTTGAAGTGAAATAGCTTCAGTGTGATAGCAATAGACCCTCTAATCACTAAAAACTAAGAGCAATAAAAATAAATGTTTCTCAGCAGTGAGATGTTTCACAGGTAACAGTACTGCCTGACCATCAGACATTTGTGGAAACATCCAAGGATTTTTCATCTTGAATGATGTGGGAAGGAGATCTGGTGAAAGCTGCAAGTAGGTTTGCTGTGTAATTGCAATTGTGTAATGGATGAGGATGTAACTTAATCAGTATCACTTACAGAAAGCAAGCACAGAAAATTATTTTAGTCTTCCTTAGCAAAATGTGTGATTCATTGAGAAGTGAGGGATGAAACTAATTTCTCTGAAATTTTAATCTTCCCCTTGGGAAACAGAAACAAAATATACTTGAACGTGTGTAGTTAAGTTATTCTTCACACACAAATACTTTTATATATATATTGCACTTCCCTTTTGAACAATTCAGGCACTGCAAGCAAAATTACTTAGATATGGCTTCATCTACAGTTTCAGTATTATCTTTCTTCTACAGGACCTTAATAAGCATGTTTGTTGCTACCAAAGCCTTAAGGAAAAGATAGTTTTGAAATTCCAGTTGGCTTAAAGCCAACTTGCACACTTATTTCTGCTCCAAACTGTGAGATGCCTGTTGATGCTTAAGTCAGTTTCCTTGACAGCGACATGAAATCAGCATTCTAATGATATAATAATTTCTGTTTCAAGGTAATTTACTTTCATGTCTGTGTTATCAGAGTTTTAAAGCCTCATTCTTGTAACCAGACGAGTCTTGTATCCACATCCTTTATTCTCCTGCTTTTCTCTTTGTCCAGGAGACCTCTTATTTTCCAAATACGTTTCCTGTTGAAAACTTTTAGATGCAACACCTGCAGCAACACCTGTGGCACACTGCCACTAGAGGAATGAATTGCGTTCCTTTAATATGCCAATAAATCAATTTTGATTTTAGAAAAAGATTTATTTTTCTCAGGCCTCAGAAGGTGTTCTGGGTATTTGTGCATCTGATTTGTAAAACAGCCCAACCGAACAGTCAAGAAACAAGTGCCATGAAGGTGGATATTACTAATGCAATCTTAGAAAAAACTGCTATGAGAAATCTGGATATACTTGATGCTTTTAGTTATTATTTCATACTTGAGAAAAAAACAATCTCATGAATACATTTTCCAACCTCACTAATTACATGTCCTTTCTAGAAGTGTCCCAATAAGAGCAAGCCTGCTTTTTTTTTTTTTTTTTTTTTTTTTTTTAGGTGTTCAGAAAGGTTAAACCTAAATTACCCAAGTAAAGGCCTCAATTAATTTTACAAACTGCTTAATTAACAGCCTCAGATCTCCTGGAATTTTGCAACAGAGAAGGTTATTCCTTGTAGTGGGAGGTAACTACTGCCTGCAGCCATAGCATTTCCCTTCACAGAAATATTCCCAGCTATGTGCAAGTGTAGAACAAAAGAAGAAATGCTTCAAATTAAAAAAGAAAGCATTACACACGTCTCTACTGCCTTTCACCCACACATTTGATAAACATTCATCAAGTCTCACAGAAAGAAGAAAAAGGTAAAGGATGTCCCAACAGAAAAAGGTAAAATGCCCCTAAGAAAGATGACTTCTGGCATGGCAGAGAGCATTGCAGGGCTCCAGGATACTCCAGAGCTCTGAATGAGTCTTTCAGGAGGGTTCAAATAGTGATACCAAAAGTTAGGTTATGTTCTCCTGAGTCAGAACTCTTCTTCAATTTCCCTCTAGCCCCAGGACAGGTTGTTAGCTGCAAGTGACTAGTAAATAAATAGCCCTGTTTTCTTGCTGTCTGCTGGTGTACTTATAGTTAGAGCAAAAGTCAAGGTTTCACCTATTTTTCATTTCTCTCATCTCAGAAAGGAAGCAGACAGACACATAAGCCCACTTATTTTTATGAACTGATCCAAGAAGCTTATATAGGATTTTAAGGGATTTCTGGTTCCATCTATCCCTCTTGTCTAGGAAAATAAACCAAATACCAAATCAGGCTTATACGTTATTTAGGTAACATAAATCATAGCAGAGCTTGAGCTAAAACCCAGTGACACTGACAGTGACAAGTCCCTGCTCTAACCATATAATCATAATTCTCTTCTGTTCACAAATATTTTCTCAGCTCCAGGACCTGTCCAATCTTCCTACTCAGTCTCTTCAGCACATATTTTTCTTTAAAAATTACCATAAGAAAATATTTTGATGGATGAACAACAAAACCCATGCATGCAGTGTCAGGACTATGGCAATACCACAAGCAGTATTTCCTGCTCTCTACTGTTACAGATCTCTTTTTAGGCTGGGAAAACAAGCAGTGTAAAGACTCAGTGAAGTTTGCTTCCTGAATCACTTTAGGATTCTGTTTAAAAGTAGTTCCTTCTCTCCTTGAGCACAGGAATTTCCTCTCACAGGGCAATACTTACTCTAGACTGGAAAACTAATGTTTTAAATAATTATTTATTGTTCCTCTGCTTTACATACCCACAGCTCTCACTCTGGGTCAGCAACTCAGGGTTAGAGTGAGGGGAAACAGGAGGGGGGCAGGAAGGGCTTCTCTGGGAATCCCCCATTTTCTCTGGGAATACAAGAAGCAGCCTATGACAAAATAAGCAGGTTAAAGGTGGCACATAGCCCTGGCAGCTAACAAACTTCAGCTCTGCTTTACCAACCCCTTGAATCCCACAAAAGTGATTTCACATGCTGCTGCTTTCTTCTTCTGAGAGAGGTGTTCCGAGAAATATTCTTGACTGGTCCGAAGCACATAAATCCCAGAAAAGAATCACAAGGCTAATGAAAAGGGAAGGAGGAAGCTGTAGGAATCAGAATCTCAGATTTTTGGGTCAAATAAGCCTCTCCAGAAGGAAAAAGGGCAGAAGTAGAGGGACAAGCAGGACAGAAAGACTTTTGAGACAGAGAACTGAAAAAAGAACTTAAGGAGTGAAGGATGAACAAGTGTCAGGAAAAACACAGAAGAAGGAAGGCTCCTGCTTTCTGCACAGGGGAGCTCTGGAGGAATGTGTCAACTTGCTGTTCAGACCAGAAACAGATTTGCTGTGCTCTCTGTAACATGTGCTGTAGCCTTTTATTCGTTGTATTTGAGGAAGGAGCCATACAATTCAGCACCAGATGAACATCCACTTGGTGACCAAAATGATGATTTATGGAAAGAGAAAGGATATTGTTCTATCAAACAGCATAAACAACCATTTTCAGATCTATAATACAATTCTGCTATCAGAAGGATGATCTTCCTATGGTACAAATTCAGAAGTAAGTACCATGTGATGCACTATAACCATGGAAACCACTGTTTTATTCAACTAAAGACTAACAATTGATTTTTTATGCTGAAGGTTGTTACTGCATCTAATGTTATGGCACAAAAATCTTACAGCCTTGTATTTTCAAACAGATTTCTCTTCTGCAAAAGACTTGTAGAGTATATGAACTCTCTGTCATTTAAACAAATGCTCTTCCAAATGGACTATTTGGAATGAGTCAATGATTTGACCATTTAGGAAGATTGATTTGATTATAAAGGCCATTAAACTCCATGCTAGGGAAGGAAAATGAATATTTTACAACAGAAAAATCTATAGGAGTATAATGATGTGGAAGACCTTGTAGTGAATAATTTTTTATAAATGTGCTCAGAGAATACTGGGAAAAACTTAGGATGTCAAAGGCAGGGACATGTCCCATAGGCCATACATTGAGTGTTTAATCACTTACTACATGGAGTTTACCAACAGTAGTAAATTCTTTGGGTAGGGTTTATCTCCACTAGCATTAGAAATTTATAAGCTAAAAATGTGTAACTCAACAGTTTGATTTTTTTTTTTACAGTTCACAGAAGAGAAACAGAAGTTTCTTTGCATCCTACACAAAAAGCATGTTGAAAATCTACCTGGATGAGTGGCATCAGAAGTCTAATTCTCACAGAGGGGATGCTGCTGCCTCCCATCAGCTCTAGGATATGCCTTGAATCCAACAGAAGCCTGCACTCAGGATGCTCAAATGGGGTAAGGAGCATTCAGTACACCAACAATCTAACATTCCCTTTAATTAACTTCTAAGGCTTTGCAAACTACTTTTACCTCATATGTTGATGATTGCTTTATGCTCACGATGCCACTCTGCTCTGGAGTTACCCGCCTTCCACGAGCTCTTACAGAGAGTTAGAACATTCCTGTGTCTCTTAGAGCAAGGAACTGGCAAGGAAAGGTCAACACATGCATTTCCAACACACACACACACACACACACACACAAACACACACACACACTCAGAGAGAGAGAGAGAGAGAGAGCAAGCTCTCCGTTCCAGAAGAAAATCTTTAGATGCCAATGAAATCATTCAGGCTACCTTGGTTCACACCACCTGCTGAGCTGGGTCTTCGTTTCCATTATGTCTCTACACGCACTCTTCTGACGATGGACCTATGATGAATTTGTACATAGCACCAATGTCATGACATACAAATGAACCTTTTCTCCTTCTTTTCCACTTCTCCCAGCTGCTGCTGCCACTACCACTAAGCAAAAAAAGCACCTTAGAAGGCTGGAAGTGGCAGCGCCGAAGAGATGTTGGCACAAGGCACAAAGATGTCTTATCATTTATGGACTAAGGCACAAACAAGATATCTATAATGTGTTTGACCATAAGGGGGGAAAAAGTCTCTCTTGTGTATTTTCAAAATAAGAATTTATTGATGAAAATGCTGGAACTTTTAAGGAAAATTATTTTTAAAAAGCAGCTAAGATGAGAAGACATAGTCAAGCTGTGCCAGGGGAGGTCTAGGTGACCATTAGGAAGAATTTCTTTATAGAAAGGGCTATTAGACATTGGAATGAACTGCCCAGGGAGGTGGTGGAGTCACCATCCCTGGGGGTGTCCATGGTCTGGATTACAAGGTGGTGTTGGGTCATAAACTGGACTCAATCTCAGAAGTATTTTCCAACCTAGCTGATTCTGTGATTCCATGTAAAACCAAAAGTTCTTCTGAAGATCATGTGGGAGAAGGAAAGAAGAAAGTTGATTAATTACTGTCCTGCCAGGAGGAGCTATGTTAGAGAAGATAAGTGAAGCTTTTATCCTGTGAAGGAGAAGATAAATCAAACATCACAGTGGGAGAAAATAAGAATTTATGCTGGAGTGGGAAATTACAGTGGCCTTACAATTATTAGCACTGGATTACGGCATAGGCTGGTTGATTAAATAGATTTTACTACTGGTAAGTAATGAATCTCACTGTAATGGAAACGTAGGGTTCTGAAGATCATCACTAACCACACGATAGCTTTACATGACAGAATCACTGCCTACTTCTGAATGGAAAAATCAGCCACATAAATCCACTATTTGATTTTCACATTAAAAACCCCTATAAATGCAAATATGCTGGAGGCATGTATTGTCATTTATAACACTTTACTCAAGGTTGTATTGACATTGCTATTCTTCAGCTTTATTTTCCAAGACACACGTCTCAGCAGCACTTGAAAGCTTGCAAGTTCTGCACAGTGTGCATTCTAGGACTCATTCACCTTCATCCAGCAAACCCCTGACCATGCATAAAATAGTTTCTCTATCCTCCTAATCACCCAGCATTCACAGCTAAAAGTGTTCTCACTTGGCACACACATGTTCACAGTGCTGAGCCAGATGGTGACACTGTTTCCCTTACCTGGTTGCAAACATTGCTCTCAAGGATGAGAAGGTTGCTGCATCTTCCTTCAGAGCCTTCAGTTCATTCCGTAGTTTGGTCATGGTCTCAGTCACCATTGCTTTTTCATTTTCGTATTTGTTCTTCAAATTGGCCAGTGCCACTTCAGCTGTCTAAAAAGACAAACAAGGATATGTGCTTATGAGACAGAGGTCTGACAACAGCTAAAATCCCAGCTTGATTTTGGTGTTGATGTCCTTCATTCACACAGTAAAAGAAATTAAACTTGATCTTCAATGGACTGCACACTTTAACTTCTTCTGTTAAGTTGTACTCCATGAAATCAGGAAAAGAAGGAAGCACCTGAAAGGACAAAGCCCATTTCAATGGCAATTGGCAACAACTCAGCACCTCAAGTATCACTGCAAAACTGTGCAGCTGTATGGGGAGGGCTCAGTGAGTGAGTAAAGGTACTACAGGAGCTGCTACCACATTGTTTGAGCTGCAATAAACAACCAAGTGTATCCCCTGGCCACTTCACAAACAGGACACAGAGCACATGAGGCTCAGCCTCTGCAGCCAAGTTGTGAAACACTGTGTTTGGCCTCAAGCCTCCTGCTGGCTCAGGCTTTCCTTGGGTACAGGGACGGCAGGGATGGCCAGGACCTGGCAGCTTGATTATGCCTGAGAAATGGCAATGTATACTGCTGTGCAAACCAGCATTATTTCAGCAGTTTTAACCACTTATTTATAAGTGTAAATTGCAGTTTTCATTTAACAGGAAAGCATGGCATTGTATTTGTCCCATTCCTAAATTTTTGCTGCTCCCTTCTTTCTGTTTTCAATTTCATCCATTAAATTTCTTTAATTTACTACTGTACTGCTTTTAATAGTTACATTTGTCTTATCTTTGCAAGACTTGACATTCTTCTTTTCCCATGAATTTAGTATAATTTTGAAGTTATCCAAAATACAGAGGTTTATAGAGGCTTTATACCTACTGTTGCTTGAGACATTTAAAGAAACTGCCTTCGTGCGAAATGAAAAAAAATTTGCTTCCTTTTACATTTATTCAGAGGGTGTTATGGTTGTTTTTTGCACTTCATTTACTGAATAATAAGTTGCAGCAATTTACACAGGCAGTCAATTTCCCCTGTTGATCTTATGGGCTCTTGAGCCACCACCAGGGGAGAGAAGTTTAGGAAAACATTAGGTTAAAGCAACCAGTGAGGGAACAGGACAAAAGACGGTAATGGCAAACAGTTGGAAACCTATTTCAACCTCAGTTTTACAAAACTCAATACTTTCCCGCTAACAAGGTCTCTTAACAAAAGGACATACTAGAATCTCTCACTAATTTACAACTTTATTAATTTGTGTCTTATTAAATAACAGCACTAAAATAATTAATTCTTTTATATGTTTACTCACCAATAATATTTTATTACTTTCACACCAATTTAAATTAACAGATTTTTTAAAGGGCAGTAGTAGCAACCACCTATCATTTTTAAATAGATGTGTTTTTCCAACCCAGATTTGAAATCATCAGCAATACATATTAAAATTATCAATCACTTGAGGGTCTATTTAGAAGAATTCTGCTTCTTTGAACCCTGCTGATATATGCTTTGGTGCAGTGTAGGATGGTGGACACCAGCCTATGTCTTTGGCAGAATAAAGCAGAAATAATCAGTTTTTTGTCAGTTTTCAGCCATGACCAAAAACGTGCACTCATAAGTTAAAAGTAATTTACACATCACTGGAACTATGCACAATGATCAGACAGACCATGATCCCAATGTTTTAGTCTGTATGTCAGGGTAAGTTAAACAGACGTGCAACACTACAGGATGGAAATACAATTTACTTGGTGAATAAAAGTAACAGAGGAAGGACTGTGTCAAATCTTCAAACATTTTTTTCTTCAGATTAAACTTTCCTATAAAACAACATAGAGACAACAAAGCATAAGTTTCAAATGCTATGGGATAAGCTTCATGGCTCTCCATGCACCAGCCAAGCTGCTGAGGAACTCCCTCCTGAAAGCCTCCTAAGTGAAGAACAAGTGGGCACCAGTGCTCTGCTAGAGAAGCAAATAAAACTAATACAAAATGTGGGTTTAGTTGCAAAATAAAGATGGGGAGCACAAGCTGAGGAGGCTTCTTTTGGAAATTTGGGGAGCCTGAAGAGACAGGAATCCTGAATCCTGAGAACACCCTGAAGCCTGAATGTGTAATGGAGAGGGAGGCAGGGGATAGAAGAGGAACTCAGTGTCCATCTACCAAAGACACTTGAGTGCCTGGTCACCTCAGCTGTACTGTGATACTGTGCCAAACTAACAGGGACAAAGTGAACTGAAGACAGCTTCATGTTACTCCTCCTCCAGTGCCAGATCTTGTTGAAATTATTTCTATTTGTTCCCCAATCTCCAAAATTGTACCCATTGAGCCATATATGCCTGTTTACATCTGAAACCAGTTCTGTAGGATAATCTAGATTTATGTAATCTAGAACAGCGTATACAGAGCGTTCTCTGAAAGGAAAGGTTGGGCAAATAAGCCTTCATCTCCAAGTAGTGGGTGCCACAAGGAAGCATATGCCCAGAACCTGGATTTAACAGCTCTTTCTGAAGCATTTGTCTTAAAGCTGTGGTTAAAGAAAAAATATTGTATCCAAAAAATACACATTTTTTCCACATAAAAATGCAATCTCTCAACACACAAGCAGATGGGGAGCACAAGAAAAAAAGATGAAAATACAGGGAAAAAAAAAAAAAAAGCATGAATGTTCTTCAGTGAATTAGAAAATCCAATAAGACAGCAGAGGTGCTCAGGACACTCTTGTCAGACCAGTCATGCCGAGGAACTGGGCAAATGAACTAACCCAGGTTCTCAGCCAGCAGCCTGCAGACATGGGATTGAGGGCTCACTTAGCATTTAGTGTGTAGAAGTCACCTGGATTTGACAGAAACGCCAGGAGGGAGCAGAGAGCTCTAGTGGGGTGTGAAATACCAGCGAGGAAAAGAGAACTGAGGGACACCAAGAGCTCAGCTCCCTCCCCATCCCCAAATCCTAGCCCTGGAGGTGTATAGGCTGAGGTGAGCACACACCTGAGCCCAGGACCTCAAGCACTGCTAGGGTCTTTTCCATCCTCCTCTGTATACTTACAGAAGAGATGTTTGCTCAATCTCAGCCTAAAGGTTGCCATCTTCATCCTAAAGTCTGTGAACAAATCTCATTTTCTAAGACAGCTTTGTATCCCATTTATTTTATATCAGCAATATGAGAAGCAGACCAGCTAAAACAATTGTTAATAAATATTAAATCCTACACTGGTGGGATTTTTATTTCACAGGCTAGTTTTCTGCTTTTGTGTGTATTTTTAGAGCAGAATTTGTACATGGTACCGGGTCTTTTCATCAAGCCTCTCTTTCACAGCAGAAATGCTATTGTGTTCTGTCCATATAATATCAGGATATTTGTTTATAAATAAAGTTCTGTATGTCTGGGGTTATCAAGGTATTTTTTCTGAAGGACTTTTTTGGGTATTGCAGTTATGGGAGCTGGAGACACGACAGTTACTGCTATGCAGACATGACAGTCTTGCTGACTCAATTCTGTCTCATTGAACTATTTACCTATGAAAACAACTTATCAGCTTTCCATCAGAACTTTAGGGTATTAAATTCCCCTCACAGGCAGCTTTGCTTTCTGATTGCTACTAGAAATCGAAATTAAACCCATTATTGAACTGGTCCTAAAAGTTACTGCATCATTAATTTGATTTTACTTTTTCATTTATGCTACTTGTTAATGTTTATTCCATTAGTCTGGTGCAGACACAGTAATTTGGCTATGAACAAACAGATACATGAATCAAGCAAGGTAAGTAAGCAAGCCAGCAAGATCTGTGTGCCTTGCTTTCCTGGGGAATTGATTTAATAACCCACTTTCATGGACTTAAGTTTGCATCTTCTTACACCAAATCTTGCTCTCTTTTTCCTGCTAGAGCTTCGTGAAGTCTAAAACATTTATTTGCAAATACTACTGACCAACACTACATACCAACTGTGCTTCCCTAGTTAAGGGTGTTTGTTCACTAAAGTACAGTTCAAAATGCCAGATCCAAAGAGGGGTCCCACAAGAGAAAAACATCCCCAGCCTTTTGCTGCTTATAAAATTTTGAAGGGAAGACCTCAAGAGAATAAATCTTAATTTCTGGTTTTTTGAACATGAGTCAAAACATGAATTTGGGTTCTGGGATACACCCACTACTTGAGGCTGGCACGTAATTAACCATTCTTGCCCCTCTACAACATTAAATTTCTCCTTCCCTTTACATTACTTTGTCTTTTAGCTTGAAAGTTTGAGGAAGCTGATATCAGGTTTGCATGAACAAGTATTGCAAGTTTCTGTACCCAGTTGTAGTTATCAATACCTATGCTGCTATCCAATAAATAAAAGATTAGTTAATAGTAGCTCCTTAGTCAGCAACTCTATCTTTTCCATTTCAGTGAGCATGCCTTAGGATAATCCATTATTTCTGACAGCAATAAAAGAGTAGGACTGAGATAGATCTTCCAGTAATAGCAAAAAATAAATGATAGCTCTATGCTAATGGGAAGAAACATTAATTTGGAATCACAGAATGTATACCCACATACATCAATTCCATCTAAATTACATTTTAATTACATGGAAAATCCACATGTAAATGCTCAGAGCTATTATTGCATAGCTAGAGATGGTATTTAATTACTTGAGTTAATATTTAACATGTGTTGTATTGGGGGGGGATTGGTATAAAAGACACAATATACATTGAAATATTGCTGAAATTTTAATGTCCCCAGTACCCTATGCAGTTACAGATACAGCAATCAATTAAACTTGAAATTGTAACTTCAGAATAGTTGACTATTGGGAATTGTAACACTGAAATCCCATCACTGCCAAAAGCTAACAGTGTGCCAAGCTGTTAACCAGGATTCAGGCCCCCCTGTGGTGATCGCTGCACTGTTTTCAGATGAGCAAAGTGCAAGACAACCTGGAATGAAATCACTGCAGCTGCAGCTTTTTGCACTCAGATTTAATTCTGGGCAAAAGGAGATGCATCAAAGTAAATAAAACTATTTGCATGTTTAAATTTAGATTTTTTTACAGTGTTTTCAGACCTGGAATCTAATGGATGCCAAGGGCTTAGTAGATACACTATGCAAAGCAAATGGACAGTACTCTTGAAAAATGTAGCATTAAGATGGATTTCTTTTGGCATTTGATATTAAGTACTGTAATTCTTTTCATTGATGAAACTCTAAAAATAAAGTGGCTGGATGAATTTCTCTTAAGATTTGAAAAAAAATCAAAATAATACCTTGAAGGTTCTTATTCTCCTAAATAGAAGAGCACACCACTGATAGAATGTACCTGGGGAGGCTATTTTCTTTTCCAACTCAGGTAATCTTAAACAGTTTGTGATAATACCAGTAACATGCCTGGGCAGTAGCTGGTCCCTGCCTACACCTCTGCCGAGTGAATGCTAGGTACTAAGAAAAGCAGAACTGAAGTGCTTAAAGAAGAGGCTGGAAGGGGAGGGAACAAAGGCGCGTCCTTGCTGTGACTGAGTGAGAGGCTAAATAACCTGTGAGTAAAACCTCTCCTCCAAAATACCCCTGGGAAAGCTTGTAAGCGACCTGCATAAATAACAGACTTCGCTGAGAGCTTTATGAGTGCCTTACCTGCTTGTTGGCTTTCAGCACTGCTCTCAGGGTCGCGATCTGCTCTCTCTTTGTACTCAGGAGCGACTTCAGCTTCAGGATCTCTTCCATTAAGGCCTCCTTGTCTTTGTCGATCATGGGCGCCAGCTCGCGGGCCGCGGCCCGCTGGCGCGACAGCTGCAGCGACCGATCCACAGCCTTCTGCAAGTGCTTGATTTGGTCCCGTATTATGGCATTGAGGTTGTAGATGTTCATAGGCTCTTTACGGATGTCACTGGTGTCGGAGACAGGGGAGGAAGGAGGGGCTGTGATGACAGGAGAAATGGAAGGCGTTTTTGTCGGGCTCTGTTCCTTGCCGGGCTCTGTGGCCTCTTTTGTCACCTGCTCAGTCGGGGTCCTGGCTTCTACGGGTGATGCCACCCCCCGTCTGGCAAGTCGTGGGGAAAGGAGACCTCGAGGGTCATCCGGCCCCTTCAGGCTCCCGCTGCGGGTGACTCTGCTCTGCCTGTAATAGTCCAACATGACCCTGTTTGGCGTCTCGTTGTTGCACAGGCAGACGTGGTGGTAGAGCTGAGCCAGCTCCTCACTAAATGTCACCAGCTCGTCCTGGGCAGTGTTAAGGGTATTGTGGTTTTCGTTTGCTATGCTTGTCATTCTTTGTAACTCCTTTTCCATGTGGACCATTTTTTCCTGGCTTTCCTTGGTCGACTTCTCCAGGCTTGTCACCTGCTCATCATATGTCTGGATTCTGCTCTCATACTTGGCCTTCTCTTCAGTGTAGTTTTCCACATACTTATTATACTTCTCCTTTAAGGCTTTGATTTCTGCTTTAAGGTCTATCACCTCAGTAACAGCTACTTTGTATTTACATTCCAGGATCTCTAAGCCATTGATGTCCACTTCATAGTCGTGTGCTTCCTCACCGGAATCTCGGCCCTTCTCACAGTCAAGCTCAACCTTCAGCTCTTTGTTGCTCTGCAGGCCCCTCATGGCATTGACGTGTTCCGTGAGCCTGTGCACGCGCTCGTGCTGCTCTGTCAGGGCTCCCTTGGTGTGCTCCAGCTGTGTCTGAGACTCCTGGAGGTTAGCCAGGAGAATGGCCTTCTCTCTCTCCACCTGCAACAGAGCCAGAGTGAGAAACCCAGGATTTCACCCTACCCATGCTGAGCACCCAACTCTGCAGCCACAGTCATCTCTTACACCCCACCACTGCCTGCAGCTTGAGGGCTTCCCTGAGATTTTAATCATACACATCTAATCCATAAAATTAATTTATAGAGCACTGTGTAACTCTCAGAGGTTTAGGAAGCCTAAGCACCTCTGTTACAATTTCCAGTATTACTCGGTCACAATTTTATATGTTGCCCACTGAAGAATCACGAAGTGCCCAAACACTGTCTCATCAGCTAGAGTGATGATACAGGATTTACTAGGACTTATGTTCCCTGAACACAGAAACTGCATTGCTGTCAACTGTAAGCCATTTCTCAATAGTTTGAATTTACATTTCCCTTTAACAGTTCTACCAATCTTTCACAGTATTCCTTTATATGTTTAAACTGCTGCACACTTCCATTAAGGCAAAACCAGTAAAAAACTAGCTGTGTACATTTCCACTGATTAAATAACCTACTGTGTGGAAATGTAACACAGTGCAGGACACTGAGCACACACAACTCCCAGAACTGCCCATCCCCAGCACTTATCCGTAAGCAAAACCCATGTTTAAATTCAATCCAGGAAGAGCAGGACTTGTGGTATAACTGGTTGTGACCTAGTTTCTTTCTAAATATCCACAGAGAAAAATGGATGTTGAACAACAGAAGACAGAACAACACCGCTAGAAATTTCAATGCACAGCAATTTTAAAGCAAATGAACAAGACAAACTTAGAACTTCGAGCTGCTCAGGTATGTGCTACTCATCACAATACTCCTGAAAGACTCCCATTTCAAGTTTTAAGTGTAATGCTCCAACTTTTTACCGTGCCTTTGTCCCGTTCTGAGGTGTGAACTGGGAAGCAAAGAAGGCTTACAGGAATAGGATCCTTCCTCCTTTCGTGGCTTTTACAGCAGGACTCTGAGCCTACCAGGTTTATTGCTCTTTTCTGCCCCTGTTGCAGTGTCTCAGCATATGCAGTGAAAACTGCAGTTCCCTTGAGTGCTAAAATTATTAATTCTGAGCACTTAAAGCTTTCAGTTATGAAGAAACCTTGAAAAACACCAGACAAATACAAACTTCTTTTCCCTATCAGTAGTACGTGGAAGAGTAACAAATTAGCCACCACAAATCTTAGTAAAGGAAAAGAAAAGCCCTTGAGAAACTGAGAAGATATTGATACCATATCACAAAATGTTCCAAGCAGTGTTTCAGACTTCTGTTTCCCCTTAACCAGGCTTTTGAGCCATGGCTGCTGCTCAGAAGTAATAAGACATTGGAGCACACAGTGATCCCTTGGTTTCACAAAATGTGGCCTCCACTAGGATTTGCAATCAATTGCAGGTATAAGCTGTACAAATAAAAATAGAAGCCACGATAAAAACATCTAAAAAAATCAGCCTACTTTTTTTGTGTGCAGAGGATTGATGCCTTAAGAATTAAAAAAACAGGGACAAACCTCATCATTATTTTATGATCCAAGAAGATCACCTCTCTTTAGATACGAAGTGTTCCACTTTTGGCATGACATTGTCAGTGCAGAAGAGGACAGCCAAGAACCATAAGGATTTTGGTATCCTTCTCCATTTTTCCTTCCTCAGTTGCTATACCAGTATGCCTGCCACCCTAATTGTTGCTCAGCTCACTCTTGTTGAGAAAATCCAAAATAGGGTAAACTTCCCTTTTACCAAATTCATTTTCTTCAAAGTGACCACGTTCTGCAGATCTCCTGGTCAGGCCTGTCCTGGGGACCCTCAGAGATCAATCCACCAGGAGTCTCTTCACCAGCTTCCCTCTTTTTTTTTCATCAAGCTGCCTGCCCCAGATCTGCACTCCCTAGAAACCTTCAGATGAACTCCAGTTGTTACCAGGCTTCAGTGTTAGTTACACTGCCCTGACCAGATGAAGGCATTTATTCCTTCAGGCTGGTGAGCTATGCCTATGAACAAAAAATCTGTTTTTTGTCTAATTAAAGGCCCATCTCACCTTAGAGTGAGAAATTGTACTGATAATAAAAACCCACACATTACACACCAAAGGCAGTTGGCTTATTGAAGTGTATAGGTCCACTGTGGGCATGTTCACACCAAAGAAGCCAATTCACTGTAGATGGTAACCATGTAAAAATAAATATTTATTTTTAATAATATTTATTATAATAAAGCCTTACCTTTGAGAAAACACCTGTGTGGTAAAGCAGCACAGTGCTTCAGTTAATCAGACAGAATTGATCCTGCAAGACTACTGATCTGAGTCATTATGTCCTATCATGAAGAAAAACTGCAGCAGAGCTCATTTGGATCTTGAGGATAATTCCTCTCCTGAACATAAATGCATTCTGGAAACATACATTTCAAACAGGAAGGATTCTTTCCAGAGAAAACATTTTAACCTTTTAAAACCCATATATCAACTTGCACAGCAGGCAAAAGGAAATACACACATATACTAAATTTTATTCATTCTGCACCAGCAATAATTGATTAAGCTAATCCCCCCCTGTTTAAAACCATAAATACATGCTCCTAACTGCCAAGGGAAAAACCCCAAAGCTCCAGCTCAGTCCTGAGCACACCTTTTGCATATTAATGCCTCTGCTGTTCCCAAATACAGCAATAATATTTCCTGTTCTAGACAACACTGTACTCTTATTTCTACCACAGCAAACTTATGGCAATTCCAGGTATTTTTCAGTCCAGTTGGTGCATTTTTTGGACACTGGAATTGGTAGCTGCAGTAAGGATTTTTATGATCTTAAAATGAAAATTAATGCAATTCAAAAGTAGCTGTACCCATTTTGTGATGCATCCTTCCCTTCAGAAATCTCAGCTTGAGGAAATTTCCTTCCCAATATGCATCTATAGATTGCAATTACTCAAAAGCAATTTAACCATAGCTATTTATCTCCTCACCTTTTTTTTTTTTTTTTTTTTAAACAACTGGAGAATTTCAGTGAACAATTCCTGGGGGAGAATGGAACAAATTAACAGGAGAACTCATCTCAGGAACCCTGAATCTCAGCTATAGCATATTTGTCACAAGAGTACAAGCAGCTGAAGAAGGGTGACAGAAACTGAGCTACAGGGACTTTTTATTTTTCTGCCTTTCTTAAGAGAACCTAATTTAAATTTTCCAAATATGATACTGGCCTCAGAAAAAGGGAAAGCATGACCATGGAGAGAAAAGAAAAGGAGTCTTGGGCTTCAAAGATGATACAGAGAATTCTTTCCACTGGACAACAAACAGGAAAGAAGAGCACAAAGCCCTGAGTTTTTCTAAAAAAATCTCAGAATATGAAAATTTTCAGCAAGACATTTGTTACACAGCAGATATATATATAGAGAAGGAAATAGGTGCAATTAAATCTCGCCTAGGCACCAGCACAGAACATGAAGCAGCAGCATCCCAAAGCTGTAGAAGGAATTCTATTTGTCATACTGTTTCAGTGAAGTCTTCTTTATGAAATTGAGGAGCAAAAACAATCTGCCAGACACACTTACAAAATGGTAAACCTAAAGTTTACCTTTATCCCAAAAGGGAACCTGATGTCCTACAATCATAAAAATAGTTCCCAATAAATGGTTCCTTCACAAACTCTGTGCTAGTGCAGCCTATTCACAGAAATAGGAAGAACTTATACCAAATACTGAGATATAGCTGAATGAACACCATATGGCAAAAACACTGTAGAGGAAAAACAAAATTCAAATTTTGCTGATGATTTACCTTTTGTCAGCTTCTAAACCTGATTAAGTCTCCCATCTACCACACTGAAAGCTTTTGGTGGAATTTTTCACATTTAATTTGCATGATCCAAATTTAATTTGTGTGACATGAACTGATGTAACTCAACAGGGAAGAACACTTTGTAAAACATCAGCATTTTGCAGTGAGTCTTTACAGTATCTAAAAAAAATCAGGCTTTCACCAAGGTCTGGTCTTTTTTTTAAATCAGGAACCTCTTAACAGGATGTAAATGTTAAACAATGGTGGCCACCATCTGCACAGATGTGCTGGGGCCCAACACCAAAAAATGCTATGACCAAAAATAGTTAAAATTTCTTTTTTAGGGTCTTAATTTTGTTCCTAGTGACTGTGCAAAGGCTGCCTCTTTGTTTAAGAGATATAAAATTTTAACTCTCAAAGAAGATAAAGACAATTACAGTATCTTTCAAGTAGAAGTTTGCTAACTCATCATGCTCGGTATTTAATTTAATAAAATCAAGAAATAGCATACTCAAAGCAACCTTTTTTTTTCCTTCATTTCTAAGCAACTTTCACTCAAAATGTATATTGCATATATTTCATTGCAAATTATGGTTTAAAACACAACATATCTTGAAATGTGAACATTTCAAAGCATTTCTTTTGAAATTGTGCTCTTAAAGTTTTAACATCGTATTTCTGAATCAAATTAGAACCTGCATATAATGTATATGTTCGTATATTATATACATATGTATTTGTTCTTCCAAGTGCACATTTGTACATGTGTATATATATAATAAAGTATAAAGATATTAAAGTATACTCTGTGTATGCTTTAAAACTGAAAAAGCTTAACAGAACTTATGTAAATAAAATCCTAAACTTCAAGCTTTCACATGTAAATGATGTAGGCTTTGTGTCAAAGTTATTGGTGCAAAGCACTAGATGTCATCCATGTTCACCATGTCACAGCTCAGATCAAAACTTCCCACAGCGAATTTGGCAATGAGATAAATAAAACAATTAACTCTTCAGCAAGTAGGACAGACCCCATAGGGATTTGTTGTTCTCTAGCGAGCACTGAAAACTGGTTTTGCTCTACTTCACTTCCAAAGCACCTTTGGCGTTTTAAGCAGCAAAGGGCTCACATTTCCTGTCTTTAGAAGAGGTGCTGTTCAGAAGCCTGAAGCTAGAAAAGGCTGGCTGTTTCCTTGGCGGTGCCAAACCCTTTCAAGCTGTTGCGGCAGACGAGATGCTCGACAGCTTGGGCAGCCGGACCCTCTCTCTGCGTGGCACCGCACCCCTTCTGAGATGATGTCAACACTGCGGCTGGCAGCTTGAGCTTTCACCTGGCTCGCATCCCAGGCTCCTATTCTGGCTGGGCACGGAGGACAGGGAACAAATGCTGGCTGTGCCGTCCCGAGGCACCCCCTGCAGCCGAGCACCCGCCAGCGGCACAAGGGCGCTCTGTGACAGCCCACACGCCACATGCTCCCAGTGCACGGCTGCTGAGAGGAGCGCTCCCCTCCTTTTGTTCCCTCCTGACCCTGTGCCAAACCTTGCTCCAGCTGATCTCAACAGCAAAAGCTCCCTCGCATTTGTAAGGGAGCATAATCGAGTCTGTACACACAAGTATTTTAATGTTTTTTTTCCAGATAGCTTTGGTCATATTGAAGAATACCTTATTTAATTTGCAATTTTAGGGATGTTTGCCATTATCAAAGCAGGAAAAAAAGCAATCTAACCTTCTGCAACACCAGCATCTAGGTCCCTTTCCCCTCTTTGCACTAAATATCTGCTCAGGTCACAGTGACTTTTGTGCAGACATGTACTCTGTTTACTAGGGATATGAAAAAACCACCAAAGCAGAAGTCTGGAAAATGGACATATGTAGTCAAGAACTCCACCAGGAATGATCACTGCAAAACTGGCACAAGGATGTGTCTAAACACTCCAGGACGTTAAATTCAGTCCTTACCTGCATGAGTTGCTGCTTCAGTTTCTGTATCTCTGATATGTTGAGCTCACTGAAGAGGTCAGAGACAGGGTGCAGAGATTCTCCTTTCCTACTCGTGGGAGTTCTGTAGTCACCGTTGAGTTTCACAAGAGGCCCATGGATGTGTCCGTTCATTTTGTCGTCATTGTTGGGCTCACCCCCATCCTCTGAAAACTTCAACCCATCTACTGATATATTAATATGGTTATTATACATACTATCATTGAGGTTGATATACTGGGACAGTTCCTTTCTCAGATTGTTCTTTTGTTCTCTTTCATTTTTTAGGGTTTCCAGAGCTTCCTCCAGCTGATGCTCAGCAATCTCCTTCAGCCGGATGGCATCTTCCAGCTGGCTATTAAGCAACACTGTCTCCTCCTCAAATCGTTTAATCTCATGCTTTAAGCCTTCGTATTCAACCTGAATTAGACAAGACAAAGAACATTCATAATACTAAAACTTGAGTTGTGAAAACCTGCCATTTATCAGCCCTGTTGAGACAGGTGTTAGAGAAACTATGGTTTGGAATACCAGACATTGCCTGCTGCTGCAAAGAACTGACTGAACAAAAAGTGCAAGCGGGGCTCACTCTGTTAAATATTCCAGTTCCCACTTTTTCAGCATGTGAGACCCCATAAAGAGAAAACCACTTTCTGAATAACTTATGATAAGCTATGAAATTTCATGGGAAGAAGGCTGTTTATTAGCAGGTGTCCTGGTAACAAGAGACTTACTATGAATATAACATTAGCAATGTTGGTATATCATGGTATCCATAGATTTTAGGTTAACAGCCTGATTTATGATTTTCAAATATTCTGAAAATGACTTCATATCTCAATTCCTAGCAGATGTAAAGTCACTCAGGCACAGATACTCTAAAGTATCTTGGTAGTTTTCAAAAATATGTATACAAAAACAGTAGAAGAGCCTCACCTCTTTTCTCTACTTTACAAGGCTCTCCATTATACCAAAGACATTTAATTTTAAAAAGTCAACAGGAAGCTATTTGTACAGTCAGCTTAAACTCTAAGATGCCCCCAAATTGCTAGAGGTTTTGAAACTACCAGAAGAATGCAGCAAACAGCTCATTCAGCCCATCACAGTCCCTGGACTGTGTGTAGGGATGTTCCCTCTGGAGCACACAGGAATCCTTTGCTCCAACCACAGTGCCTGGAATGTGTCCCAGTGACATCCCTTGGCAGCACTGGAGGGGTTCACTGCTCTGTCCTTCAACAAGGGCAGCTCCCTGCCCCACACCGAGGTGTGGTATTTTATCAAGGTATTTATGGGCATTGTTTAGCTGAGCTAAACAGCAGCTTCTTCTCTGTCCTTTAGAAGCAGCTCCTGTGTTCAGTCCTCTCCATTTCACCTCACAAGGAACAAAGCCTGGACAAACCCAGCCGAGCTCCAAACCAGTTCATCAGCAGTACCTAGACAATGCAGGAGATCCCAACTGCAGAATGCCTCCCCTTTGATGTCCTTCTTCATCTTCCTTTTCACTGTTGGAAAACCCCATGGCAATGAAAAGGAAGAGCTTTGTTTGTCAAGGTCCATGTCCACACTTGACCAGCACTCCTAGTAAAAATGATAACACTTTGATTTTTTAATTTAATTGTAATCATGTTTGTCAAGTGTATCTTAATTTCAAAGCAACAACAAAAAAATCTCATCAGGTGAAATAATTTAATAGCTTGGTGAATGAGGGGAAAAAAATACCAAATTTTCATGTTTCCATAAAAAGCCCCAATTTTTTGCAGTTGATGCTTTTATAATTCAAACACATTACTATCTGCAATTTTAATGCATTGTATAGAACTTTTTTTCTATTTGACATATATGGATTTTTACTAAAATAAGATTCTGGCAAAAAAAAAATATCCACCATTCCTATTGAAGTAGAATATTTATCAACCTGTCAAAAGTCTTCGACTCAAACCTTTGGAAAGGCAAACTGAAAAACCAAAGCATTAATCTTCAAACCCAGAAATTGGAAACTTAACAAACCAAAATGACCGAAGTCATATTGGGCATTCTTAAATAGAAAAATCCACCAGAGTTTCAAATCTACATTTGGCAACTTAATATCATTCCTCACTGGAGGAACAGACCCATCTGGAAAAATTATGAAATGTAAGTAGCTATGTTTATAACTTAAGAACATGAAAAAAAGCCAAACCCAACAAAACAACCAACACTTCTTCAATTTCAAATACATATAAAAGCTAAAGGTCTATATCTCTATGGTTACCTTCTCCATGTAAGAGGCTTTGGACTCTTTAAAAAGCTACAAAAAAACCCAACATGTAGATATTGACATTTTAGCACCGAGGTTTATAACATACGGTTTTGTAAATTCAACCATTAAAGTAAAAAAGGCTCTTAAAATTTTATTTTAAGATTAATTTAATTTGTAGATTAAAGTAATTTTAGGAATCACAAGTGCATGGATCTGTGATGCAAAATGACTGATTTTTAAAGTCCTTCAAAATGTGGCAATGCTTTTTCTTTCCACAGACTGCTGGCATTTGGTTTCAGTTAGAGTAAAATATTATCACAAATATAAACACTTGTAAACAGATTTCATTTCAGGGGGCAAACTAGGACAGTCCATAAAAGGGTCGTTTACTTCCTGAGAATGTGAAAATGTCTCCTGTAAGGTTGATGAAAAAAAAAATATCCATGCCTCAAAGGAAGAATTTGCTGTCTGGGTGAATAACTCTGGCAACAAAGATGATCTGCTATAAATCCCATTTCAGGAGCGTGAAAGACTAGGCATCTTCGTAAATAAGGAAATTATGCACCCATTTCTGTTACCTGTGTATTCCCTGCAGCACAGCCCTGTTGTTTTAAGTATTTCAATCACATTTGTGCTGGAGCAGTTAAAAAGCAGTAAAAGAGAGGTGAAATAGCACTGCTTATTCCTGCAGGAATAAGGCAGCTTTGTTCCCAGGCTGCCATCAGAAAGTGTGACAGGGCTGGCTCTTCCACAGAAGCCACAAGAGTGCCAGGTCAGGACACAACCAGGGGCTATGAGACCCTCTGAGAGCAGATGAGGAGAGTGTGTTCTGAAGTGCAATATTAGGATGGTCTAGACAACATCTAAAAGGCAGGAAGTGTTATACCATCCAACCTGAATATTTAAATTTTCATCACCACAAGTTAACTCTTCTGACAGGAGACCAAATCTCTCTGGCTCACATTAAAGGACAACTGGCCACTGGGCATCAAGTTCCTGAGGAAAGGGAAAAGCACAAAGCAAAAATATGCAACTCTATCTCTTTTAATAACTCTTCTGTGATTCCATTGTTCTGCAATAAAGCATTCCATCACAATTTTTCAAAACTGAGGTAAAAGCCTCCCCATGTTTCAAATATGGCCACTAACACCATTGGAAAAAAGGAACAACCAAACATACAAAGAAACTTTTATCAAAGTGCTCTGCGGGATCACATTATGGAAATTGGAGAAAACAGTGACAATTTACAGTATGATGCCTTGAATCTTTCAATGCTTACTTGATTCTGTTTCAGTGTGGACACCAGTTTCTGTAAAGTGATGTTTTCTTCTTCTAGCTCAGTGTAGTCCTGCAGCAGTCTCGCCTCTCGAAACTTGTACTCTCGAATCTCATCTTTCATTCGTATCCTCTGCAGTTCCACCATTTCGTTATTCTGACAAGAGAAAACACAAGTACATTACAATTCATGCACAGCCACTTTAGTGCTGAGCACTGCCTTGAGAAGAGGCCAAACAAAAATTAATCCTGAAACAGAAATGATTTAACAGTGCACATCAAAACACCATCACCTATTAATGTGAGCCAAGCAATAATTTCAGGTGGGTGCTGGCAACACAGAAATGAGAACGTCTGATAAAGAAGCTTGATTAAAACAGTTTCAAGATGAGATATTTATTGAATTGGAAACCCTGGAAAGGCTGTAGCATATCTCAGCAGTTTCATTGCTCTACAATACAGCAGGATATAAATAAAATTACCACCTGTTCTCCACTGAGGGATCAGTTTTACATTCATACAGAAAAGCAGTGAGTACTAACATCTGTTCTCCAAAGACATCTGCTAGGGTGCAAGGTGCCCTCACATTTCTATCTGCAGGCACTAGAGAGGCTCACAGGCAGGCACAGGGTGAAAATCTTTTGTCAGAAGCCTGACAAACGCCTGGCTGTGCTGAGCAGGATCACACCTAGCACTCCAGGAACACACAAGGTCACCGTTTTATTTTTCCCATTAGCACATACAGTGCCCAGAACAGCCTTATGAGAGAGAACATGATGGATCAGTTTCACCAAAAATCGATTCCATCAGATTCCAGCTCTGACTGAGTTTGACATCAAGGGTCAAGTTATTCTGGAAAGGCTCTGCTGGCATAACCACAATGTAAAAGGCACTACAGGAAGATGGAGTTAACACAGCTGGAAGAGAACAGTGACCAATACAGCTGATTGGGAGGAACAACCTCCTGCCCTGCTTTGAAGAGAAGCCTGCATTTATCTGATTAGTAGACATGGGCATGGTCAATCACATCTCCTTTCCTGCAAGAGGATCCTGAGAATTGCCAGAGCAGCTGGTGGAGAGACCTTACTGATAGGGTAGAGCCCCCTCACTGCTAGGATGTCAGAGAGAGCACACCTGTGAAGCATACTCAACTGGGAAGTAATGAATGTCTGTAAAAGAGGGGGGACAACTACTGGCCTGATAGATACCTGAAAAAAAAGTAAAATGTTTAAGCAGAAGTTTTACTCAGACCCCTCTCAATCAATCAATCTGCACTACTCACTCTCTGGTACATGAAGGATAAAACCCCACATTCTGAATTAAGGATGAACAAAAAACTTCACTTCGCATCTTGGTTAAATAATTACAAACCCCTGGAAAAGAACTTCACAAAGCATGAAAAAAATTGCTTTGACAAAAGTGTTTTTTAAAATGAAAACTTTTTGTTAGAGAAAACTAAAAACCATCACCCTCCTCCTAGCAGCTAATTAAGAAGTAAAACTACCTGATTTCTGAACTAAAAACAACTAAAAAGATTCCCAGCTAGTCACAAAGCACTAGATAAAAGTAAATATTCCTGCATCTATCACTGCCTAATAAACATCTGACCAAAATACAAGAGCAACACCACAGATGATTTCAAAAGGTGAAGGCATTTTATGTCCCCAGGCTGCCTTTATACCTTTTGCTTCTGCCAGCACAGCTCCATTCCCAGCTATGGCAGGTGTGGGCATGTGTATGGGGACAACACCAAACACACAATTCCATCATGTCAAGGATAAATTAAGCTGCTCTGCAACTCTCTCAGTGTTTGAGGAAGATCAGCCCAGGGAATGAGCTGGCTGACATCCATCCAACACTGCCAGGAGGCCTTGGAGAGGAATAATCCTGACAGAATCCCAGAAAAGCTCAGCAAGCCATTCCCCACTGTGCTGCCTGCACCTCACTGGGGTGACACCACCAGCAGCAGCAGCCAGGACAGATGTGCTCACGACCCAAACTGCCTCTGCCATCAACACTGCTGAGGGAAAGGAGGGTGTCCCCAAAAAGCCAGGCACCCTGGTCTAGCAGAAGGTGTCCCTGTTCATGGCAGAGGGCTTGGAACTATGCAATCTTTAAGGTTCTTTCAAACACAATCCACTTTCTGATTCTGTGATTCTAAAAGGGAAGAATGAAAAGGTGGCCAGAAATGGAGGACACGAACAAGGAATTTCTACAGAATCCTGATACAGTAGTTGCCCGATAAACTACAAAGCACGGTAGCTTGAAATAACCTTGAAAATTAATTCTGTAAGATGCAAGTATTCTTTTGTCTCTGTCATGGCAAACTGCAACAGAAAACAGGAGCTATCACATTGTTGGAGCACACCACCATTTCTTAAAAGAGATACCACACTTCTTCACCATTTTTAACTGCTGCTTCCTATGTAATCTCAGAGATATAAACAGAACCATCTATCGTTCTCCTCTTCTTACAAAGAAAGAAATACTGTCTGCAGTGCAGCCTCTATTTCTCCCTCCGCATGGCATTTCACCAAGGAAGAAACAGCAGGAAAAAGGAAGACTCACCAGTTGCAGCATCCCATGTGCCATGTCTACCCAAACACTGCCTGCCACACTCCCATGGTCAGGGCCAAGGCCTCTATTGGAAGCAATCCCTCTGCTCTGAGACAGGGGCAAAACCAACTCAAAATCAACATTACATAGTGCATCGCCTTTTCAAACCAATATAAAACGTGTGTTTTGTCACTGAAAACACCCAGGAGTGATTCTCCATGCTGCACAGATCTCTCTTCCTACTTACAAGCATCTGCATTATGCTGGCAAACACCCAGCTGCAAAGCACTCTAGTGCTCTCCATGCTTGTCAGGAAAGGCAGCGATTCCTGCCTCCACTGGCCACAAACTCCATGTTTCAGAGGTTTATGAGTGAGTAGCCACAGGACACGTGGAGGGCTATTCTCATTTCCTTTATATAAGGCCTCTCTATATTTTCTGGAAGTGAGCTAGTACTGAGCCCATTAAAAAAAAACAACAAAAAAACCCATGTTGAGTTTATTCTCTTTTACTGTTAGTGTGAAGGATATATTAGTTTTCATCAAATGCTTTGATTAAATATATTAACTTCTCTCAATCCTACTATTATTTTGAACAATTTAAAATATGCATTTATTAAGCAAAATAACTTCAGTTATAGAGGAGAGATCTTGCTGAACTGATACAATGAGAGCAAGAAGGAAATTTTTTATTTGGTGGACTTGTATGAAAATATGAGAGGATTTAAAAACACAAGGCAAAAAGATTGCCAACAGGGCAGTTATCTACATGAGCCACTAGAGGACAATGTAACCCAAATTATTAGCAGAGTAATTCATAATTAAACTTTGCTACTCATCAAGCACTGAGCTTGAAGGACAAAGCAATTGAGCCAGATGCTTTTACTAGGGCACTGCCTCAGGACTTTATACAATCCCAGGGAGAATTCCCCTATGAACTACATACTGGGTCTGCAAAAGCCAAAGTAATCCAAGAGGTGGAGCTGATGACACACCAGCAAAATTTTAATGGCTGAAAATCATTTTCAATCCCAGCCACCAGCTGAACATGATGCAAGGGCTTTAATGGATTAGTGCCAAAGAAGAAGGAAAAGGCCTCTCAGTGAAACTATAGAAAACAAGAGAGTCCTTGTCAGCATTGCATCTCATTATACATGAGCACTAAGTGTGGAAGATGTCAGCCCCATACACATCATGGAGCAGACCATGGCAAACGAAAAACAGGAGGCTCAGTTGAGACAAAGTCTGTTCAGGTCACCTATTTACTGGTACTTAGACAGATTTTCAGAATTGCAATATATGAAAAGTGAAAGGCATCTCTAGGTTTTGCAGAGGCAAGGACCATGGCTGTATACTACCAGCCATCAATTCTGACAGGTCTCTGAGCATCAATGGAATATTAAATAATAGAAGTTTGTACTTCTTCAAAAATCAAACACTAATGTATTATTCATTTTTGATTCCTAGCATAGACTTTTAAAATGCTGTATTTCATATGCTACATGCAGAGCACATTGAATTGTGTGTGAATACATTGCAACATATTGTGTAATATCAAATAATTGCAAGTGAGAAGGTACTTTAAAATGAAGGAATGGGAATGCCTAATGTTGAACACCGTGAGAAAAACACAGAATTTTCATGTCAGAACACTCCCATGTGCTGCCCTAGTGTTAGCATTCAGGAACACACATAATCATGGATTGATTATATGCAGGTGCTTTTACTGAAGCAACCCAAATCTAGCTCTATCATTTTTGTCCAAGGTGCACATATTTATACAATTTTCAGCTATAGCAGTTATGCAACTTCAGTTACATCAATAATTATTATAACAACCTTATCATTATTGCTTCATTAACTTTATCTATATTGATGCATGAGAGTTAGCTCATCCTTGTACCAACATCTTCTCTCTGGGTGGGTGTCTTGGAGACCCCAAGTACCAGTTCCCGTTATGGGTGGGTATTTTGGAGGTTCCAAGTACCCATTCCCATAAACCTTTAGCTTGCTAACCCATCCCTAATGCCAAGCATTCTTGCAGCCTACTTCTACATGAATTTCAAAAGACTTTTTCAGAAACATTTAACCCCATAGTAACACTAGGGAGCCACTTGTTATGCTCCTGTGGCCTATCAATTCACCTAAAGAAAACTTTTTCCATCCACTCTGTTCAAATATTCATTACAGAGATTTCAGGTCCTGACTGCAGCAAAACATACTATTTTTCACACTCAAAACCAGCCTTATAAATTATCAATTAATTATACACCCCAAACTACCCAGACTAAATCCCTACCTATATGTTGGAAGATGCAAGCTACAGCATGATGCTATGCATAACTTTTTAATTCTCATAACACACAAGAGAACAATGGTATATTATACACACCAAAATTGTACACTTCCAATTTAATGGCATTGTTTTCTAACTGATGCAGGATAAAACCCCAGTCAAGCTGATGACAGTTTTATTGCACTAGTAGTAAATTGAATGTAAGAGAAATTTGATGCTCAGCCTAAAATCCATGGTCTGGTGCTTGTTGGCAAGCCTCACTTTAAATTTGTATGCCACGTTTACTTTATCCTGCAGAGGAAAATAAAAGATGTATTTTTAATGAAGAACAACAATAGTGATAGAAAATTCAATTTAACAGGGGTTAAGAGAATAAAAGCAGCAGTAGGAAAGCAAAAACCATTTTCTTTATTTGTCATCAGGTGTTTTAAGTCCCCAAAGTCCTCTACACCTGCCTTAAAGTTTCCCTCTCTCATATACAGGAATACTCAACTTGAACAGAAAGAATGGCATTTTCCATGCTTCCAAGTACATTTAAAAACATAAAGAGATTTTGTGGATGACCTAAAGTGACCTGATCTGGCCCTCTTGAAGAATTTGCTCCCCAATCTACCTGATTCACACACGCTGATTCCCAGCTAAGCAGGGCTGGAGCACCTCAGAGAACTATTTTTGCTATTGCAATACATAGATACCTCTACACCCCAAAATAAATTAGTTCAAAGATTCTTTTTCATCACTGTCAGAACTCTGCATCCTCCTTTTTAACCTGAATTTTTCTGATCTCATCCTTCAAAAAGCTTCATTCAGGTGGCTTTGTTAGACTTCAAGACATTGTATCTGCTCTAAGCAGCTGTATTTGCATCCTAATTTAAGAACACAAACACAAATTGTCCAAACCCAGAAATCACTAGCTTTTGAAATTAAGTACAATTCTGACATTCCTTAGCTTTAGATGTATCACTCATTGTCTAAAAATCAGGAAAAAATATGCTATTGTACACAAGACATTTTTGAAAATTTATCTGCAGAATAGCACAAGCACTTACAATCTTTCCCTTCTGTGGATATCCTCACAGAATGACAGCACTATCAAAAGGAAGGATGAAAAAAGCCATTTATTTGTTAGCTATAGCATTCAGATTAGCAACCAGATCATGATAATATATATTTCAAGTTCTTTCACCAGCAACAGATCTCAAAGCATTTACAATACATCTAATGATTTAATAATCTGAAATAATCAGTGCATTTAATTGGAATAGCTAAATCTAAAGAAGAAGGGTGAATTGGTATCAAGGGCAATTAAATGGCCCATTTATGTACTTATCATAGAGTTTGAAAAGATCATATTTCATGTTGTAAATCCTGCCACATATAAATCTCTACAAAGTAGCTATTTTATTGAGTCTCATATATAATTATATATAAAAAGACAGAATTAAGGCATGTTCTGGTAGTTCAGGTATTAAGTTTTCCTGCTGAGTATCGTGGTCATGATATTATGATGATTTCTTTATAAGATGGTATGAACCACAAATATCTTAATACATTAATACATTATCTGAAAAATAATGGTTTGATTTGACTGCATTTATAGCAATTCATGCATTACAATTAGTGCATTAATTATACATAAATTATCACTTAATGTATTAATTATGCTTATTTATAATTAATATCAGCACTCTGTAACAAACACTGCTTTATTATTCAAAGAACAAGAATCTTCACCAAACTAAACTTTTTTAAAATAGTGTGAGAGCAAATTCAGACTCCAGGGTTATAGCACAGTTCAGTTAATACGATTCTTCTGCATATCTGTGGAATGGCTTCATGCATGAACATATGATCATTGCAAATAGCAAAATATCCATCAGCTGGAACAAATTTTGCCATGAGAAGGACATCATGGATGCTATGTGAGCAACCATACAGGTCCTGCTGCAATTCCCACCTGGTGTACTTGTCTTAGGCTAAACCACATTTCCTGTCATGGATGGCAGTGGGGAGAGGGTGCTGGTGGAGGGAGGATGCATAAGAAGATCAAAGATCTGACAAGATCTTGTTCTATCACCAGCACATCAAGCTCTGCCAAGGCCACTGCTAACCCATGTCCACAAATGCAGCATTCACAGATCTTTTAATCACCCCCAGCTTTTGCAACTCAACCTCTTCCTTGAGCAGCGTGTTCCAAAGCTTGACAACCCTTTTGGTGAAGAAATTTTTGCCTAATATCTAATCTAAACTGGGGCAACTTGAGGCCAATCTTTAGTTAGGAGATCTACCAATCTGAGCCTGACCCTCACCTGGCTACAACCTCCTTTTAGGTAGTTCTGAAGAGCAAAGTCTCCCCAAGCCTCCTTTTCTCCAGGTCTGCACTTCCTGAAGCAGGGGCTGTTGCCCAATTCCACATCACCCAATTACCTTACAGCAAGATGAGCAGGAGTATAAAAATACCAAACCCAAATTGCTCTTGACAGATTAGTTCAAAGAGGGAAAAAAAAAAACATGGGGGGTAGATCTGGGACATTTTGGACTGAATGGAATTTCTTTTCCTGCCCAGTTATAACCTTTTCTATTACTGTTGTCACTTTCTATATACAATTTAAGAAGCCAACAGCAGTGATTCTACATGACAATGCCTCAAGGCAGGCTTTTTGATGGAGAAGCTGCACAGGCCTTTTCAAGCTCATCAAGAGGCCAAGATCTGGTTTTAAAGCCTAACTGATCACTTAGGAGAAGCATCTGCCAGTTATATGTAACTCTTTGAGAGGCCATCTGTCAGGCCCAAAATGCCAAATTTCCTTCCTAACCCAAAAGGGGCACTGGCTAACCAGCCAAAGAAAAGTTGTGCTAACAGGGTGTGGGACTGTGATCAGTTTAAGCTCATCAGTCCCACAGCTGCTGTTGGCAGGTCCTGACTCTCTCCCTTGGGCAAGTGCTACCTTCCACATCACCAGCCAAGATCAAGGGCAGCAAGCCACTCGAGAAAACAAAGAAAGATAGTTTTAATGGTGTTTATACTCCCTGACTTTGCTGACAGGCTGGATGCACAGGCACTGGTGCTAACAGGAGGTAGGGAATAGGAAAACATGTCATTTCTAATTTGGGTATGCTTACTGCTCAGCAACAACTGTATGATCTGTTCCGAGTTCCAGAGGTGGAAACCCAGCCCCATTGATGTAGATTACAAAATTAATATAGCCTTCAGTAGGATTTCACTGTATGCACTGAAACGTGCCAGGAACAGTAAAGTGAACGCATGAAGGTGGAAAGGAGGAAAGAGTAAAAACACCAAAGCACCCAAATAAGAGGGGTGAGCTCTAATATTTTGGATTCCATTATACTTGGTTGGCATGGAAAATATGTCCCCATTTATTGGCCCTTGCTTTCACATTCCTTTTGTCTTTCCCTACCTTTTGCTGTCAGGATGATCTCAGAGCTCCCTGTGCTAACCTGTCTCCAGGCCTGCTGGACAGCAGTTCCACTGTCCCATGTTTCAGGCACAAAACTCTGCTCTTTGTAAGCTTTCCATTCCCCATGGTGACTGCCTCTCCTCCTCAGGACTTGGAGCTATTTTAATTACAGCTGTCTGCTAGCTCAGTCCTACCTTCCCTCTATTCCTCACACCAGTAATCAAGCTGTGCTGCTGAGGGATGCACGTGCCAGGTCCGGACTCTCAGCTCAGCCTCCCCAACCTGCACAGCCTTAAAGTACCACCCAGGCTCAGCTTTTTCCAATGTGCACACCAAGCCAATCTTTGGTCTTGTCAACACCAGCTAGACACTGCAACATCGATGTCTGTGAGCAAGTGCCTCTGCTGTGGGCAGGCTGTGCTGCAGGACTGAGTGAGAGCACAGAAAGATGACAGAGTTGACATGCAGACCCAGGGCTGGCCAGCAGTACCAATAAATCCGGTCCCTGGGACAGTGCAGTTAAATTAGTAGGGGGCTGAGTTCAAATTAATCAGATATGTAACTAATCCTGATCCTCAGCTTACCAACGATCATAAAAGTAATAAAGAATGGATCTCAAAGGGGCCCCTGGGCAGCATCTAGTAGTCCAGTTATCTTTCCCAGGATAAGAGCAACTACATCTATGTCACTCCTGATATCCATCTAATCTCTTATTTAAAACTTCCAACAATCCCATCACCTTTCCCAGAAACTTGCTTCCTGGCTTTACTTTTGTCACAGATCTCTTTTGAATGTCGAATCTGAAACAGAACCTTTCACACTGAAAGATGAAAACAGTATTTCTTCTCCTACTCACAGAAGGTATAAAATAAATTCATCTGTTCCTCTCTGCAGAAGAATTCTATTTTCCCACTCTATCCATCTTCAGCCATCTCTCTGTGCTCTACAACCAGAAGAGCAGGTAAGAAATGAGGATTCCAGATAGTACCCACCACAGAACAAACTCTTTAGATGCCCTTACATGACATGCAGAGAGATGGGCAATGAACTACAACAACAACAACAACAACAACAAAAAAAAAAAAAAAAAAAAAAAAAAATTGGGAGGGGAAAAGAATATGAGACTCCAAATAACACAGTATTCCTTTGCTGTTCCTCACACTGGAGGAGAAATACATTGAAATGAAGAAGAAATCTCTAATACTTTCTAGAAACTGGAGCAAAAAAGTGGCTAAAGGAGATAAAAACCTCTTCACAGGTTCAAATCTATTTTAAGGGGTCATCTGCTAGCACATTCTCCGTTATGCTGCAGAGAAGCTGTGAGAGCTCAACATCAAAGGAGCTCTGCAAACCCATGCTCACTAGCAGAGTGTCCCTCAACTAAATTATTCCTGCAGCTTGTCAGCTGCAGAGGTGTTTTAAAAGCCCTGTGAATCAACACCCACCACCCTCCCAATGACAACAGGCTCTTTCAAGTTCCCCTTGAAAAATATCAACACAGTATAAAGGGTTGCTATGAAAAGAGGAACAAGAAGAAAGTTAAAACTTCAGCAATTATTCTTCTCCAGATGGGCAGAGGCATTGCATCTTTAAACAAACACATCTGAGCCACAAAATTTAAATATAATTATGTGGCCAAATCTGTCATTACTAAAGGAGAGTACTTCCTCAAAGTCAGGAGCAATTGCAGTAATTAAAATCTATGTAACATTACCCATCTGCTGCAAAGAGCAGTACAGCATTCTGCAGCTTATTTGACCTTGTGTGCAGAGCACACACCCACCCCCTCTAATTCTTCTGTGGCATGAACAGAAACAGCAATTCAGAAATGGCAGCTGATTAATATTGAAAAGATGCACATGGCTTGATGTCTAGTGGCTTTTTTCATCAGAGACTTAGGGGTTTTATTTTAGAGCATATATACTTGAGTGACCTAGGTAGCAAATAAAGTCAAAAGAAAGTACCTCATTTCTCTGTAAACCACAACTTCTAGGACCAAATTTTACACATAATTTTTACTCATTACAGCACACATGGTGATTTTGGAATACAGATGCCCACATAAAGGATTTGGTAAAGTAAATTGTGCTGAAGGTTATTTGAATCTATTGATATGGTCAGTAAAAATACCTGTACTCAGGAAATGTGGCTGTAACAGTGTAGTACTCTTTACTGTTCAATATAAATTGGTTTGAAACCTGATCTTAGCTTTTATAATCTGCCCTTTTTTCTTTTATTCTCATACTGACCATAAATTTCACACACTTACTTTATAGATATGTCTATTACAGTCAACAGTAATAATTTGCATGCTGACAGTTTTCTATCTTTTCCTTTAAGGCTAGGCAAACAAGATTCTTGCTGCTCAGCATGCAGGACAGAAACACAAATGTAATACATGCCGTAAGAACACAGTGCAAGGACTGACTATTAATGCTGCAGTTCTCACACATTATTGAAGCATGTTGCCTATGGCTGCACAGCCCTAGAATTAAATTATTCCTTTGGGAATTGAATAAACACCGAGTATCATTAACTGCCTGCAATGCATCAAAATCATAAAAAAATAAGCCATAAAATTCTGTTTGCTCAGGGAGTAAAATATCAAGCAAGTTATGGGATTGTTTAGCTATGGGCATAAAAATTATGTTTAAATCTATTTTTTCTTGCTCTCTTGTGTTCCCCCTTAAAACTACTGTTGCTTTCCTTTCACCATTTGTTTCTACTGTACTTTCACCCAGCTCATGATGGCTGTTAGTCTGATAGCAGAAGCCTTCTGCTAAAACTGATTATTGATACATTAATAAAATACAGGTAAAAGAACTAACTGGGAACACCCACAAAAAAACCCTGCAAACAGCCCTTCAGAAATCTAAAGATAAATCCGCCTAAAGCACTGATAATTTTCTATAAAAACCTTGTGGCATGAGGAGGACAGCAGCAAATATCAAGTAATCTTAATGACCATAATAGCACATGTGAGCAAAGGGACTCAGCAGCTCTGGGGGCTCAGCTGCAGCAAGAAAAAGGAGTTTCCTTGTCCTTGCTGAAGCTGTGTTCAAGGACCTTGATAAACGAAGAACTACTTTCTTTCCAGATCTATGGAAATCTAGAAAAACACATCCATGTGAAAAGTAGAGAGGAAAACATTGAATTTCAGAGACATGTTCACCTAAGCCTCATCTATATCAGCATTTCCAAATTCTGAGTTAAGCCTTCTCTCAAGCCTTCAAGTGACATCTGGGTGAAATGAGGGTGCCACACTGGCCCCACTGGTGACCCTGGCAGATCAGGGCAGTGTGACAGCTTCCCCATCCAGCCCTCAGCCATGCCCCTGAGGTGCAAGGGCACCCATGGATAACAGGGGAGTGCTGGACTGTAAGTCTCCAGGCACTGCTAAGAAACTTCCTTGGCACTGAAGGATTGCTGCCCAAAGATTTAATTGCTCCCTCTGTTTCCTACCCTCCCATTAGACCACTGCTGATACGTAGCTTAAGCTCCCTTTGTTTTTTTCTAACTTGTTTTTAAATATAAAACACAACAAAACATCAGAGGATGGCTCCAAACTCATTACAGTGTTCTGAAATTTTCTCTGAGTTCTCAAAGCACTCCAACCGTGACCCCAACATGCCATCACTACTAATGAAATTCAGTATCAGTTTCAGCAAATAACTACTTAAATGCAAGTTTTTTAGTTCTGATTCTGTTGTATGCCCAATAGCCTGATACAGCACAACTGAACTCAGTAATACAGTGCAAAAAAGTACAGCAGAATAATCAATCTAATAAAATGACAGCCAACCTCAGGGACAAAAAGCAACATCACACTTGAACCAGGTCAGAACTCAGACAAGCAACGGGAATAAGATGAAATTTATGAACTTCCCTTCGTTAGCTGATCAATATGTTCTGTGCCATAACTACACAGTTGTGGACTACTGTCAGGTTTTTCATCACTGAAATGCTGCTACCAGTCTCTATAGGGAAAACAATCCAGGCTGCTACAATTCCTTGGGCTCTTCACTGTGAGTTTACCCAGCATATCAGTCAGAGAATTGACTTGGCATCATCCTGATCCTGTGTGCTTCCCTATAAATATTTGGATGGATCAGGGGACACACAGCACACCTGCACCATGCTATCTGTGAAGAGTAATGTAGGACACTGCCAGATAAAAGTGCAGAGTGGGAAAAATCCCCCAAACAGAGCTCTAGTGTAATCACAGCTTTTGGCAGTGCATTACCCCTTGCTTATTAGTCTCTGCCTTTGATCACATCAGAGCTTCCATAACATATATAATTTTTCTTCAGCCTGCACAATACCTCTTGTGAAAGACAGAAATGAGAAAAAAAAATAACCCTGCAGCCACATCTGTCTGTTATTTGCCCTCATCCTCCCTCAGTTAATGGAGGCTCCCTAAGATCAAGTGGCCAAACTGCCCCAGTACTTATGAACAGTATTTATGAAAATAAAGTGCTACCAATTTTAATGTTCCAGAGTAGGCCAGCCATTGTTTTGCAGCAGTTTGGTGTCTGCTGCAGGCATGCTGTGCAGCAAGCACAGGGAAGAGAGCTGAGCTGCTCTAGGAAAAGAAAACCCCCATTACAAATCAGAGCTGTGCACCTTGAGAGATACCAAGACAAAATCCCTGTGTTTCCATAAAGTAAGGAATTCTTCTTATGTGCAGTTCAAAGCTTCAAGTTTAAGCTAAAAATCCATTTCTGGCCTTGTTCCTCAGAAAGTAGGAACCAGCACTTTCCCTGTGGACCTTTCCAGCTAGCATCACTAAATAGGAACCTTGTGAAGACAGCTCTCATATAGTAACCAAAGGACAAGACATGAGCCTTTGAATCCTAAATGATTTCCTCTTGAGACCCTCAGACCAGCTAAGATTCAGGAGCATCAAGACAGAATGCAGATGTGCTCTTGTTAATCAGCCCAGCACACCATGGTATCACAACCCCTTCTACCAGGACCATTTTAAACGATAAATAAATGGTAAATAAATGCAGCATGAAAGCCTAAATATTTTCCTCAGCCCTTCCCATTAAGGGATTGGAGCTGCTGTAGCACTGTTCTGACTTTAATTTTCTTTTTCTCATTCTGTCAGAGAAGTGTTTGGGTGACCCAGACCCAGTGTGTGTTAATCAATCCACATTAAAAGCATACAATGGAAACAGTCAATCCAATCATAATATCATATATATATATGAGATGACAGATATCCTGTTGCCTACATTATGATAAGGGTGTATTTGTTTTTGTTTTTTTTTGACAAGGCCCTGAATGTTTGCTTAAGATGAAGGGTAATAAAGCAAAACTAGTCAGAACTTGACTAATCACAAACAAATCTTATTTCTCCCTTATTATAGAACTCCCTTCACACATTTCACTTAGGTGTAACAGACTGGGGTAAGAAATACCCCATGTCACAAGTTCCAGCATTATTCCCTTTCATTTACGCAGAAATCCTAAATCTGACCCAAATCCACGACAATCAGGGGAGGAATTCAAACATGAAACTTTCACAGACTGTCAGTTTGGTGAGCTTTGAATAGGATCCTGAGTTTTTTCTAAGAGCAAAACTGGAAGGGATGTGTAAGAGGGCAGCAGGTTACAGCCTACACCAGCCTGTGGCACAGCTATTTTCTTGCACTGGCTCTGAGGTCAAGCACCAAGTCCCTGCCAGGCTCAGCACAAAGCCCAAAGGCTTCTCCCAGCCCTGGCAAAGGGCTCAGAGATGGTCCCACTTGTGGCAGTACCACGAATTTCATCACCTCAACACCAGTGCTGAGTGTGAATCATGCTGTTAAGGACAGTTAAGGCTCTGAACAAAGCTCAGCACTGCTCTTTGAAAACACTGAAATGCCACGGTACTTGTTTCAGACAGGAACTCTTGTTTGTTTTCCAAGGTGAAAGAGGATTGTTTTATATAAGGCAGTTTCCATTAGTATGGGCTTTCACAGAAGAACAAAAGCCAATGATGAAACTTTTCCTGCCCAGAATCTCAATTAGAAACTTGGATTTAGCATTGGTACACAGCTTTGGAAGTAAATGGGAAATGCAAACAGAGGAGTTTATGTAAAAGGGATTTCTTAACGTGAAAAAAACCTTTCTTTAAAGAGAAAGAAACTTGTAATACCCTATAATTGAATAACAAACAAACAAAAAAAAAAAAAAAAAAGGATGGGAGATTCTTAAAATACTCGATTAGGGAAAGTGTTGAGTGTTGCTAGTGATTTCCATGTTTATGCACACAAAATACATGTGAAAGAGTTGCTGCATGACAGAGTCTGGGTATTCTTTTGCAATACATAAAGAAGAAACAAACATTCATACTAGCGCTGTCAAAAGCTTCTCAATACTAGGAACACTGTAAAGAAGATGAGGATTTTTGAACTTTGGTAGTGACAGCAGTACAGTTAGTGTTTGGGGTACAAGAATCCCAGGCATTTCTGAACTTTAGGATGCAACACAAACTTCCTCCCTATATACCACCAAGTGTCAAAGAAACAAAAAAAAAAATGCAGGAGGGCAACCATCTACTAAAAATGGAGATCTTGAGACACTAACTTTGAAGATATTGCTGCTGGGAAAAAGAAGCTTTGATGACACCAGTTAAAATTTAGAGAATAGATAAGCGAGAGAGACTGGATTTAGATAAACTAATCCAGGAACTGGTAACTCATTGCCTATCAAGCTTATGTTTATGTAAGTTTGGCTTGTAAAAACACAAGACGATTGCAGACCCTCTATCTCCAGAAACAGTCCTGGGAACAAGAAATTCCAAGGAGTCATTTATCACGTATCCATCAAAGGTTAAAAGTTTAGAACGAGGAAGACTAGTTTTACTTCCTCCCTTTGGTGACCACTCCCCACATAAGACCCCCGACTCATTTCAGAAAACAAACTTCGCATGCTTAATAGCCTTTTTGTCAATTAGCATACGAAGCGGAGAAGAGGAGGTGACAAGGGTATGAATATGCATTTGTATTCAACATTCTTGTGGATAAAAGGCTCTGTAATTACCTGTGATCTTTGCAGTGCGTATTAGGGAGCTATCCCACGCAGCTGCCCGGCCGTCAATAAACATACACTTTCTAACTTAACTGTTAGAGAGTCTTTTGTCCGTCTCAGTTGGGTATCGATATTAGATCGATATCCATATTTTAGTAAATCAATCTGAGCCTCAGTGCCTCAACACACCATTACAGGAAAAAAATCATCTCATTCTAACAAATCTGCACAAATTATACACCTTAAATTAGAACACATTTAAGACAGTGCAGATTTTCTATTAACAGTCAAAACAATGCATGCTTTTATACAGAGAGGTGGGAAATTGGCAAAACATGAGCTGGTTAAAAAAAATAGTATTGTGCAAACAAAATTTATTTCCACAGTATTTTATGCCTCATATGAATAAGAGAAATGTGTGCTATAGGAACAGACTGGTAAAATTATCTCACCAAGTGGGCAGGGAGCTGAACAGATGGCAGCACCAAGCATCACTAGACCTCGCTTATAGAGATGATCTTTATCACATCCATAAGGTTAGAAAATGATTCTCTTATGAAATACAACGTTCTGAGGCAGAAGGGATTTTTTTATTTCCCATGGAATCAAAGATGTTGGACTGTCCACCATGATAATTTGGAAAAAAACAAATCCCATACAGAGATGGCTTATTTCTGCTAATTTGTCTGCTGGTAGCTACCTTGGGTTTGGTTCCTTTGTAGGCAGGCTGTTCTTTTAGAGAAGATTATCTTGAACTACACATACACCTTCATCTTACCCATAAAAAAGACAAGTTTAGAGCATGCTTAGTGTGCCCAGCCACAACATGTGTGACAGCACTTATAGGGAGCAAATCTCTTAGTCACAGAAGGCAAACCATGGCTGGTTTGGGCCCTTTTTGAATTTATAAAATTGCTTCTCTCTCTGACCAAAGCACTTTTTCCCCACTGTGTTTCATGCAAAGCTTCCTTCTTTCTGTCTGTTTATCCCATCCTGCCATATGTTCCAAAGGAGAAAGGTTTTAATTACCGCAGTTACTGAAGCACTTCCCTGCCTACAGAGCCCAGCACAGCCTTTTCAGAAAAAAAAGAATAGGTTTTACCACCATTATCATTAACAGCTAAAAACTCCATTTGTGAGCTCTAAGTGAAGTGTTACACACAGAGGACAAGAAAATGCATTCAGTTCTACAGAATGGAAAAGGGAAGCACTGAGTGTTTGTGTGCTCGTTTTTCCCTTTGACTTAGCATGCCATCATGCAAATGGTTAAACAGCAACCTAGAGCAATTTTTAGTAGCAATTTTCAAACAACGAGGCAAATATATGCTGGATATTGTTCAGCTGATGTCAAAGAGGAAGGGAAAAAAACCACAAGCACTTAAGGTCTCAAAAACTTATCCCTCACATTAGAAAAGAAGTCAAATAAGACCACAGACTGGAGCAGAGCTTCTCAACTCTGGTTTGGCACCAAGAGGCTTCTTGCAGCCAGCTGGCTGTACCTTAAAGGAAAAAAAAAGCCTTCTGTGGTAACTCTTGCAATGTAAGAAGGTTGGAAGTATCTTCTGTGCTGCAGAACTTTAGACCAAGGCAAATCTTGTATTCATTTTTTGAGACTAACTCTGAGGTTTAATGCCCTTGAATCAGGGGAAGTGCACAAAGCTGAAGGATGGTGATGTTTTTAGAATGGCACAGTGCTGGAAGGCATAACCACTGCATAAGGAAACAAAGTTAACAAAGTCGAAGATGCAGCACGTGCCTGACTTTGCCTTCAGGCTAATTTTACACCGAAAATAGTTGAAATGCATGTATCTGGCTGGAGTAAGGCATGAAATTATTAAAAGTATAAGGCTGTAAAATACACTGAAAATCGATAATGCACAGGTAAAGAAAGGAAGACAGTCCTCCTGGGAGGGAATGCACAGAAAAGATGCTTGAGTCCACAAGAGAAGACATATCTATAATTCTGCCTTTACTCAGAAACAATAGCAAGTGACATCAGCAAAAGCAATTTCCTGGCTGAAAAAAAAAGACGTGGAATCAGCTTTGAATGTTTGGGATTTTTTCATTAGTTCTTCTTAAAACACCAATCCTACTTACTTTACACAGCAGAGATGTTGACAAACAAACAAAATCCCAACCCCATTAATCCAGAGACAAGGACGAGACACAACCTCTCCATGCTAATTATCTTAATCAGGAAAGATGCTCTATTAGTGGTTTTGGTTTTCTTTCACATCCATGTTCCCTCATAACTCCACTGCTGTTCTGCTTATCCACTCCCAGAAAAGCCACTCTGGAGCCACAGGGAATTCATCCATCTCTTCTGGGAGAAAAGCCCTCTTTGAATAAGCTCCAAGTGCTGCCAGCCAGCCACACAACAGCACAGGAAACCTCTGCTAGCACCACATTCCTTGCAGTCAGTGCCCTCTGAAAGCCCAGCCATGCACGACGGAGGCTCAGCACACACAGACACATCATCATCACAGGTAAACCTCCCTGGACAGCTACATCTTAAATCTGGCTGGATTTAAGAGAAGGGGTGAGACGTGGCTTAGACTGTGCAACAATGGTCTGTGATGAACAACTTGCTTTAAAGGCATTTTGAGGGCTCTTTCGAGAAAAATTAGGAAGGCAAGTATAGAAAAATGTTCAGCATGAGAAAATTATCTCTGCTGTTAAAAGAATTTGCTCGTTCTTTATCTAACTGCAGAAGTTCTTGAAATAAATTACATTTTTATCTTATAGCAAAGCTTCTCACTTTGAGGTATGTGAAAATTCTGGATGCTGGTACTGCAATGGACTTGCTGTTCAGCTGGCCAACTGCATGAAAGTCAACACACGTCAGCAGGAGTTCCAGCACAGGAGGAAAGGTGAGGGTGCACTTCATATTTCAGGTGCACTTTAGCAAAGAATCAAATTACTGCTTCAGTGCTTATTGGTATTTTCTAAATGAAAAGTAGTGAACACTGTGAAAATGCTATATAATTTATTTTTTAAGTCTATCTTCTGGAGAACAAGAAAGTGCTTCCTAAAACCAAAATCAAAATGTCTACTTCATAGTCAATCTCTCTCAGACCAAATTAATTTTCCTCACCCTTGGTTGAACATTACTAGGCTATCAAGTCTGTGCAATAAAACCCCACATGATAAATTGAAAATTACAGCAGGAAAAAAAATCTCAACCTAGCTGGAGAATATCCTAGCTGAAAAAAAAACAGGTTCCATCTCTGTATTCATGAGAGAGAGCAGCAATAAATCATGTTCAGAAGTTAACCCAAATAATGCTGAAATAATGAAAGTCCCCAATGGTTTACAGACCAGCCAGAAAGACAAAGCCAGAAGAGGAAAAGGCACATGGCTCCTCACCCCAACAGCCCCTGAATTATGTGCCTCAGTGGAGGAAGAGACATGTGTGTATTTTACTTTACTGTTGTTTTCACAACCCATTTTACCATCCCATTGAATTACACCTTTATAGGGCCTGAACTGTTTTGCAGCTGCAGCGCTGTATTTAAAAATAACTTGACCTTCCAGACCTCAGATGGGAATGGTGCTTAGAGCTGCCTTCACTATTACAAGGCACAACTAAAAGAAGTAATTTCCTTATAAAACTCATCATTAAAAAAAATCTGTTAAAGAAAAATGCATAAATACACATAACAAAACTGACTGTGGTTTTAGGTTTCAGTAATAAGACAAGTATTGCAAGATGGTGTAGCTTATAACAGATGTAGCTTATATATTTTGCTGCAGTGTTGGGCAGAAAATAGTCATGGCTAAATTTCCTTAAGCAGGGGCATGTAATAAAGAAGAAACCAGCCCATTTTGGTTTCAATGTCTTGGACTTGCTTACAACCCCTGAGGAAGAGGCCAGTGCAATTTGATATGGAAAACAGAATGATAAACCAGTTCTGCATTTGCTTCTTGATGGAAAGAAAGATTATCTCTCCAGTTCACTCAGCTATTGCCAGGATTCTTAATGAAATAATAAAAGGGATGAAAACAATCTCCAATATATTTGCAACCTTGCAACTGGAAAGAAAGGAGCTTTCTGGTTGCAGTTAAAACCTTACATTTTTTGCTAACTATCCTGTCTTTAAATAGGTGATCATGGTTCTTTCGGCCTCAAGGCACAGAGTCACAGAGGCTGTAGCAGTAGCTGTTGTGACCATGCAAAGAAGCAGTATTGTTAAAAATAACTATGTAGTCATTGGCTTTTGCTATTATACTGACTTTTGCAAATTATTTTGAGATGATACGGTTTGCAATCATTCTTTAGCTGCTTTTGATATAGTATAATTTGTCAGCCATTTTTTTCCTGTGTAGATTATATAGTGTGATAAATGTATTAGAGCTTAGGCTCTCTCAAGAAATCAAAATAGAGTCTCTGTGCTGCATATTGTAAGATGAACTTTTGCTAATACTGTTATGTGTGTAACTAGCTGACAATAGTGAGAATAACTCACATAATAATGCTGATTTAATGTACCTGTGGAGTACCTTATCTCTATGGTAAGATAATATTGAAAAAAATCAGGAAAACAAATATGGAATGAAAGAATGCAAAGAGGAATTTAGCGCTGACTCTCTGGTAATCAAGAACTGTCAAAACAGACCAGAGAGCCTTGTGAGGATCTAAAATATATAAATTTCAACTGCAGTATGGCATGTACTTTAAAAAGACGGGTCAAGGGTCAAACCAAGCAAAGGAATTCCTGGAGCATGTAAATTTAAAGGAATGTTTGCATATCTATAATCCTCATGAATATGAATTTAACCAATGTAATGAAAAAGTAAATAAGAAAATTGGTTTAAGCTAACTGGTGTGCTTCTGGCAGTTTGCCAAGCACCCAGCACTGTTTACTGCTTCTTTTACCCCTCATTAAACTTTTACAAATTTTAAAGAGTGAGCCTTGTTTCTCACAGTATCTTTGATATTTCTGAATGCACCTAAAAACAAAAATATAGATCATGGTAGAGGAACTCAGCATTTCATTTTGCAATATGCAATTAGTGGGTTCGAAAAGGAAACATGATTCCCCAAAGTATACAGTAAAAGAATGATCAATTTATATAAATGTTTCTGAAGCTGAGCTGGTGGCTGATTTGCCTTGCCTTTCTGGTAACTGCAGTGAGAAGCTAGGTAATAGCATGCACTGAATTCCTGAAAATTGGTCCTTAGCTCACCTGGGCAGTCCACAGCCTTAACTCAGCACAAGGCAGGTGGTGCAGCTGCCCCGTATTAGAGCTGACCACAAAGAGTTAAGAGTTAATAACTCCTGATACCATGCTAAAAGGTGAAGGTTTTCTTAAACAGAAAGACCACCAAGGCTGTGCATTTCTCATTTTAAGTTTAAATGCCCACCTGGGTTTATTTTTCCTTCCTAATACTCTAAAATTTGTCACGTTTTAAACTTCTAAACATGCACTGTCATTACTTCTTTCCCTTGAAGATGTTAATCTAATTTCAAGTGAACTAACAATACAGAAGTGTTTTTAAGTTCTATTAGCAATTTAAGGTTTAATTTCTCTTATAGCCAATAAAATGATTTATTTTCAAACGGTGTTATGGCAGTTATAACTCTGGCATAAAAAACAACAGATTTGGCTGGAAGAAATTAGGTAGGCTAAGAAGAAGAAAGAGTAAATCATAGGTTCTAGAGGGCAAAAAAGATGGCAATGCAAAACCATTTAAAAGTATTTACAATGGATGAAAAAAAAAAGGCAAAAAGAATACATGAAAGCTGTCAAGGGGCTGACTTCAAACCACCACTGACAAACCAAATTGCATGAAAAACAGCTGTACATCCTAGCCTCTAAAACTAAAATATTCTGATGATGATTCAAAGATGTTCAATAAAATTAATATCAAGAACACACCAATCATATAAATCTACATCTCTAGCAGTCTTATCTGCTTAGCAACTTACTGTGCAGTAAAGTGGCAACAGGAATTGCTGCCAAAATAAGGTGAGCTCCACTCCACAAAGTGCCTATGAATAATTTGCAAAGGAGTCTGCAGAGTCAGTCCTTCCTCATTGCATTTATGTCTTTGGATAACAAACATTTTCCTCTTGGATTTGTGAAGCATGCCAAGGCAGTAACTTTAGAAAGCCTTGTTGCTTACTTGGTATAGACAAAAATATTGAGTGCGCTTTAATATACTCCCATTTATTTGACAGCCAAACCCCATCCATACCTACTTTATAGAATTATTTACTTCTTCCCTGCTTCTCTCATGTCACTCTGTGTGCCTCATCTGGGAAGGGCAGATAGTCACGGCATGTGAGAAAAGCTGTGAAAGAGACACTTTCCTTCCTCCACACTGACCCAGAATTTTGCCCTTGCCACTTTAATCACATCCACCTACTAAGCAAAGAACCAGAATCCTCCATCTTTCTCACTGCTGTTGTATTGCCACCTCCCTCAGGAAAACAAGACACAAGAGACCTCAAGAAACAAATGCAAAAAAACCCTGTATCATGAGCCAAACCTCAGAGTGTTGCATTAGTGAAGAGCATGGCCTCTGGATCCCCTTTTCGTGACTAGGTGTGCAGGGCTGGTGGGAAATGACCCATTTTTAACCCACCTCACTCTGAGCTGACACTATAATGCCACAGCAACTCTCCATGCAGAGTTCACAGCCATATCAGAGCAGACAGCCCAACCATTTCACTGAAGTGAAAAATCACAGCTCTACCGTGATGCCTTCAAGGCACATTTAGCTAAAAGAGCCAACACACTGTGCTTCAGGAGGAGAGGAAAGGCTACATAGGCAGAATGAATGAGCAGTGAAGGCAAAAATTGCATTCATATCTAGTCCTACCTATTAGATGGGTGGTTTTTTAAACAATAATACCACAGAAGCAGACAAGCTCTGATTATGTATGAGCATCTGCACGTACACATCTAAAACATTTGCCAGCAGAAGTGCATTTCTCTCAATCCTGAAGCTTAAAAGTGGATTTGACCATCACAATGAAAGGGTGATAACACTGTCTGACCTCTGCCTGACTTGCTGCCCACCTCCTGGATGCTGACTGGCACTGACTGTTGAGAATAACTAAAAATAACTAGCTTGTATCATATATTGTAATAAGGGCAAAGGGAGAAAAAAGAAGTGGCATATTTGAGGCCCTTGCTGTTCACCCTTCTGTCACCTTCCTCTTATAAATTTTCCCCTCGAGAACAGAGTTTGTTGCAGAAAGCACAATTACACAGATGATGGGAGCCAAGAACTTATTAATGATTTCATACCAATGACAAACTGGCAGTGAGTTTGAGTTTTTGACACAGAAGTGGGGAACTGAAGAGAAGAACATGCCCCACAGAGGACCATATTTAAGGATAGCCTCAGGCTGCCACACAGAACAGCCTTTTGTAGTCTGAGTGTTTCTCCAAACGAGAAAATACCAGCATAAAGAGCACAAGAATATAAACCTAAAGATGATGACTTTGCTCACATTTTTCAGGGTTTCATAGGTTTTGATTCTACACAGTTTCTTTTTGTTTGGTGGGGGATTGTCGCCAAAAATCTTTGGTGGTAGTTTAGAATCTAAAGGCATAATTTAGATGTGTTTTGCTCCGTCTCGCTCTAATTGCGCCTCGCAAATCATGCGCTTCTGGGGTCAGGTCAAAGGCAATACTCCATGTCCTGGCAGTCAACACATATCACCAGGAAAAGGTAAATCCCATTTCCCAAAACGACCTACTAAATCCCAGGAGAAGCCCTTACAAATAAATCAGTATTGATTAAAAGACAAGCAAAAAAAAAACTGAAATTAAAAGTGCATTTTGAACAAAGAAGAGCGGATGTTGAAGCTCAAGCACTTTTGGCTGATAATTATTGTCCATGTGTGATTAGCACCCATGAGTTTCCCCAAGGCCCAAGTAACTAATGACAGCCCCAGTAGAGATCATTGGGGTTTTCAGTTTTGTTTGGTGGATCTCATCTCTGAGCCAATGACCAGTCAGTGCGATCCATTCGGTACTGCTTAATAATGAGAAAAAAAGTTTAGGAGGAAGGAAAACAGTGATGCATCCATCTGCAGGGGACAGGAGGGAATCAACAACAGAAGATACAGTCATGCAGGGCTACAGTGCATGTGTGGATTCCTAGGAGAGGAGAAATGTGACCACACTGCTTGTGTACTGATGGCTGGGAATGCATCCAGATTCCTGTTCTGTAATCCCAATGAGAACTGAAAGCAAAAAACATTCAGCAACTGCTAGGCACATTCTAAAACTGAATGACCTGGAAGAACAACATTAATCTCTCAGGGAAGCTTTAACTATCTTTTTTTTTTTTTTTAAATAGAAAACTGCTCAGAATATTAAAAAAAAAAAAAAATTAAAGGAAATTAACTGGAACAGGGGCAAGAAACTTACCTTAATGTATTATTTAATATTCTTTATCAGCAACACATCACCACAATTTATGCCCCTATTTGCTTATGCACTCAGGCAGTGGGGACTTTCAGCAAAAATTTCTCCTTTTCCTTATGCTGTTATTTTATCTGGAAGTCTTCTTAAGGTTTTGGACTCAAGTTTCAGAAAGTCTGGCACCCAGGATATTCTTCCTTTCCCACTTAATCCCAGGAAAATGAATGAAATCACAAGGTGCAAGTCAAAACACCTCCTGGGCTCTTGCTCCTGAGAGTCTCCAGGTCACATTGCAAGGATTCTGTCAAAACTGGCAACGCAGCTAATCCCAGCAATGCCAAAACCCATCTTACTCCACACCACTTGAATATGCAAAAGCCCAAGTTATTTTTAACCAGCAAATTAATACTGAAAAGAATGAGTCAGCACAAGAAGTTCTTAAGAGGGCATCCTCATTTAGAAACAAAAGCAAGACAGAAAAGTTATGTGTTTTAAAAATATAGAGGCCCCAAGGAAAAACAAAATTATGTTTTGGCAAGTTAGGAGAGCTGCTAGCGGAACATCCAAGCACCCACTGCTGTGTGATACCTGAGCAACAGGAATATTATATGAAGATGCTTTCCCTGGCATTCCCTACCAGCCCTGGGCACTGGGACTGGATCTTCAGGTATTAGCAGTACTGATGTCCCAATCCTCCATGAAATTTGCCTCACTCTCCTTTAATACCTCTGACTTCCAGCGCTGTCCTCTCAGCACGTGCTCACTCAATATCCTGCACAAAGGGAAACACAAAGGGCTTGGAAACACCCCCTCAGCACAAATAAGGAGTCATCCATTCAAAGAACTTATGTAAGACCCAGCACCACCAGATCCCGATTTGATTAATTGCTGCCCAAAGACTACCAAAGGCAGCTGAAAGTGCACCTTCTTTCATTCCTATTTGAGGCCCCTTTTCAGAAAGAAGGAGCTGGGAATTTGAATATTTTTAATAAGGCACTCTGCATTTATGCAGCAGCCTCTTGGTTATGCTCCATTATCCCATTTGGCCTTTTTTTGACCTCCCTAGTGTCCATTGTTTGACTCTGCTATTCCCAGCAGAGCTAAATGCGGAACCTTGCCAAAGAAAACAATGTCACAAATGTGTCAAATCCCAAATTTGTATCCAAAATCCTTGTTTGGGCTCATTAACAGGAAACACAACCACTCAAAGATGCTTTTGGTGGCTTGCTAGTATATTTGAGGGTAAGAATAGCAAAACAAAAAGCTCATTACCCTAAGAAAACAGTGCCACAACAAAATGTATTTATCCTGAACTCTTGACCTTCCTATTCTATTACAGTTGGTGCTTATGAGGAGTATGAACTTGGAAACACAACCGTCTTATGAGTGATTACAGCAATTTAGGATTATAAACCACATTTCAGGAAACAAAAAGGTGACTCCTACCATAGCCAACTTGGGTTTAACCTGAGTGGTTTGTCAGCCAAACTGTGATGCAAGAACCCAAAGAATGCATTTGGTGGTAACTAAGTCAACTAAGATGGAGTTGAATGGCAGATTCGTAATTAAATCTTTGTCTGTTAATAGGGAGACTCAGAAGACAGTGGTCTTGCTGCCTATACTCAAAGCTTTTTCTCTCACAGAGAGAGAGCATCAGTCTATTAGCATACCCATTATTTTCACAGCATGAAGAGAGATTTGGTAGGATTACAGGTCACAGCTTGCTGCATTTTCCTGTCTGCAAGACAAAGAAAATAATACTGTTTCTTTTCAGAAGCCCTGTGAACAGGGAAAGTATGTGTAGAGACCAGAGGAAACCATTTGACAAGCTTTTGGACTAAGCTCCATCAGAAATTTTTCCTGAAAGCAGACAGAAACAATATATCTTTAGCAAATTTTGCAGCCTCTTAAGGCAAAAACATCACCCATTAACACTATTAGCAAAGGAGGGAGAAACATTTATGAGGGTGGCCTGGAAGAATCTCCTTACGGCAGGCTTTCTAAACAGAGGAAAGAAAATAAAAACACCTCTCAGTAGGAAAAAAACCATATTTATATTACAAGACTAATTTAGAGCTGGTTCTAGTCAGTTGACAGTAACTTCCAAAACAAAGATACATAAATATCTTCAACTCTACTAATTATGCTACAAATGCCCTAAATTGAGATGTGAGCACTCTCCTAACAGGAGGAACAGTTCTGCCATCACACCCAGTTTGTTTCCACTTTGTTTCTCAGACACCTCTGACACCCACAGTCATGTCCATGGGCTGCTCCAGGATCTCACTCTACAGCTTCTTTTCAAAAAGCAGTGCTTGCATTAAGGTCCACTAGGATCAAAATACCATTAACAACATCCATGTCAAATACTTCAGCGTATTTTCTTAATTATTCTCCCTCTAAAAATCATCAAGCCCATCCTTTAACCCAGCATGGCCAGTGCTCAATTAAACCACATCCACAAATACCATGGCTATGTGTCTTTTAAATGCCACCAGGGTTGGTGACTCCACCACCTCCCTTAGCAGCCTGTTCTAATGCTTCACCACTCTTGTGATGAAGAAATTTCTTCTTAATATTAAAACTAAATTCCCTTGACAATAACTTGAGGTGATTTCCTCTTGTCCTACCTTGTTGCTTGGAACTAGAGACCAATCCCCACATTGTCACAGCTTCCTTTCAGCAAGTTGTCAACAGTGATAAAGGCTCCTCTGAGCCGCCTCATCCCCACACCAGACACCCCCAAATCCCTCAGCTGATCCTCATAGGACTTCTGCTCCAGACCCTTCACCAGCTCCACTGCTCTTCTCTGGACTTGCTCCAGCACCTCAAAGTCCTTGTAATGTCTTTCATATCACAAACTTGACACAGGAATCAAGGTGTAGCACCACCAGTGCTGAGTATGGGGGGACAATCACTGCCCTGGTCCTGTTGGCCACACTAACGCTGATACAGGCCAGGTGTCATTGGCCTTTTTGGTCACCTGGGCACAGCTGGCTCATGTTCAGCTGCTATCAAACCAGCACCCTCCTTTCCCACCAGGCAGCTTTCCAGCCACTGTCTTCCAAGTCAGTAGTGATACATGGGATTGTTGTGGCCCAAGGGCAGGACTTTGCCTTGTTGAACCTCATTCCTTTGTCCTCAGCCCATCAATCCAGCATGTCCAGATCCCCAACAGATCAACATTTCTGCCCAGCTTGGTGCTGTCTGCAAACTGGCTGAGGGTGCACTTGATCCTCTTGTCCAGGTCATGATACCTTGCTGCAAGTGCCACCTTAATATTAGCAAGCAGATAAATATTTATAATGCAAGCTTTCTGTAAGTGGCGTAGATGCCAAAGCAAACTCCCATTCTGGAGTAGATGGAGTGGGATAAGGCTGGGGATGCAGACATTAGAAAGCATGGGACGACACCTCAAGGGAGCAGATGAGCTCATGTAAGGGTGCTGCATGGTCAGAGTCAACACTGCAGTCACTTAAATCACTTCACTGTCTGGGGTAAACGCCAGAGCACCATCACAGGCTCCCTATTCAACACACAAAGGAAATTAGACAACTACTAGAAAAGCAAGCTAACAAAAGTGAAGGGAGTTCACCAGCTTTGTCACTACAGTCATGAAGCTAAAAGGTGCTTCCTGCAGTACATAATTCCTAGCAGTGATTCCTGTCCCAGACTTAGCTTTTCTGTCTTTTTGCAATGCAGAGTTGGTAAAAGTCATCCCATTTGGTTACCCACAGTTACCTCCCTCCAAGAGCTCATCAGTTAGGCCACCAGCCAAGGGAGAGCCAGGCTGCAAACCACAGCCTCTGAGGGATGGAAACAGCCTTTGCTGGAGGCTGGGGTCCTGGTCTCTGACCCAATTAATATTTAAGTATTTCTTATCCAACATTAATCGAAATAGGGAGTAGAGCTTGTTCCCTATTCCCATCTGAGTGGTTTAGCCTTTGGGCTACAGTCATTCTCATCAGCTTGCTCAGTCCCACTCTCCCCAGCCCACAGAACACTGTCTCCCAACAATGTGGAAGAGTTTCACCTGAAGGAACAAAGACCCTGCCAATCAACTGCTAGGGCACTTTCTTCAAAGAAAGAAGCACATTCACAAATCCTAGGACAGGGAATCATTTGGAGGCCCAAATTTTGCCACAATCATGAACCAGAGAGTAGAAGGACATCACAGGGTGAGGTGGGAAACCTCTTGGAAGTTCCCAGTAGCTCCGACAGCAGTGCTCATTCTGCAGCAACACGGTAGTGACAGACCTCAGGCCAAACTAGACCTCTAGATGAACAGAAAATTTTACAAAAGGTAGAAATCGAAGCACATAACGTCTGCAGAAGTTTCTAGCAGTAGATGACAATTGAATGTACAAATGATCTAAGGACATCCTACAGTATATAGGATGCACTATATACCCAAATCTAAATGCAGAGCAGCAAAACAAGAATCTGAAATTGGTGTTTGCCCTGGCTACACCATAATAGGGCATTGGCATAATAGGGTTCACATTTAAAGGTTTTAGGTTTTACCCAAAATTGTAAAAGAGAAAAAAACCTGAATTTTTCAGATTGAAAAAATATAATTTCTAAATAGGAAGCAGCAAATTTTGATTTAAGCCACATTTAATGCAGAAAGTCCAGTTCTTAATATCTAACTTTAGATGAAAGTCACCTTGAAGACAATTGTAAATTTTTCTGTTTTCAAACATTAGATCCCCTCAAAAAAATCCAGGCTACCATGCCCATACATTTGCTGATTAGCATGAAGTGCAAGATTTTTGTACTCCTGAAGTGAATAAACATTCAACTATTGATTTCAAGGGCAGCAGGGCAGCACAGCTTTACCTTAAGACATTTTTTCACCTGCTTTCAGCAAACAATACATCACAAACTTTTATTTTTCTCTCCACCCACTCTTCCACTGCCCTCATTCCTGGTTTTGCCCTCCAGAAACCCAGGTGTGTGCTGTTTCCATGGTCCATTAATATTGTCATCACATAAACACCCCCCATTCATCTGTTTTCTCATGGGCTGCAGGTACCCAGGTGCCGATTTCTTTCTGCAATCCCTGCAGCTGCTGCAGTGGCTTTTAGTATGAGTTTTAACCCTTTTTTTCCTGGCTTTCTCCTTTTCACTAGTCTTAATGGGAAGAAAGAGCTAATCTGTATCTGCCAGCCCCTTCAGACACCAAGACACTCACCTACCCACCCCAAACAACTCAACAGCTTAGTCTCATAACACCTACAAATATTGAACTGTACCATCACTTTTCATCTCCATTTTGTACAGTCTCACCTGCTTTATTATCTTTCCCCTCCAACTGCCACCTGTTTTGAGTCAGATGCCCATCTCCAAGGTATTCAGCCTTCCCATGATAGAGGAGTATATACAGACATCACTTCTACGTGGAGATTTCCTGTCTATGGGCATGGAGAAATTTATCCAGCTTCTGAGCTGGATCATCTGGGCTTTCAGAACCACCTCTGCCAGTTATCAGATTCTCAGGGTAATTATTTCATCTCTATATACCAATAAAATACTTATGGTTATCAGGAGAAGAGATTTTTTTTGCTGGCACAAATGGAAAAAAGTTACTGATCTCCCAACTATAAGTGAAAAGTGCTTTCAAATAGGAAAAAAAAGACTCCAGAAAATTAGAAAAGGACAAAAGACTGTCTTTTTAAAAGTAGGGCTTTTAAAGAAAAGTACTTTTTAAACATTTATAATAAATGAGGGCAATTTATACACTGTTAGAGAAGGTTACATGATCTAATAACCATAATGACTTCTCCATACAGAGAGGCCACTACCATAAACAGTGTGATGTCTAACATGCAGATTTTGTAAACCTAGTCTCTGACTGCTAAACCATTATCTCTCTGGCCTCACTATTAAAATCTGTGTGGTTTTGGATTATATAGCCTACATTCCCTACCTGAGGTCATGATGGGAGAAGAAAATCTACCAGCTTTCCAAAATGTTTATTTTGTTTAGTTAGGTGATAGTTAATAAGATTCCTATCCAACAGTCTAGAGATTTTTATTACATCAAAAATAAAGCTAGTGGTGTATTATTCCTTTAATCATTTCAACACAAATTAGAAAGCTATCTATGTACAGAGATTACTGGTTCATTATTCCTCATCAGGGTGAAGCACATGATAAAATTCTTAAAAACCCCACCTTTTTGAAAGTATGGGTACTGAAATTCAATTTGTTTATTTTTGCAGTCTGAAATGCATAATTCTCTAGAGACCTGAGCCTGATACATTCCCATTTATAGCAAGGGAGATCCAGGTCAAGCTACCCTGCACAAATCAGCTGTGACTGTAATGCAGATACTTGCTAAAATGTATGAATTTTTAAACTCCAGCGCTATGGAATTCCCAGGATTGCTAAAGGTCATCAGCATTCAAGAGAGTGTATTCTGATGGCTCACAAAACACTCATACACATTCACATGACTATGGATTTCTGTGCAAATTCAGAGAGCAGAATGAATTCATTGGGTAACTCCCACGACAGGCTGGAAAGTGGAGAAACACTGAGGGCATTATTTAGCAATGTGATACCAATAACAGGGGCTGTTTTTTGAAAACCTGCCTATCAGTCTTCAATATCCTAAGTGGATGAGTGCATGGAGAAACTACCATACAATTGTGTCATCCATGCAAAAACACTGTTCCCAGAACCACAAAGCAGTTATTCAAACTTTTATCTTATGACTGAAGGCAAAAGGAATAATTTTTGTTTGGTTGGTTAGTTTACAAGATGTCTCATATTAAGGCCTAAAAAACAGCTATAAAGCATGTTTTAGTGGGCAGGGAGGAGAAAAAACTGGATACCATCAGGTAACTTATGCCCAGAATCTACCCACCTATCTTTGCATCTCAGTGTAGAGGCCCACGTGAAGATGAGCTCTTTTCTTTCATTTTTTTCTCTAATTAGACTTCCCAATTTACTGTCTACAGAGAAAAATTGCTTCCTCATTGTAGCAATCCACCCACAGCAGCATCTAATTCTGGCTTTACCCCAGAACATACCAGACACTTCATACTTTTTTTCCTCACCTTTGTAGCTGTCAAGATTTGGAGTAAATTTAGTCTGCTTTTCCCTTTCTCTCTGCTTGCAGGAGACAGAAGCAAGCAGACAAAATTCATAAACACTTACAAGAGAAGGTCACCTCCTTTCAGCAGGCACTTGGACTTCACAGCCATAGGACCAAGGGGTACCAGGCTGGGCACAAGAGTGAGACTCCTTTGAGCACAAGGTGAAACACCAGCATAATTCAGTGTGAAAAGATAACTAAGAGCCTGAAGTACGTGTCAATCACCCTCTAGCTCTTATTATTATTCAAGCAATTAATCATAATAGCATGTGGTGTAACACCCATTTATGCTTAAGTACATTGATTGTAGTGACACAAAATAGAAGTTCCACATAGTCAAGGACTTGATATTTGGGGTACAACATCATCTTAATAATAACAATCAGCTTATGAGCCTTGTTTTTATTCAAGTTCCTTTATTGCACTTTAATTAACTACTATGGTTTGTTTCTATTTAGCATTAGAGCAGGAAATAATTGCAGCTGGCTTCACACTAGGGGTTACTATTATCTCCTAGGAAATGAGGACAATCAATATTCCAGGCAGGACAGGTACTGAAACTGCCTCCTGAACAAATTGCAGATCAATAACCGTGATAGAAAATGGAAGGGAGGTGTGCATTTGAAGGAATTCCAAGGAGACCCCAGAGAAAAAGAATGGAGTACAAAGACAAATGTGTATTTTTTTCTAACTTGGTTGTTCATTTGCGTCTGAAACCCAAGTCATCACAACCTGTGAGCCAAACCAAACAGGCCTGTCAGCAGCTGATTGTCTGCCACCAGGAAGATTTTAGAATAAGATTTTAGGACAAGTAGATGAAAAAAAAAAAAAATCAAAGCCATATTTGATTATCTTTTGTTAACCACTGCAACAGCAACTACAATCACATATTTTAATTGGAGTATATGAACAATTGGCATGTGTGTACTTCTTCCTTAAACCTGATCTTTATTATGGGCAAGTCCAGTACAACCATTAAATAAGCATGTCCAATAGGAATAAAGGCCTCAGTTCCAGGAATACCTTATTCCAAGGCTTTCTGTAGGCTAGAAGGATGCCATTTCATTCAGCCACAGAAAACATGGTAACCATTAATATCAAGAAATTAACACATTAAGAAATGACTTTCCAGAATCACATAGAAAATATCTCCTTCAGCAGCTGGACAGGGGAGATCCCTATGTCTAAGCATTCCCAGGGTATGCAGGGAAGATGTGGGCTCATTTCCAAGTGCTGCCTCCCCCTGCATGTAGCTGTTCTACTACACTCCATAACTTCCATAATCCAAAGGGAGAAAAGGCAAGTTATTATACATTACTTAATTCTTCACCAAAATTATTCAAGGTTTTATATGGTCAATAACTACATCTGACTTCTTTACTGTTACCCATTTTCTAAACATAGGTATGCATTTTTGTTTTGCTTTAGAAGAAAACCAGTGAAAGCTTTATTTAATTCCAGGCAGTCCAGAATACCTGAGAAATTGCATAAGTGATGAGAAAGAGAAGAGTATCATGAACACCAAAAGTGTGCAGAAAATGTGTTTATGTAAAATTCAGTACTATAAAATACAATATAAAATGCTCAGGGTGCTTAGGATATCACACCTTCTTGAATCATGTTTTATTATATTTGTAAGGTGGCAGTGTTGTTTAAAAATAATAAAATTTATATTTTCTCCTTTCTAAATTGTAGCCTTCTCAGGCCATGTAGTTTCTGGCGAGATCACAGACTGGGAAGTGAGCATTTTCATTTCCTGCAATAGTTTGTTTACTCACAGCCACGTTATCCATGATACCCAAAGGAAATTCAGCGCCGATTACCTCTTTCAAGTCTTGGACAATAGCAGTGAGCCTCTCGTTCTCTGCCTGCACGTTGGTGACCACAGCCCTGCTCTGCTTGAGCTCATTCTGCATCTCCAAAATCTTGCCAAGGTAATAGGCTTCCTTGGATGCAGACTCCTGGAGAAGAGTCTCTTCCCGCGTTTCGCCATCTTCGGCCACCTTGCGGTGAACAGAGAAGGACTGGCCAAAAGCCTGCAAGGGGAAAGCAGAGCACAGTAAAAAATCTACTGAAGCCTTAGAACAATTATCAATGGTACTGAGCAGCTGCATAGCCAGCAGGAATGGGATAGATCTGAAAATCCCAAACCCTGACCTATTAAACAATGTCCCAGCAGCTGAGGGCCACCACCCCACTCAGCTGAAAGGAAAATCTTGAGGATGCTCCCATTTTGCAGTCTGGATTTATGGCCTCCATCCAGTCGACCTCCACTGAGCTCAAGATGGTGCTCTGCTAACTGGCCATTAATTAGTGCCAGTGTTTAACCCTCCTGCATGAGGCCAGCCCATAATTCATCACCTCCTTTCTTCTCTGGTTCCAAAAAATAAATGCCTGGTTTGTTTTGGTTTAAAGAGCATAAATAGCTGACAAATCTCACCGAATTGCTTTCCATTTCCAACAACCTTTTATTATAGGAGCTCATCTCCTGGTATGGAAAAATGTTCCTATAACCTGTAAGAAAAATAAATGAGCTGAGAACCAAGCAGTGGCCATCTACACCTCTGGGATGCTAAACACAGTGTATCAGCCCCTTCAATTCATTTATACTCTGTGGTTTTTGCTTCTGTTGGATATTTAACTGTCTGAAAAGTGTTTAAGCAGATAATTTCAGTGCTTGTCTTCTTGTTATTGGCTTACACTGATCAATTTAATAAGACAGTATTTCTCAGTGACAATTTCTGATGTTATTTTTGACAGCTCTCGAGCATCCTGGAAGAAAGCTAAGTACATGCCATGCTAGTAGACATGATGGAGATAGTATTTAACTATGAATAACAGGGGGAAACCCAGCAATAATATAATATAAAAATAATGTAATAAAATAATAGACACAAAAAGAAAATTAAAAAAGCAATAAAATATAAAATAAAATAAAAGTAAAATCTGATTTGAGGGTATTACCTTTTAAAAAAAGACACCTAGCTGAAAATTACATGACCTGATTCTGGAGAAAGACAAAAGAGGGCTTCTAATGTGAAGAATATTTAGCCTAACTTCTGCCTTTAGGCAGAAGTTCCCTCATCTATCCTAAATCCAATTGAACACATCTGAAAGCCCACAATATTTTTTTTTTCCTCTCCTAATACGTGAGAAATTTGAGTCACGGTAACATGCTATTTCAGTGAAAAATTATGCCTAAAAGCCTCATTTCTACCCAGTTCTATCAAACCAGAGCACACATTTGTACCCTCTGTAAGCTGTGGCCTCCTTTGCCTTCCCATCGATAAGACTTGCCAAATTAAATCCATTGTTTCACTCCTGCTATTTATAGCCTTTCAGAACACGTTCTAAGCTTTACTGGCACTAAAATTGAAGCAGTCCCTTAGAAGCTTCAAAGTAAAACTCTCTTCAAAAACTTCTCAGCTTTTAAGTCTACTTTGCTTGGAGAATCCTGTGAACTCAGCATTAAAGGATTCTAAAAATACTCAATAATGTATTAACCCAGCTGTCTTCTCAAAAAGCTGTAAGTTACTGAAATAGCAAGCATCAGCAACTTGCCAAATAGGATTTTCCAAATAACAAGAAATTCAATTTAATGAAACTTAAGCACGGATATCTGTGAATCTAAGACAACTGTTTCAAGAACACTGCTAATAAATTATCCTCCTCTACATACTTACATTTAATGGCTCACCATTTCTAGTTTGAGACTGAGCAAAAAGCAGCAGTCAAATAAAGACCCTACAAGAAAAATGTAAAGACCACTTATCCAAAGGTAAAATCAAAACACAGCAGAAGAGCAGGTAGAAGAGCAAGTATGGAGAAGCTCATGAATAAATGTTACCTGGAACCCTCTCTACCAGAAAACTACAGTTAAACACCAGTACACAGTGATGACAGCCTTCCAGATGTGTTAAAAGTGGCTAAATAATGATGGCTTTTGCATTTATGTATTGGCTTTTGACTGTTATTGATCACAAATATTTAGATATGGCACACATTACAACTCCTTTTTAGTTGCTTATTAATATAATAATCTCACAGCTTAAGTATGTATTGCACTGCTTTTAGAAATAGTAGTGTAATGGATGTAATATCCATGTATTGCTTATAGAAATAGTAACATGATGCATAGAGCTTAACGAAACATAAGACGTGAAAAAGCTTTTGTGCAACAACAGAACTGTCTAAGATCATCCATTAATTGACCAGTCCAAGTGGTAAGATAATAGTGACACAAAACAGAGTTCCAGAGAGGATGGGAGGAGAACTCATTATTTTCTCTTATCAAGAGGAGTGTGAAACAGCAGGAATTAAATCATGGGAAGAAATAAAATTTATTGATGTCCTACCAATAAGCAAAGATGAGAAAAATCAAATACAAAGAACCACTGTAATATAAAAGAACTCCCAGGAATGTTTTAATAATGTATAAGCTAATGAGTATGCATGTAATCCCAGCAATGTACCTGTATAGAGAGCCCTTGACTTCAAGTGTCAGTGTGGCTTTTTGTCAAAGGCACCACAGCACTGCTATTGTCCTTTTTTTAATGTCAATATTATTACTATTATTAAGCTTTTTAAATTCTCAAGCGTGCATCTTCTTTCACAAGCATACCAGGTTTTCCTTAATGAAGTTGGAAAGTGCATTTTTTGCATGTGTGACATTTGAGAACAGCTATGAATATAGATTTTGGGGAGAGTGCATAGCAGAGTGGAAAATGACTGTGTACCCCATGTTTCCTTGTGTCCATGACTACAGAAAATACATAAACTTTTATTTCCCCTGTGAAAGCAATTTGAATGCTACTGCATCACAGAATGGGTCAGGTTGGGAGGGACTACAGTGAGTCATCTGGTCCAACCTCCCTGCTCAAGCAGGGTCATCCCTGAGCACGCGGCACAGGATTGCATCCTGATAGTTCTTGAATAGGTCCAGTGAGGGAGACTCCATGAACTCTGGGCAACCTGTCCCAGTGCTAAGTCACCTGTACAGCAAAGAACTTTTTCCTCATTTCTTTGATTGCCAAGCCTGTCCAAACTCATCCCAACTCAATAAAACAATATTTAATTTCTTGCTTAAATTGCTATCAAGATGTTAAAAATCAGGGGAAGGAAAGCAAGCAAGCATAGTTCACATTTGATGATGATGGTAATTATGCAGATCAATGCAACAAGGAAACAAACATGAAATATCTTTTAGTTACAAGCAAACAAAACTATTTCAAGTAACTGTGCTCACATGAGGTGGTGATGACCTGGACTGCAGGTTAAAGGAAGTTCACTTGCATTAGGGTCATGTGTTGGATACAAGACTGGTTTGCTGCATAGGATCTTATATGCTGCACAGATGAGTATATGAGGGAATATATTCCTTCCCAAGGAAGCTGGAATGGAGAAGGAGCTTTCCTGTGACATGAAATGACACTGAGGGAGAAGAACACACAAAAGCAAAGCAGATGTTCCCTGCATTTACCATTGAATAAGTCCTTGGTATTTTCACAGAAGGGTCTCAAGTACTCTGAGTAGATGTTGTACTATGCTGTGCAGATATATCAGTTAATTACCACTGTTCTTTCCAGCATGGTGCTGCTTGGTGGGACTCCTCATTAAAACCACTTAGAAATGACTACTGGTCCCTTGTTGGCCCTTGGTTTCAGTAATCACAGCATGGTGCTTTCCTGACACCTTCCAGATTCAAGTTTGGACTCAGAAGGGGCTGTGTATCCCTTCAGGGCTTCTGTCTCCTTGAGAAAGCCCCCTCCCAGAGTAGGCACAGTAGCTTAAATCAACTACAAAGACAGAGGCAAGTTTACTGCTTCAACAAAAACTGGCCTAGCAGAGAGCAGTCAGATTTTCACCTTACACTGGTCCCACCATTTCTCTCAAGATTTTGTTTGAAAGGATAATCTTGATTGAGTTAGACAATACTTTTTTTATAAAATGGTCATAAAAGTGCAGTAACAAGACACCATTAAACTATATATATATATGTATTTCCTGAAACTTCAGAATTGTGTAACACTACCATGATTTTTCAAAGGCATCTTAAAATTTGAAAACAATAAAACAGTGATCACTCTGAGGTCATGATAATGGATGGTACAAGTGGGTGCACACAAGGAAAAGGTCAATTTGATCATGCAAAAAGGTATAACTTTGGAGGAAAAATACCACTTACTGTTGAACTCTAAATAACCCCAGATGGAAATTCCAGTGTCAGAAGCAAACAAGTATGACAGAAATAATGCTGTGAACAACATGGGCACAGATTTGCAAAGGAACAATAGAAAAATGACTGCTCCAGACATGTCATATTTATATGATAAACAGCAGTAGAAAGCTAATGTGACATAAAAGGATATCTAAAACTAAAATTCTATTTAACACTTAAAGAAAGAAAGGAAAAAAGGCAGATTTCTAATTCAGGTATAGAAAGCAGCATGCTTTCTATATGCATGCTTTCAACATGCAAAAGTTCAGCTTAAAACACAAGTAGGTAATGAAGGCTTCTATTTCTGAATTTCACTTTTATTTTTACTAATGACCTCCTGAAATACTTGCTGAAATACTTCACAGAAATTCATTCTTCTACTCTGGAATGATTAATATGCAATAAACATGACCTGACTGCTACCAGGACAAGCAGGCAGACTACCTTCATGGCTTTGACACTGAATGTAGTTTTTTCTGATGCATAATGCAACAGCATTGAACTTGTCCAAATGATTACCTATTTGAGCTGCTAACTTACTGCAAAGCAGAATGTATTATGTATCAGTTACCTCCACATTCATAGCATAAGAGCAGGGAAAAAACAGCCTGGATTATCCAAGAGGATAGCATATTTCCTAGTCAAGTATCAGTATGGCATCACAGATGGAAATCTTTGCTCAGGATGCTATGGGTTAATGCCAGGAACAGGCCTTATTTTGTTGCACAATTTATCACCTAATTTGCCCATTCATCACCTAATATTCCTTTAATCACTTGCAATTCTGCATCTCAGATAAGACTTTTTTTTTTTTAAGTTGACTATATATTGGGGGGGGTTGAGTTGATTTATTTTTTCCAAAATTCATTGACAAAAGCTCAGGGTTCATTGAAATTTTTCTGCTAAGGAGCAATTGGTGGCAGACAGAGGTCTGTGAGAAAAGCCCCGCTAGGGAAGGCTGAGCAGAACAGCAGTATCTGAGCAGGATCTGCTCCTTCCCTCAAACTCAGTTGGTACAAAACTGCTTCCTCCATCACTTGTGATGTTTCTCTGCAGTGCAACAGCAAAAAACATCCTTACAGAGGTGACTGATGGGTTCTAGTCATATTATAGCTGCTTTCTTAAAACTTTCCCAAGTTTTAGCCTCTAAATTTTGTCATAATATAGACTAAATCTTTATGCAGCTGGCATGACCTTCTCATGCTCTTTTAAGATGGCTGAGACTGGTCAATAGTTTCCTTTTGGAGGCAAATACTGAGTGATTAAAGCCTTCAAATGCAAATACTTGGCATATTGCAATCAAAACACAGGCAGATGCATGCTCAATGATGACAGAAGAAAAAATTAACAAGCATTGTGTGGAGAGTGCATGTGAGATGGACAGCACATGCAGGGAAGCAGATTGAAAACTCAAAAACAGATTGAGAGCACAGCCTGAATCAGCATGGGCTTATAGGCAAGAAAACTAGATCATGAACTTCTGGGTTGACTGGCTGTCTGAAAACAGCTGATTGTCTGATTCCTCCTGTGTTCAGCAAAGCAGGATACTGAACTCTTCTGCAGAGGCAGAGGATTGAGCATCTATCTCATCACTAATTTAGCTTTCAGCTAAGAACACTAAACAAGGTTCTTACACTTAACCTGTTCCCCAGTCAAAAGGAATGAGATAATGGATCAAAATTCAATTGTATCCAAGCACGTGGCTAAACCCTGGTAGTTTCAAAATGTCCAACTCAAGATGATTAGTTATGCTTTATGGAATACAAGATGAATAGGACTTTTGTGTGTTTCAGTTTTATTTTCTTAATGCAACAACATACCTTTTACCTCATATGCCCCATCTTGCAGGACAAAAAAAAAAGGTTAAATGTTTTGCAGTCCATATGAAGCAAGCTAAACTGGGGGTTTCTTATTTGTTCTCATGCAAGCAGTCTGCCTTTGAAATTTGTGAAAACTAAAGGACAAGTTTTTTCAATTAATGCTTTGCTACACATAATTGAGGAAGCTCAAGTTCCCACTTGAAAAGTGTAGAGAATCTGTTGCTGAGTAAGAAGGATGTTAGAATAGATCCATTCATGATCTGAAATAACAGGTAGTATAGTTAGGACAAGATGAAATCGTGCCAAGCTGTGCCAGGGGAGGTTCAGATTGAACATCAAGAATTTCTTCACTAAAAGGGTGGTCAGACATTGGAATAGGTTGCCCAGTGAGGTTATAGAGTCACCATCCCTGGAAGGGTTTAAGAAATGATTGGACATGGCTCTCAGTGCTATGATTTAGTTGGCATGGTGGTGTTTGGTCAAAGTTTGGATTTTACCTTAGAGATTTTCTCCAACCTTAATGACTCTATGAGCATGGTACAGGCAACTGAGAAATCTATAAAGGATACTTGAAGAAGCTACCACCTAAAGGTAAAAAGCATTTAGCTTTATTTTCAAACACCAGCTTACTTAATTCAACTCTCTTCAATAAAAATGCAAATGCTGTTGCAATGATAAAGTCACATAAGTCAATATCTGCATAAGAGATTTTGCTTGCAAAAGGGACTTGCAAGCCAAGGTGATGGAGGTTTTACCTACGCCAGAAATGCTAAGGAGATCAGAAACATGGAAAACATAACTAATCCTGAGTCTATTTACTGATGTAGAGCAGCAGGACAAATGTCAACAGTTCATAGGTTTTTCCCCAAGGATGATTTGGGTAAAAGAGTGAACGACACGGATGCTTCTGTTTGTTCTCAGTGGATCCCTTTAGTGTCTACAGTCCTCTTGAAATTCATACATCAGATGCTAATCAACAAAGCCATCAGAAAACACAAGAGAAATTTATATTCAGCTCAGCTACAGACACAGCCATGCTTCTGCAGTCCCAGTACACAGTGTGCTGATTTCCATCAATATGTGCGAGGCCTCAGGCAACCACTCTGCCTTTTTATAAATAAGGAAAAAAACACTGCTTAATGTGATGGTTAGGAAATATTTATAGACAAGAAGAAAGCACTACCATGAAAATGAACATTCAATGCCAACATCCATTGTTCATCTGCAATCCAGCAAAAGGGGGAGTGAATAAGAATATTCATTTAATTGCCTTTAACTGCATTCTAGATGGGGATTTCAATTCCCCAGCCCTGAGCATTCCCTCCAGGCATAGAGAACACAAAAAGGGGGAAGCTTGTAACAAAGAGCACCACTTATCTACAACACAACAAATTAGTTTCATGCTGGTAATTTTAAAGCAGTTCTGTTCAAAATTCATATGGCAAATAATTAAATTATTCCTATAAACAAAATAATTCATATCTTGTTAATAAAACATAGGTGGCTTATAATTTTGCACAAATTACCATCAGACCAACATCCAGCTATTACAAAATTTCAATTTAAACCAACAGAAGCATTACCAGAACAAGCACATAAGACTGTCAGATTTTTATTTTTTTTTTTAAACAGAATGTGCCTGAAGGCAGAGGTGAAACCAGCCTTCCATGGAGGCCCTATTACATTTCCACTGAGCATCAAAACCCCATTTTTACAAAACCATTTTTTTTCTTTTCTAACTGATTTTCTTCTCTTTTTTTAATTATGAAATGGCTGAAATAATTGCAATTCTCTCTCCTGTGCTTGCTTGAATAAAGCAGCAAAGAATTAATGCCAAAATCCAGTTCTTTAGGAGCTGCCAGCCTGCTGGGACATTCTAGTTATTTCACGTTGGCTTCCCATATGTAAACTTACATTCCATCGTCAGAGCACATTTACAGAACATTTTAGTAGTGGCCTAAGCAACATCATATGTTGGAAGTGAGTAATAAAAACAACCCAGTTGCTTAGTGAATCACGTGAAGGCTTTAAATTATCTGAGAGGTTTATGGGAGGTTCTGGGATTTGGTCTCATATTTGGAAAGAAATTTAATTCTTCTGCTGCAAGACACTTAGCTCTATTTACATATATCCTAGAAGCCACAGAATATCTACTTTATTTAGATCCTTTTAATATTTCTTACTGTTTTCTGTCAATTAAAAAGAAAATCTGGTCCCTTCCAAACCAAACCATTTTATAAGTCTATGAAAAAACCCTAGATATCAAAACTGCATTCTGAGTAGAGGGTAAGTGGTGGTATTTTTGCTATGCAGCAAAAATAAGGATTTGTTTCTCAAAGAACAGGAAGCTACTCTCCTTGAATAACAAAACAAGTAATATAGTTACCATTTTGTCTTCAAAGCACTGAAAAATGTCTCTCTCAGGCAGAAACTTAGAATAATTCTTTGCTATTGAAACTAAGTAAATTAGAAGCTACAATGGGTATTTCCACTCTCCACATTTTCACAGAGCTGGACAAAAAGCCCTATCTCCTCTAAGGTAATTTTGAAACCCACAGCAAAGGTCTTAGATAATCAAAACAGCACTATATTACCCTTGAAGTAAAATTTAGAGACAAGCATAAAAACTTGCTCTGCTCCTCTTTGTTTTTCCCAGTCTTTTTCAAAACAGGCCCTTACAGCTTGCTTATCTCAGTGAGTTGCCAAGTAGATGGGAAGAGAACTGACTACAGCCATAAACATCTAAAGAGGCTGATTTCTATGGTTTTTGTAAATTAAATTGGAGAATAGAGAGGGGGTACTATTTAGGGCTCATTGTCATAATAGCCCAGTGAAACAAGCAGCCCCGGAAGAGGACAAGTCAGGAAAGCAAAGTGTATTTTAAGGGTGTCTGAAAGGCTCTCTAGAGAAGAAAAAAAAGGAACTGGGTTTTTTTTGTTCAGCACAAGTAGAACAGGTTAAGAAAAGGGAGACCTACTTGTAGACTTTTCTTGACTGAAGGGGGATAGAGCAGAGTCAGACCCTTCTCAGCAGTGCACAGGAAAAGGGCAAGATACAAGGTCACAACCTGAAATCAAGGAAATTCACACAAAAGAAGGCAAGTCCACCCTGAGGGTGGCATGGCAGCAAAATAAGTGCCCAAAGTACCCTCCATCCTTGAAGACTTTCAGAACTTGTAAAGGACAAGACCCTGACCAACACTTAAATTTGAACTTCAGTCAGGTGATAGACAATATCATCTTCAGGAGCAAACTAAAGATCATCTTCTTGCAAATGAAATTCCATTATGATTCAGGGACCAACTCTCTGTGCTGGAAGGACAGGTAGACACTACACTTCTCATGGCCCATGCAGCTGAAAGAGCCCATGATTCACAGCTGGCCATTTTCTTGGGTATCTTCAACACCAGCCCAAAACTGAAGACAACAAAAAGCAAGACCAATGTGGTTTTACTGTACTAAATCTGATTATTTAAATGGAGCATACAGAGACAGGAAGTTTTAATGTCAAGAGCACAAAAGGGACCTGGAGTTCAACCTCTTTCTGCCATTAGCACTCTCAACCAGTTTTGTTACACCAGTCATACAAATCTGACCCCAAGAGCAAGGCTCAGCCTAAGCCAAACTCATAGTAAGAAGGCAAGATGAGCCTTGGGCCTATAACAGTCAGGGCAGAAAAAGGTCTTTCAAAATAACAATTTCATGAACAACTATTTTTACAGAACACATGTTTTCTGTATATCCTACTAAAGTAATTATGCTCATTAAAGCCTTAATTTGCCTGGCTACACTTCTACTCCTATTGTCTGCAGTTCTTTATGTGAATTGCCAGCACAGCAGTTCAGATTTCTCCATAGGTGACTAATAAGAATAAACTCTCTCCTTGTGATCACACATGACTCGCTTAATGTCAGCATGTAGAAACCAGAGCTGTGCTTAGCAAGTACCTTGGACAATGGAATGCAGGGAAAGAACTCCACATCCCAGTTCCTGGAGATGGACTGTAAGCTGGCAGGAGGCACACATTAATTTTAGAACAATATTTTTTTAAACCAAACGTTTGAAAGGAGAAAGATTACCCAGAGATTTCTGCTGCTTCAGGCATTTACAGAAACTCCTAGAAAGTTAAGTTGGAAAGATCTCTAAATAAAAGCACACCCTTCAGAACAAGAGGCCAAAATTACAGACCTCTCACTTATTTTCAAAGGAAGGTTTAATTAGAGTGCTGCCAGCCACAGATTTACAATGGGGAACCTTATGCTTCCACTGGCATTGATCAATGCAGTGCACACAACTGTTTCACAGAATGCTCTTGCAGCTGGGTGCTCACTGCAAGTGCTGGATAATCTCATGTCTCCAGAGCAAGTGAGATTTTAGGGTATGCAGTGGTACTGATAATCATGTTACAGCAACAATAACTTGCCTACTTAACACCCCTAAAAAAGTGAGACTCAAAGAATGGGATTGCTGTAAGTTGTCCCACTGTAATCCTCAGAGAGCTCTAATTCATTTTGCATAGGCTAAGAAGAAAAAAAAAAACACAAAGAAACACAAAATACCCAATTCAAAAAAACCCTGCCCATTTATCCAACCAAGGCAGAGCCAATGATGAAAGGAACTTAGTGTACACTGCTGGCCAGAAGACCTGTTCAGGAGGACAGAGGGATGTGTCTGACCCAGGAGGCTGTGTGAGAAGGTAGCTGGTCTGGCACTCCTTCAAACACTGCAGCAGCCACACGTGTGCCAAGCCAAGCCAAGGATAAATTGAAGAAGGCAGACCATGCCCCATGCTGTGCATTTGTATACCTACACGTCCAGCTGCAGCAGGGCTCCAGACTGATCCCATTTGTCACCCCAACAGAAGCAAAAGGCAGTAGTCCAACAAAGATTTGACTTTACAAGTAAGAAATCTACAACCCAAGCTGTGTGTCCAGCCACAGCTTCCCCAGTATTTTTGCACAGGGACTCTGCTCTCCCTCCACTACTTGTCTTTTCCTGCATGAACACAAAGGAATTTAGCTGCAGAGAGGATGGGATTTGAAAACCACACACAACACAACGAGACCAGGAATCAGAGGCAACATCCAGGATTGCAGGCATGTTTGCAGGATGGACTTGTCTTAGCTCACCCAAAACCTTTAGTTCCCAGCTTTGTTCCCCCCCCAACAGTATCAAATTTATAACACTGCCTGATGATGAAAACCAGATTGTGAAATACATTGTCTCCCAGTAAGCAATCTGCAAAAGAGAACCAGTTTAAGAGGATAATATGCTTTTGCTTTGTCAGCAGCTTTGTCTCAGGGTGACTTATCTGTAAGATACCTGCAGAAACCTATACAAATTCAGCATCCATGACTTATCTAGTTCTACTGAAAGAGTAACCAGAGATTTCACTGGCTTCAGTGAAGCCCAGATTTTACCCTTGGATATTTATTTCTGGATGACATAATGTATTCCAGCCCCCAATAAGCTATATTTGCTCATGTGGAAGTTGCCAGCAAATTACGAACTTGTGAAAATCAGCAAAACCTGTCACTCTGAGTAACGGTCCTATTTTCACAGAGGTTTTCAAACCAGTCCCCCAGCATCACCAGGATTTTCCCTCTAGAAAGAGTCTTGCTTTTCACAACAACAGTTTCCATGGAATGGGAAGTCTCCTTTCCTCCCTTGACACACACCCAGGGGAGTATGGCTGGGGGCCCACAGAGCAGAGGATCAGCAGCACAGACAGGAGAACACCTCAGTCAGCAGTCAGCAAGGCAGTGCTTAGCTGGCTGGCTAAATCTGTCCTGGCGCCGGACACAGGAGCTGTCCCTTTCTTTTCCAGAAAGGAAGCTTTCACATGTCTCTGAACTTGATACTTAGCACACTGGCACGGAATGCATGGCTATTTGCACAATTCCAACAGTGGAATGCAACTATCAACGCATCCTGCAAGTGAAGGTGGATGATTTCCAGCTTTCCTAATGTGAGTGAAAGCAAAACAATTAAACATCAGCGCCAATGAAGCACAAAAGAATGTTGATACATGTCTGCACATGTACTCACACACACACGACAGGAAACAGCAGAACAGGTGTTGGTTAAGGGAAAGTCAGCAGTTCTTTGCTACTGTATCATAGATGTGATTTCATCTAAGAGAAAAGGAAGAACAAGCTGACCCAAAGATAAGGCGTTAATATAACAAACAGGAGTGGAGCCATAAAATATCCAGATAGAGACAACTCAAATTCACTCTTCTGGAGGAATTAAATAAAATATGATGCACAACATCAAGCCTGCCAACCACTCCTAATGCACAAAACTAATTTGTCATAACCAGTCAGTAAGACATGCTAAGGACCCAATGTCCCCTGTCCCACAGCACACAAATGCCCCTGATGTGACAACCTGTGCACACCAACGTGTCTTAGTTCTTGAGAGTAAGAATACATAAGTGTGTGAAAGAATGAAATCTGTAAAAAGGAGAGCAGGTAGAAGGCAGATGGCAGACATCTGATTAATTCCGCAAAATTAGCATCACCTACACATTCCATAAAGCCTTCAGAAGCACAAATAGCTTGCCTCATTTGGGATACAACACTTTTTTAAATTAAAAAAAAGGTCTAGCTCTGTAACCATGAAGACCCACTGTAAGACCTCTTCCTGTTACCAGGACTACACTGCCTCACTGGGCAGGTGGCACAGTGAGTATTTTGTTGAAAGCACACTAACAATCCACAAGTTTTAATTTGTTCTCTAATGCTGCAGTGAGTGGTGAAGCTGGACAACTGTGGCCTGCAGTCAGTGACACACAACTTTTCCTTTTCACATGTATGTGGTCCCTGCAGAACATCACACCAGCCAGCCATGGCAAACCAAGCAACAACACTGCTCCTCTGCATGCCTCAGTTACTGTGTGGCTGCTCTACACAATATTATAATTAGAGCACACAAAATGAACGTGCATATGCACAATATATACTCAGTTGTAAGTCTATGTAAATACATTGCCATGTCCTTGAAATATTATATGCACCTGTAGAAGAGCAATCATTTTATTGACAGAAGATAGTGGAGCAAATCAGCCAAGAGACTTTCCAAAGCAAAGCCCATCTTCCAAACTTGACCCCTATCAGTGATTGATGAACATGTGTTATGATCAAGACCCTCTAAGAACTGCAGGTGGACAGAAAGGCTGGTGACACGATGGATGGAAGGGACACAGGAAGCTCTGTGCTATCCTGGCCTCACCCGAGTCCACAGCAGGCAGGGTCCCAGTGTCAGGAGGCATGCAAGAACGCTATCACTCACCAATTCCCATCTGTCATTGGATAACTGAGGTACCCAATGGCTGTTTACATGTCTTATCTGGATCCCAAAAGAACCAGGATCACCTCAGAGCAAAACAAGCTGTAAACAATTTCCATTTATTGTTAGCCTCTCATACTCCATGATATGAAATACCTCCAAATGTAGATTAGAAAAAGCATTTCTAATCCACATTTGCAATTTATACAGAACCGTTTTTGATGATTCTTTAGATGAAAAAACACTATTACAACATGACACCTGACAGGGATGCAGCTTTGCTATAGGGATACTCATTTTCAAATCATTCCTTTACAAAGAGCCTTTTGAGAATGTCAGACAAAGCCACATTGGAAAGATATGCCAGTTATGAAGTATTTTACATTTGAACGGGATAAAGAGCTTGATATTGACCCCCACTTTGAGGCAGTCCCTGAGAGATTTGATGGTTTCTTTTCTGTTTATCTTAAACTTGAACCTCTGAACTGCAACACATCTATGAGTTAATTTGTAGGGAACACACATCCTTAGAAAAAGAAGCACTAAGTGAAAATACAGTGTCAAGCAACATTTTGTCTGCAATAGATTCATAAATACTCCCTTGAGACAAAACACAGTTGCAACAACCTCTACTACTCAGAATCTGTAAGCCAGACTTTTAAAAACAGTGGTCACTTCATATAATGTCATTTCAGATGACACTTCACTCAAACTTCACTCAGCATAGCTTAGAAAGAAAAATTAGGGAAAGAAACTATTTTTCATAAATTTCCAGTATAAGGTTACCATACATTTCCACCCTAATGCAAATTTAAAAGGTTGTCAATATGGAGAACTCGGACTTACAGTGCTAGATGGCTGAAAAGAAATCAATTAGGACAGAATTCAAAGAAAAAATTTAACACATCATGACTCTGCTGCTTAAGACAGAAACAGCACAAAGATACTGTGCTGTGTATGTACAGGCACATATACCTAGTTGCACACCACTGTTGGTGACTTCAAAACTCTGACATGGAGATTGATTTGCTGCCAGATGAAGAATTGTTTGCACCTGGTGGGTTACTATAACAATTATTTCACAAAATCATTAGCCTATGGAACCATACAATCAGAACTATGATAAACATTGACCGAGGAAAGGAGTACAACTATACTTCATTGATCTAAGGATCCACAAATTAATGAACTACACCAGTTATGCCAACTTTTCTCCTAATTTGGAAAGCAGCACTGAGTTCATGGGGTTGTCAAAGTACAAATTCAGGGTCACCAGCCACCAGAAACCACTGGAGAGATCCCTGGGAAAAGGGAGGAAATATACACTAATTTCCTCTGGGGAAATGGTTGTCACAGGAATGTTTCTTCTGGGAAATCTATGAATACATATGTAAAAAACAGTACAGGAACAGGAGCCTTTTCTCAGCATGCACAATATTATAGAGGAAATATCCCCTCCTGCATCCAGCACTGAATAAAGAATCCCTACTTCTTAATGCTATATTGGTGTTAAGGAGTTCTTTTTACCAACTTTGGATAACTAATTTTTTTTTTTCTTTAGAAGACTGTCCAAACTCTAAAACTGCTTAGAAAATAGCAACTCAATTGGGCTACTCAATCCATTTTTACTAACATGCTCCATGTAAATTCAGGGAGGTCTGTGTGGTAGGAGCATGTTACAGCTCAGCTGGGCCAGCACTATCATCTCACAGCTGAGAAACACAGGCATGAGATGAAGCCATGCCCAGAGACATCACAGCAAAAAAGGGGAAAGAAATCAAGGATCCAGAACCTTATCACTGCCACGTCTAGGGTAAGGCCCACCACATATTCTAATGAGAGAGAGATGATAAAGATAATGGAAAATGGGCCAAAAAACCAAATCATGTAGTATTACAGAAGATATTTGAATTCCTGCCTTGAAAAATTCTTCCAGATAATTCCTGCCATGCTGCAATTTATGACTCTAAAACTCATGTAGATACTAAGACTCATACTGAACATGTACTAGGTCTTTAAGGCTGTGCTCAAAAAAACCCCATCATGTGGGGGAATTAAAAGAAGAGCAAAATGCTCAAGTGTTTAAAATACCTGACTTCTTGAAAATACAGCAAACAATCGAGACAGCTCTGCTGTTGTAGCAGTACATTTATTATGAGGCTAGTCCCAATGGGTGAAAAGGTTAAATGTCTGAGCCACTGTGAGAATTACAGGAGGCAGGAAACTATTTCATTAGATCCCAAGATAATCATGTTTCATTGTTGACCCTGGTACTGCAGCACAGAACACAAATATTAGAATGACAGCACACAGCAACTGTCACTGGCAAAGAATAGAAGTATTTGGAAAAAACACAAGGACTTGAGCTTTTAAGTTCAGTGAAATATAAGAGAGGAAGGTCTGGGGTTTTGTCAAGATCAGAGTGAGAAGACAACATTTTTTGTGTAGAAGCACTATAATGCCATTTGTTGAATGCTCGTCAAGCTGGGCTTCTCATAACAAAAACAATTGAAAATCACATTAAAAGTGGCAAGATTTCACTTGTGATACCAGCATACAATTAGCTTCTTTTCAGACTGAGATTATGTGCTCAACATAGGGCAAGATTTTATATGCCACATGCTATGCAGAAGATTAAACCAAACCTTTGCAACAATTATTAAAAACTGGATGGTTCTCAGTTGTAGCCTACATTGCTGGAAGCATTTCCTAGATAAGATTTCAAATGGAGGCACAAAAATGCATTTCTAATGAAAAATTATTAGCTTTCTTTTAGAGGGGTCACCAAAGCCTATCTAGCAATACTAATTCCCTGCTATGGAAGAAGGTAAGTTAAATTCCTGGGAACACGTTACTCAGTTCATCTCTCTAAGAAACAGCAGCACTGCACATGAATTACCAGCCTGTTTCAGGAGGGACCTGGCCAAGTCCCTTAAATGGACTGAGGTGGTCACTCGGGTTTTGGGACTAGCCACCTTCTGTCCATCAAACCTCTGAAATAAACCCAAACTTATCAACTGTACTGTGACTACCACTATGTGAAAGAGAGGATGGAGAGGGAAAAAAAAGAAACAAAGAAAAGCATATTGGTTCATTTCTGCTTTGATAGAAGTAACTAGTTATAAACTTTTGCTTTCATTGCTTTGCTGGAAGGTAGTTGGACACATTCAAGTAATCTTCATGATTGAGTGCTATGGAATCACCCAGGGGATGGTAACCTGACCAGCAATACCCTGCAAACAGACTGAAAGGTCTCCATCCTTTCTCTTGTCATCTCAGAAAAAGAGCAAAGTAAATTTTCAGTTAGAAGCACAGTCACAAGTTAATGGAAATGCAAAGAGCTGGAACAGCAACCCCTAATGTGCATCACCTCTTGCAGGACTTGACAGCAGACATGCTCTCCCCACACACCACTGGAACAAAAAATCCAAATGCAAAAACTTTGTGACAGAGCATATTATTAAACACAGAGAGCCAGGGATCATGAGAAAAGCAGAAATGAGCAAATCATTACTGAAATAAAATTAGATGCCAATCAAGTTAGAACTGTACCAAATTTTGTTCAGCATTTATAAAGAGAGACATGAGTGATTTGCAATGGAAGGGTAAAATACAGATCAAAATCAATTTGCTCAAGGAAGCAGACTAATAGATGACAGGGTTGGGTTCAATTCAGAAACACAAGCTAATCTAATAACTAAAAATGAGCTAATAAGATGGACTTGATGAGTCCTGCAGTTCTTTAAAGGCTTTGCTATAATATCAAGATTGCCTTAATGCTGTACATCCCTCAGATCTCACAATTTCTTATTGCTCTTCACAAAAAAAGTGACTGCTGGAAACTGTAGCTACATTTGTGCTCAAGAACAAGAGGGAACATAACTAAAATGAAGACAGCTTAAACTAACAGTGTAACAAAGTCACCTTTTAAAGGTGACCATTACCCCAGCAGACATAAGGAGCTCTCTCTTGTAAACTTGCAGATGATTTATAAATGATAAAAACATTTTACAGGAAGACTGAGAGGAACTTTTGCATGCTCTTTTTCAAAAGTATGAAGATCCTGTTCAAGCGATAATCTAATATAATAGATAAAATAGATTCTGTGATTTACTCAAACTGGCCAATAATAGTGCCCAACCCAAAAGAAACAGAAAGGTCAGAGTGTCCAAGTGGTCAAGCCCACAGTGCCACTACAGATATCTAACAGAGCTGGAGGGACTGCAGTTTATTACAAAAAGCAGCTCATGCAGCAGCTCTGCATTACACACAGCCCTGTCAGTGCTGCAGCAGGCAGAAGATTGAATCCTAAACATTCAGAACAGTCCCAAATCCAACAGAACAAGCCCTAAACCTTTCCACTTCACAAACAGTTTCACTTGCAGCTAAATCATTATGACCACGTTAGTCAGATATAAGCTATTAAATTCAACAGAAAAAAATTGCTATGGAATTTTATTGCCTTTAGTTAACAGCAAATTGAGAAAATTGATACAACAGTCTCTTACAGATTGCTTCATCTCTGAGCAGTCCTGGCCTTTTAAAAACGTATCTGAATAAAGCTCATTATCCTTTCTCTTTTCATAAATTTAACACTGAAGAGCCTGTGTAACTTCTGAGTTGATGCCAGTTAACAGAAAGTAACAGTTCAATATCATAATTATTTCAACACTGTCACTATCCTCAAAATCCCATCTATGATCTGAGATATTAAGATAATTAAAATGCAAAGAATACTTTCTGTGTAGAAATCAGTTATCCAAGAGTTTCACAGAAGAGAGTTAAGCAAAAAAAGAAATAAACTATATTGCTAATGCAGGAAAACTTCCTCTGAAACCACACCCATTTTGCATCACCACTCTGTGTGCATCAGTCCTCTCCACTACTTGACTGAATTAATTATTCATTAACTAACAAAAATTCTTCTTCCTCCTCAGATAGCTGAAACTTAGAGATACCACTTCAGTATGAATAAATTATAACATATTGACAGGAATATGGTGTTAATAGGGTCAGGAGGATGGTGGAGATAGACCAATACCCAATTTATACACTACATAGGTACCACAGCAATCATGGCTTTATGCATCACCACATTCTTTTGATCCTTTTGATAATGGTTTTCAATACTGAAGGGAACACCCAACATTGTTCAACGAGCAGCAGCTATCTACTTTGTGCCTCAAAGGCCTTTGAATTTTAATAGTCTGGCAGTCAGTGCTTTCTAAATATCAAGTCCCCCAGAACCTAGTTTCAAACTGGGCACTCATAAGTAATTCATTGCTGTTGTTATTTTGGAAGCTTCCTGGAAAGGTTAATGCTAGTCAGTATTTCCCCTCAAAAAATGGAGCAGAAGTAGGACACTTCATACTTTTAAATGCAAAAAAGAAAAACATACTAACCTTTCAGTTTGAAGAGTCTGTGATCTGATAAAGGGAAAAAAACCCAAATCCTTTCCTCACACTCATTTTGACAATCTGTGGCTGTGTAAATATTTCCTTAGTTCTCCAAAGAGGTGATACCGTTATCATACCTGGACCTTGTTGTTCAAATTGTCAAATAGGATATGGCAGGGTTCATGTTTTCAGCCTGGTTCCTTAATTTGCTATGCAATTTTTGTTAAAGGCGGTCCCAAAACAGAAGTTCTTAGCCTGTTTTTACCTAGACATATGCTGTAAATATTAATGGCAGTGACAGCAAATTACAGCTGTTTACACACTAAAGGAATAGTGATATTCTCTTTTTAAGTGAAATAAGAAAAAACATTTTGCTTTAAAAATAAGCCAGAATCTTTATATTCTCTCTTACTTACTAAGAAGCTTGTGTACATCATCAATTGATGCTGCAGTTGTGTATTTCTACTGACGTTTCAAAATGCTTCAAAAAACTCCCATATCTTTGAGGGTAAATGTCATATCAAGTAAGACAGAAATGCTATTGGGATTCTCTGCTGACACAGTTGTTGTCCCAGTAGTAAAAAAAAAAAAAAAACAAAACCAAAAAACCCTCCAAAAAATACTAGTAAAATTATACAGCCAACTTTGGTGCTGCTGAAATAGCTTCACAATTCACAGAAAATATCCCTGATTTTCCCCCAAAGCACTGTGCATGTCATCTGTGACTATTACTCAAACTATAAGGGTTAGTGCATTTCTGTACACAGAACTTAAATTGGCAAACTCCTACTACAGAGAGCAGTTCTGAGGTAAACTAATTAGATTTTAAGCTGTTAAAACACTGACAGTGCATGATGGCTGGGCTGCTTGCCCCATTATTCCTGCTGAAGCAGAAAGAAACCCTTATGTTACTAACAGTACATTATTAGAAGTGTTTTAAAAGAAGACACTACCTGTAATAAGGAGGTCCCATTAGAGCAATCTCAAAGTGCTTTAAAAAGGTTTCTGAAAGATCAGGAGGTGACAGTGTGTGTTAAAACCCAGCACTGGTGACATTCACTCAGGTTTGTACTGTGAAGGACAGCATTGAAATTACAAAGCTTCCCAAAAACTAGGTAGAAACAGGTAGAATAAGCAGAAATCAGCTTCCATCACTGACCTTTGGACATTGTTCTATAAAATAATAGTCTTTGTCACTCAATTTCTCTTGCATTAGATTGCTTTATTTTCATTTCAAGTAGTTCACCAAGAAGGCAATAGGTAATAGTCATGAGGAAAATGGAATGGGGAAAAAAGAAATATTTTGTACACAAATGTTTTACCACAAGTTGTGGCCATACCTTCAGTAGTCACAAAATCAGAGCCTAAAAAAAACTCTTGCTAATTTAAATATTAGGTAATGCTACTACAACAGTGAATTTATACACACACTTCCCCATGTAAGTGTATTTATAGAAGGCAAAAAAGATGTTAATATGAAAAGCCTGAACACATTAACAGGACAAAGTTCCAGGGGTGCCAGCTATAGATGTGCCTCACTTTCTTTACTAGGACTGCAAATAAATGATTTCTTTTTTAAAATAGGCTACTTGGCTGAATATATACATTTTGGCTGCTAGTTTCTATCTCTTCATGGACAAGGATCAATAGCATTGACCCAAATTTCTTGCCAGCATATGTGACCATGGCAAGAGAACCCAGATCTCCTGGTCCCATGGGAAACTATCTGTATCAGTTGTAAGGCAGGAAGAAGGATAACAGACAAATCAGCAGGAAATGCTAGGAGAGATGGGAGGGAAGAGAAGAAACGAAGCTCACAATCTGTCTGCAAGACAGATTCTTTCAGATCCTTAGCTTTCCCACCCTTGTGACAGCTGCTCTGAGGGCAAGACTAATCCTAATTTTGCAGTACACAAGATACACAGTGTTGTAAGAACCCCAAACAAGCTTCAGCTCCAAAAGAAAGGTTCCCTAAAATTACAGAGGCCAGGTATTTGCCTTCCCCATTTGCTCACTAATAGTACATCTAACATCCATTTTGTGTGAAAAGCAAGCTGCTTGTTCAGGATGCACAGACTACTCCATGGCAATAGCAATTAATCTCCTGACATGGCAGAGACAGCAGCTTATTTGTGCATCCTAACACCCTGATCAATTTTATTGAGCAAAGCTGCTGCCCCTTCTAAAACTGCATCTGAAGGAAATATCCTGAACTGCTTTCCCTAAGCCAGATCCCTCTTCAGCATCGGTTACTCATGATTTTTGAGGTGAAATAAGGAATGAGGCTCAAACATTTAAAGTCATATTTCTTCATCCACAAAACCATCCTCAACTCATCTAAGAGATGGGGAACTAGGCTGCTTCTTATAAACACACAAGGTGCTGACACAGACAGCTAAAGGAAATTCAGTTTCAAGGCTGGTTAGGTTTCAACTTCCATTTTAGCTTATTGAAAAGCACTAAAGAACCACATTTCTGAAAACATATAAGAAAACAACAAGGAAAAAACACTCAAGAATTCTAAGCACATTTCTGACAATTGCAGACCAATTTTCGGCTTTTACTTATGAAATGCCACTCAATTCCTGCATGCCAAGGACTTCGTACAAAGCTGAAACTTAAATCTGGAATCTCACAGCACTCTAGGTAAAATGAACAGCTCCTTACATAGATGATGATTCCCCTACATTAAAACTGCACTTGATATCTGGGATAGCTGGAAAATGACCACATACAACAAATGGCCAGTGTCAGCATGGTGGGCCAGTGTCAGCATGGTGGGCAATTTTTAACACTGAAAATCAAAACATCTTGGACAAAAAACTTCTCATATTTTGCTTTCCATTTACTGTCCCTTCTTTCCTCGCCAGGAGCCAATTAGAGACCCATCAATTATATTTTCAAGCTGCTTTGTGATAAGTGTACTTTCACACCTAATTACTCTGCTTACACTATCGGCCAGAAAACATCTCATTTCCTTTTGCAGGTACCCTCTGGGTTTATTCACAATATCTTCTATAATGGTCTGGGACTGAATTTATCTTCCCTGACTAAACAAGCTGGTTTGACTCACCTATGCTTTCTATCTATTATTTCAAAATGTCTTTCCTACTATTCCATGGAGGATTCATGCCTGCACAGCCTGTATTTTCTGAGCATCAAACTGACAGCATCAGATTCTTTAAGGTTTGGGGGGGAGGATTTTTTTTTTCCTTGTATACATCAGGAGCAACCTTAAAAAAAGAAAAAATGCCATAAATAGTTGCTTTATGATAATGATAAGGAATATTTTTTAATATACATAGATATTGTTATGTGTGGATATGTATGTACATGTAGCAATTATAAATAGGGATATTTACTGCAGTGAGAGCATGCAAACACATTTAAAGTACTTGGATCTTGTACTTAATTGAGATGGGGGAGGGAGGCAGGGGAAGGGCTGCTTTTAAGAACTCCCCTCCTCCCTGCTTGGATTTTGTCCAAGTTGACAGCCTGCAATATAAAGTAGCCTAATGAAATACTAAAGATTATTTTCCATGCATATATTAAGCACTGATTGCTTTTAACTTCTTTTGGAAAAGAAAAAAATTATGTGGCTTATCTACAGAACAACCATATATGGATATTTCACATTTCAAGCTCATTTTTTAGTTGGTACTGCTCACTTGTATAGTTATTTGCTTCACTATTTTAAAGAATACATTTTTCATTATAGAAAAAAAAGCTACAACAAAGAAGTGTTTGCCCTCCCACTCACTCCCCTGCACAATTTATTCATTCAGCAGTCCTGGAAATTCAGCAGGGAATTATCAGCCTTCTGTTCAGCTACTGACCAGCTCCAGGAACACAAGTAGGAGGACAAAAAAAAAAAAAAAAAAAAAAAAAAAAAAAAAGGCAGCTGTGAATTGTGACCTGACTGAACGACCTTTCTGATAAATTGTAGAAAAGAAGATAAGACACTTACTTTCTTTACTGATAAATGCTCAAGAAATAAGATGACAAAAACAACCTGATAACTTCAGAGAATTAGGAAGTTGAATAAAAAGGAGCTCTGTATGACTTCAGAAATCAAACCAATTGTTCTGATTCTTCTGAGCAAAATACTACAAGAAACTACTGCACATATTGTCGTGCTAAAGGAAGCCTTACCTCTACCAGAGGAGGAAAGCCAGCCTGTAATATTTGTCAGCCCCTTGCCTCTCAGCCATGGCCATGGGTAGACCAAGGAGCACACAGATAGAGGAGGAGGTACTGATCCAACTCTCAGACCTCCAACAAGAACTGTTTGTAGAATCACACAGTCTGGCCAAAGAAGTCTTGTCCTTTTCTTCTTTTGTTTGAGGGTTTTGTTTGCTGTACGTTCTGAGATTTAGTTTTTTTACATCATCCCAGAAATAAAAAGATATAAGCTACCTTGTGAGTGACACAAAGCCCTTTCTTGCAGCTCAAAGAGAGAGGCTGTCCTTGTATCAGCCTCCACCAACAGGATGGGGTCCATGAGGATATCACAGAGCAAAGCGAGATATAAAACACTGTCCAGTGCCATCAAGATGCACCCAGTTAGCTGGGAATGAGCTATCTCAGGCACCAAACTGAGTGTGAGCTTGGCTTGGTATACTGCTCCCCTTCAAACTCACAGATGTTTCAGGTTCTTGTGTAAAGTAGGTTTCAAGTAAATGATGGATGCCACAGTTTTTCACACCTATAGCCTACACGTACAGCGCTCAGGGTAAGGAATATATGGATTTTGAGATGCCTAACCTTAGAAAAGGAAATGCATCTGCCCACCTGAAGTCACTGATGCTACAGAGCAGCTGTAAGGCAAGGAAAGCACTAGATAATTTCTAACGATGTCTCAAACAAAGCTTTTTCCAACACATTTCAGAAAACCAAGACAGAAGGTGAGAATTAAGCTAAGCAACTGTTGTTCCTACATGAAAAAATATCCCTGCCAAAAAATGGATTTCATAGTCATATGAACTTTATCCAACACAAGAAACTAGACTATCTGCCCATGTTATGTCTTCATTGCTTATTCAAGACTATTTTTATCATCTCTCATATATTGCTATGTTGGAACAGATTTACCCATAGGGTTCTGAGATTCCAGAGAATCAATTTAGGTAAGTGATTTCCTGCATCCCTCTTCTTCCAGCTACCTGTAAACTTTGCTATGGAGTGAATTTAAGTCAATTGACATCAAGACTATATTTAGGTTAGTTACTCACTCCCCCTTAAGAGAAGTACTTTCAGAGCTGTGAGGCATCCCTACATCCGGCACTCAGAGCCACTCACAAGCTCTCATTTAGGCAGTTGGATTATGTGAAACATTCTTACAAAAATCTTTCAGAGTTACAGGGAGCCACAGATTTTATCTTGCTATGCTTTCTTTTAGGTAATAAAATGAAGTTTGTGAATAATTGCTAAGGTCAGGAAACACAATTCGAAGAATGATTAATTCTGTTCCAGAGTCAGGGTCTCCCAGCAGGGAAACATCACCTTTACCTCATCCCTTCCAAAAAGTCCACAAACACAAACAAATACACCTTCCCATCATACAAGCTTCCATTAAAGATGTTCCTTCTCTATTACAGAAACAGCTAACACCTCCTATTCTACAGATATGATTTACAGGTACATTTTTTGTGATACAAAATCCTCATTCCTTAAGCAAGCCAGATTACTTGCTTAATTACTACACTTGCTTAAATAAACACATAAATCAAAGTCTTTAGAGGGAGCTGGATTCATCCCACTGCCTTAGGCCCACCATTAATCACAGGTGAGGTTACATATACCCTTCAGAAATCTTGACTAGTAACTCTACTTACGCTTGGAATTTGCATAGTGAAACAGCTGCTGAACTCCCTAGCAGCTCAAGATCTAAGAATAAGAAAATACACCTGAATCTTTTAAAATATTGTCCTGAACAAGCACAGTAGAAGACTTCAACATTCTTTCTTTTCATCTGCCTCCCCTTTTCCTCTCCCCCAAATATAACTAGCATTTCTGTCAAACACGATTTTTATCTTAACCTGAACCTAGAGAATGACAACTATCCTGAAGCATCTCAGGACTAAAGTAGATTTTAGAAATTTCAGCCCTATCAAATTAAAATGGAAGCTCAAGACATCTCAGCTGATGCTTTAAGATGCAGTTTTACTCTGCTACCTGATAAAATATACAAATTTAATGGCCATATGAAGTGGTAGTGATTTTATTTGGCATGTAAGATGAATGCGAACATCAAAAAATTCCCTGCACTGACATGCAATGACCGTCAGCAATATCATTGTTCTTTTAAGTATAAGCAAAGCATTTCACCCTAAAAGGGTTGGAAAAAAAAAAAAAACAGGAACCAGGCTCACTTTAAGTCACAAAGAACAATAAAAGCAGTACAAAAAAGATTCAGCATTAGTAGAGCAAAAGCAGCAGCACTGCCAAACCTGTTTTAGGAGCCAAAATGGCAACGAGATTGATCCAGTTGTTTTTTAAGGGGATTTTCAATAAATATGCAAAAGAATTCTCAATCCAGGAAAGCACTTAAGCACATGATAACCTTAGCACGTAAATAGGCCTCCAGGTTACCATGGCACTAATAACAAAGAAGATGTTTCATTGGATTAGGACAGAACTCCTCCTTTTCTCCTTGCAGCTACTCAAGTAATTATTTCAGGCTGAATAAGGTCTGGGTTATTCACAGACAGATTCACCATTACCTGAAAAAAAGATCCATCCGATATACAAACCAATATATCATCCTGGGTGTTCTTCACAGTCCTAAAATTGAAAATTTCTTAGGTATTAGAGGGGATAACTAAGTTTTCAGGGGAACTCATATCAGCCCTAAATACACCAGTAATATAGTATCATCTATAAACAATTTTTTTTTTTAAAGGCATTTTTAAAAAGGTGATGTAACAGTTCTGGGTACTTTCGTTGTATTTAGCCTACCCTAAGCAGTAGTTTGGAAGAATCAGATAACGGTTAACTACTTTCAGAACAGCCAATCTTCCAACTATCTTTTAGAGACAGAGATATCCAAGAATGAATATTTAGAAGAAATGGGCTCTTGGTCTGTTTCCCCCAGTGAAGCTTAGTGCTCAGTTTAATACACAGAGACAAATGCACGCCTGCTTTGTAACAAAATTCCATGCCTTTAGCAAATTAGGGAATGATCTCAAAAGACTACAGTATCTTTTTTGACTAATTGAGTGTTACATGTGCCATCTGCAGCAGTATCAAAAGCATAACTTAGCACAGCTCCAGTGAAAGAAAAAGCTGAAGCCATGTAAACATAAAAATACAAAACAAGTTAATTTGTTTTCCTCCAGCAACAGCAACAAATTTAGGAAACTTATAGTCCCGAGCACAACATGCACTCGAGTTTCTACCCAGTCTGTCCTACTGTGCCATCACAGCCAAAGCCAAGCACTATTTCAGGATCCTCACTCTGCCTACCAGCTCCAAATAACTTTCCTCATGCAGTTCTCTCCTAAAAAACTCTCCAGGAGCAGGTATGCTAGATGGAAATAAAACTGAAACAGACTTAAAAAAAACATTTATAGTCCTGAACTATCTTTAATTAGTTAAGGAACATTTGAGTGTTATTTAACTGTTTTTGATTTAGAGCTGTATTGGCTGAGTGCCAGTAGAAAACCCTGTGATGTCACCTCACTGCACCTGCAGAAAGGAACTCCATGGACACATACCCCTTAGAGAACTTCATAGCTGAAGAACAAAATTCAATAAAGAACTCTTTAATGGTTGTCATAGAACTAGAGATTAATTTAGGTGTCACAGAACAAGAATGATAACTGGAGAGAGTTACAGAGTCAAAGGCCTATACAACCCCAGAAAACTTGATTAATACATTTCAGGTACAGCAAGGGAGCCACTTCATAGGCTTGCACACACCCCAGAAAACTTAATCAATAGTAATTGCTTAGGACAGTAAATTTAATAAAGCACTGTTTAGCTGGATAAAACCTGGGTTATCTATTAAACAAAACCAGATGATATTTTGGTAGTAATTAAAAGAAACACCTATACCACAGTGCAATAAACTGGGTGGACTTTTGGGAGTGTCTATAAAAAATTCTTGGATGTTACAACATATATAAATCTCTGAAGATTGTTGTTCTTTGACACATGATAAATAAATTCCTGCTATGTTCCCCATCTTAACACAGAATTGTTATTAGGAATGTTCATCTGACAGCTTTTTGCTGTTAGAGTTAATCTAAGCCAGCTTCTCTTCAAATGCACAAAGAGCAATTTTAACCTCTATACTTTGCTCTCAATAGATGAGAGAGCAGCATAAGATTTCCTCTCTGGCTTCTTCCAGTGAAAACAACAAACAAAATAAAGTATTTTGAAGCACTGAATCTAACAGAAACAATTCCAAACATTATCTTTAACAAGGAAAGCTCTTAAAGTGAATACTATCAATTTACTGAGGGGATCCAGAATAAATCCCTAGAATAAAGCCCCATCAATGTAGCCAATTAATATTTTATATTCCTAACGTAATCCAAGCTTTTTTATCTCAGTGAAGCTTCCTGTTTTCCATGCATTACCTGAAATCATTTCTCCTGTAATAAGAATGAAACACATTAAGTTCCTCATTTTGGTACAATCAACTATTTACCCCTCCTACAGGCCAAAATACAGCAGATTTTAAGTGAGCAATGTGGAAAATGTCATCTCTGCTCTAATTCTAAAGCTCTGAATCTATAAGGGTGAATATAAAGGACAGCCACTGACTGGAGATCATGGTCCAAGGATTCTTCCTGCTGAACCTCTCATTTATCTAACACCTACCTGCAATGAGAGCTTTTCCCTGGGCCAATTGATTCTTTTGTAATTTCTCTGGTGCTACAGTCAGCCAAATTACAGAACTTGAGGCTATGAGAGAGAATTGCATGAGAAAATATTTGCATTTATTTTACTAATACACATCCAGCAGAATCAGAGAATCCCCCATGTCAGCTGGCAGAACGTTTCACTCAACTTGCATACTTTTGTCACATGTCTACAATTCCCCTTATCCCTCCTTGATTAAAAATGCAGCAAAATACACAAGTGAAAGCAAATTTTTTTGCAACTTCCTTCAGGAGAGAGGCAATGTTTGACAGTTGCCTAATCTGAAAAGCTTTCTTTTCAGAAAGCACTTAATGAATCACCATCCCTCAATATTTCCAAGGAGGTGCATGCAGATTAATTTGCATCTTTAATTCAGGAGCGTAGAGGAAGTTAACAGAAGAGCTGCAGTCCCTGCCTGTGCACCCATTTCTCTCATTTACAAGTCACACGTTCTCCAAGAGCATCTATTACATTTCAACTATAGATGCTCCAGGAGCCTCTATTACTTCACCATCCCAATTCATAAGAACCAGGTTAATCTGACTGCAAGCATTTTATGCCTTTATTAACATAAATAATGATCATTGTATTGCTGTTATAGCTCGTGGAAGGGAATAAGAGTGGACACTCCTATTTTTAACCCATTTTTGAGTTCTGACCTAAGGTTACAATCATCCAGCTCCAGCAATGGCACTGGCTTGGCCCCCAAGTCTGGCCACAGCCAACAGCAGTAGGATGACACTGTTGAGATACGTGAGCAACTGAGTTCCTACTATTTGCTAGTAAACAGAAAAGAAGTTTGGGGGTTTTAGTGGGTACAACTAACTTCGAAGTCAAGAAGACAAGTTTTTTATTAACTCAAATGTATTATACGTTTATATGGAACTATAATCTCCTGTACTTGGAAGTGATACACATCTGTGCTAATAGCCAGTTCAAAAAGCAAAAGCAAAGCATGCAGAGGTAATATTCAGAGGGAAGATGCCATTAACATGAGATTATATAAAAGCACCACAAAAAAACCCCCACCCACCCTCAATGCCTACAATCTGTTTGTGGAGATACCACCCCTGAGACACTCAGTATGATACCTGTTGATTATAAAGTACAGAGATTCTTCTCCGACAGTTACTTCATAAGGACATAATTCAGTTACAGACAGAAAAACACAGCAGCAAAGTGCCCTCTGCCTGTCAGCTTCTTTCTGTGACAAGTCTAAGCACTAGACAAAAATAAGGATGAAAATATAATTCATTCTCATGGAGAAAAAGGATTTGATTACAGCACCAAGATTACAGCTGTACCAGCTGTACACCTAAACCTTAATTTAATTGGCAGAAGTGGAAGATTTAAGAAGTCATAATGATAAGTATACAGACGTGAAACAAGAAACTCTGAGGCTGTGCTTCTGCCTGGAAGGAGATAATATACTGAATAATGAGCTTTTCTGTTACTGAGGTTCTGATGGTGAGATCACCAAGGTTATTGCTTAGTCAGGTATTTAACAAACCTAAGTGCCCAAACTCACAGATACCAAACAGGAGGGAAGCAGTGCAGTAAGGGGTTTACAGGTGAAGACCCTTGGGTTGGCCTGAGCTAGCACAAAACTGAGCACACAAGGAAGAAGCCTTGCAGTGTTTGTCAAGGGGACAGCTCTGCCACAGCTGGTGGAATGGCTGATCAATATTCCCTTCTATAATTGGGATTCACATCTATAATGACAGCACTGATGGGCTCATCTCATGCATATTGTCTTGCATAAACTCCTGCCTTAAGTGGGTTGCAGCCCAATCTGTCCTGAAGTCGAAAGACAGTCCTTGAGTACTTAAGCTTGGAGTAACATAGATGCAAAAAATAAAACAAGCTTTTTCCTTGCACAAAAATCCCCCAACTTACTCTTATTTAAGTTAGTTTATGGATGAGGAGCATGGTATTTTATTCTTCCCTCTTCTAGATGCTTCAGGGGGTCATGACAATGGAATACACCTGAAGTTACTAAAAGCCTGTTGTTTTCTTAAACTGATTCTTCCCATCACAGTGCAAACATGTTTTCAAGTCTGCTTGTTGAAGATGGAGCCCTTATCATTGTCTTCTTATGTCTAAACTTCGCTATTTTTTCTGAAAAAATGCATAAGCTATACTAGCTGCAGCTCGGATAGCTCTGCTTTTTCTCTCACTCAAAAGACAAAATTCCTATTTCCTTCTTATCCTTAGGATTCTCTCAGAACTGCTATTTCCAGTACCTTGACTGAGACACTCAAAGTAAAGGCTTTAGCAGATGTTGCATGATTTTTCCATCTTGCAAACAGAGCTGATAAAAACCACATTTATTCAGAGAAAGAGCTACAGCACGTGGATCATATCGGATGGATAACTCCCAGCATGACTGGAGTTTTCAGTAAACACAGCAAATCACACACTAATAAAGCGGATGATAGATTTGGCACTCAGAGGTTGGGGTTTTTTTGGGTTTTTTTAAATCCCTTCTTCCTTCTTATTCTACTGGCAGTCGTTTCCTCTACAGCATGTAGAGATCAGGCTATGGAAAGATAAAATGCCCTGCCAAGGACTGTTCAATGACATGGGCAGGCTTCCACCTGGCTCTTCACTGATCCCCCAGCTAAAAACATTAATTAGTTGCAAACACCATCATGGAAAACCATCCTCAAGTCCAATCTAAAAACAAAATGGCTGGATTTTAGGAGGGATTTTTTCCTGCACTATTCTTCACATCTCATGTCCCAGCCATCTTCACATTCAAAAGGACTGCAACCCTGCAATATCACTAAAGACAAGATGCCAATCCAATTTTAGCTCCTGAGGCTCTGCAGTGATGGCTTGTGACAAGGTAACCCAGGCATGGTATGATCTCAGGATCTTATATCTGAGCTGGCAGCCCTGGGTAATGTTAGCTCTGCTGCTCCAAGCATCCCCAGACAGAAGGACACAAGCATCCCTTGGGTCCTTCCAATCACACACTGCTCAAGCCTTCTCTTGCCTTTCCCCTTCCTGAAGCTGACAGTATCTCTTGTTTGCTCTGTTTGTAAATCTGCATTTAACTCCTGCCTGAGTTTGAACCCTGCCCTGCAGGTTTACCAATCCTCCCAGGACTCGTAGAAGACACTCCTCTTCCCAGGACCTCTCTCATCACAAGTGCACCTCAAGTGCTTCTGCTGCTTCAGGGATTGCTCCCCATGACACTCTGTCCTTTGTCCTCAGCCTGACCCTTCTGTCCTTCCTTTTGCTGAAGTGTCTGTGACTGAACTCAGGCAAAAATAATTTTGATTTTAAAAGGCAGGAGAGATGAAAATCAGCTCTTTGTACTCCCTCATTTGTGTTTCAGAAGCCCATTATTGAATTTTGATGATAATCTGTTTGCTTCTCTTTAGATCAAGAGATTACTTTTTTCTTTTCAGACCATGGTAATGAAAATGTTCTTTCTTTTAACCATTTGAAAAACACTACTAAAATTTATAATAGGGGCTGAGCTATGGAACTGTTCTATTTAAAAACATTTTTAACTGGACTCAGATTCTGCAGTTTAAACAGTATTGCAATAGGCAACAGCATCTGTGCACATGTACACATAAACACACAAACAAATTTCAGCCATACAGAATAACACACACTCCAAAATGCCACTGAAACCACTGGATTTCACCTAAATCTAGAGCACATCATATATCACCACCACTTGTAGATTCCCTGATGAAGAGATTGTGCAAGCCAGCAGGAACCCCTTGATTTACTTCAGAGGATCTTAACTCAGGCCTCAGTGTTGCCATTGCAAATATCCTCATGTGCTGGCTGTGGTCAGCAGGAGAGCATGAAATGGAGAGATCTGGGTATCAGATGACAGATTAAAAAACATCTATCCAGAATACACCAAAGAAAATTGGAATTTATTATGTTTAAAGGACATGTACATGCAAAATGTATATTTATCTACAGTTAGTCTTCTGTAACTCCCAGCTTCACCCGAAAGAATAATTTCCATCTGCTTTAACAATGTCTAAAATCAAAGACTAGCTTGATTACTTCTTTCCAGCATAAGAATACTGTCAAACATATAAGAAAGAGTCAGAAAGTCAAATTTGCATTTTAAGCTCAAAATAACTGTCAAACCCCTAAATACAGAAGGGCAGCCTTTACCTCAGCCACATCACCTGAAGCTGTCTGTCCTCAGAGGTAGAGCAAATGAGATGCTGAGTGGATGAAGTTTAGCCAAGCACTCCCTCAGATAGAGAGGAAGGAGACAGGACTGCTCTTTCCCTACTTGACCATCTCAGACTTACTTTTGACGACATGGGATAGCACTGTTATTGACTATCCTAAAAGACAAACCATTCCACCCTTGACAGAAGGGAGGTATTCACATTAATTTTATTATTTGACATTACAGTTTTAAACCTAGGACTGTGTCATGGTTTAATCCCAGGTAGCTGGGCTTAAATGCCAAACTGCTGCTTTCTCACTCCCCCTCCAGTGGGATAGGGGAGAGAATTTGAAGGGTAAAAAGGGAAAAAAAACCCTCATTGGTTGAGATGAAAGAAGGTTTATCAGCTAAAGCAATAGCCATACACACAAACAAAGCAGAACAAGGAATTCATTCACCACTTCCCATTGGTGGCAGGTGTTCAGCCATCCTCAGGACAGCAGGGCTTCATCACATGTATCTGGCTTGGAAAGACAAGTGCCATCACTCCCAACATCTTCCCCTGACAAGGCTGCTTCTCCCCCCTAGTTTATACACTGAGCATGATGCCATAAGGTCTGGAAGACTCCTTGGATCAGTTGTCCCAGCTGTGTCCATTCCCAATTCCTTGTGCAGCCCAGCCCACACACTGGTGAAGTTGGGCAAGCAGCAAAAAAGGCTTTGACTGCACATCAGCCCTGCTCAGCAACAACCAAAACATCCCAGAGTTATTACCACTGTTTTGGTCACAAATCCAAACAGCCCCAAACCAGCTACTCTGAAGAACAAACTCTGTCCCAACCCAAACCAGGACATTCTGTTCCCGCTTAAAAGGGAATTAAGGGCATGCATTAAGCTTACTAATAAACCAGTTAACTGCCAAGAATTACGCTAATGAACTTGACTACAGAGGAAAGAAGAGGAAAACACAGAAGATTAACATTTTAAACATTATAAGTGCAAGAACAAATTCCCATGTTTAACTGAGGATACAAAGTTTGAAGCAGCAGTAGAACATCCTCATGAAGTTGAAATAACCACCAGACCTCCTCCAACCACATGGCAAAGCACAGTGATTATATCATAGATGGCAGAGAACCAAGAAGCAACACTAATACAGATCCTTAAATGCGCCAAATTTCTCAATCTACCTCTCCCATTAATTGTATGGCTCTACCTCCCCATTTTTCCACAGGACTCAAAGTACTACTTCAAGAAATGTATCAAGCAGATCCTGATATTAAGTTCTTCATGACTTGTTTCCTGAATATGCTTGCCAAAATCAATTATCAGTAAAAGTCAAGAAGATGCAAGAAGTCAAGAAGGTGCAAACACAGAAATTTTCTACTTATGAGATTAATTCTCCACTTGTTGGATGCAGAACCAGCCCTTATTTCCAGTAACCTCTTGTGTCATTACAGTGAACCAGTTACAGACATATAGTACTGAAAATGAGGTGATCAATTGTTCTTAAATGATTTGCAGAACCATCTAGAAGCATGCAAACATTCAAAGTGCATGTTCCCAAGACCTATTAGAATGCTAAACCCAGATATCCAGCAGCTCTGCATCTGTTTTTCCTCATCTTGCAGCACGTCACATTTTGCTGTTAGAAGATCAATAATAGAATTATTAGATGAACATTGTATTTACTACATAATTCCTCTTCTGTACTGTTTCAACAGAGGAAGTGATAGACAGTCTTAAAGGTGAGACTACTCAACTGATATCTTGCCTGAGTCAATCTGCAGGACTGACCATTAGGACAGCATTATCCCCAGATTTATATCAAAAATCACCTCCCCCATGGAACTGTTCTTACAGACTGCAGTGCCCACGACACACAGGATGCCCTCCCTAGCCTTCCCAAGGAGAGATGAAGTACCACAAAGCCTGGAGAGCAACTCACATAAGAGAAATAACACAATGAACAGCAGGGCAAGGACAGGGGTAGGGAAGCAGGTCCTTGCACATACAGAGCACCAGCCGACTCTGTACTCCCAATTAGGCAGGGGGGAAGTGAAATAAATACACCTTCTCCCTTTCCACAACCTCCTTTTGTTTTCTCAACAAGCAGCCTTGTTTGACAGACCTTAAACAAAATACACACCTTTTCTCCACCTCAAAATCAGCCATTCGCATCAGTGAGGCCAAAAAAGATGTGGCTAAAGAGAATCAAAAGAGTACAAACAGGAGGAGCAGACAAAGGTTAAGTTTCCTTTGACACAGCACTTGCTGCATTTAAGATCATCTTTAGAAAGACAAATCAAAGAGCAAAGAAAAATCTGAAAAAGCCCTTAATTTCTCCCTCCAAACTCACATAAATTCGGAGCTATTATGTTGTTTTTGAAGTCTTGGGCAGATTCCTTCTTTTGCTGCAGTAGAAGCAAAAACAATAGAAGGGAGAAAAGCATCCTATTATCTTCCAGGAAACATTATTTTCAGTATTCCAAGTAAAAGTTTATCCAGCTGCGGAACATAGCATTACATCCTCTGGATCAATGAACTCCAATTTAACTTTTATTCCGTGTCTAACCAAGGAAGCAGAGCAAGACTACAGCATCTTAGGTTCCTAGCTAATGCATGCAGAGAGCTGCAATACCCACAGTCATCTGAGAACTGAAGAGTGGAAACAGACTCCCACTAAAGCTGTCACTGAAGCACAATATTAGGTGTTTCCATGAATGGAATGTACAGCAAGAGAGTTTCACTTTATATGACATGTTAAACTTCCTAGTGTGTTTATATGGTGTTAAAAAGGGTGTGGTAGAGCTCCTGCATCTGAACCTTTCCACACAAAATTCATTTACAAAACCATCTGAACATCATCTGTACCTAAGAAAAGAATGAAAAAATATTCCAACAAAGAAAGCTGCAGGCCTGGCAAAAGCAAAGTATGAAGTTCGCATTTATTAAAAGGAACCAGTTTCTCTAATGTTTACATTTCATCTGCTCCAATTTTGCATCTCAGAGAACAGTAAAAAGGAAACCAAGTAATTTCTTTTTACCTGCTACCCACAATTAGTGAGTGAAATGAAACTTCGTTAACATTAAAAATTGCCCTTAATTAAACACTAGGTTAGAGATGCTGATACATTTTGTGTCTTCAAATTAACCATATTGTGATACACTGGGATGGAGTTAACTGCCTTCATAGCAGCCCAGAAGCTGTGGGTTTATATCTGTGGCTAAAACAGCATTGCTAATTAATTGCTAATTTGGCAACTGCTGAGCAGCGCCTGTAGAGCATCAAGGTTGCCTTTTTTCCCCAATTTCCCCCTCAGTAAGTGGGATGGGCAAGAGGCTGGAAGGAAATACAGCTGGGACAGCTGACCCCAGCTGCCCTAAGGAGTCACCCAGACCCCAGAACACCAAGCTGGGATTAAACTGGGGACAGTCTGCCTCAGGTAGCCATTGCTTACCAGTCTGATGGTGGGAGGTAGTGAGTGATTTCCTTTGCACCCCAGGTTTATTTTTCTCCTCCTAATCAGAATCCAGTAAATCAGCATTGCTGTGCAAGTTGTTTTCTGGTTTAGTTCTTGTGGCAGTGTACAAGAGGCCACAGAACTGTTGTGCCGTGGAACAGAAGGAACTCTTTTTTTTTCTAAGAAAAAAAATCTGTAACTTAAATTAGAGGAGCCAGCAGCTCATCTGCAGACAGAGTGAGTAGGGGTGCTGCAGCTCAGCAGCCACAGCACAAGCTCTGCTGGACACACATCATGCTAAAGGCAATGAGAATTTGCCTGCAGACAAGGCCATCAAACAATTTCCATCAGAACTCAAACCGAGCTTCCCACAATTTCTCATCCTCATCAAGCTGAAGCTTCCTAACTGAATGAGACTGAAAATTCAGTTTCCTTCCCAGCTCTGCCTCTGATCTGATCTAGACATAAATTGAAATCCATCAGAGCATGACCAATTAGCAGAGCGAGTGTGCACTGCCACAACCTCACTGCTGGCTTGCACCTCCAGCGCTGCACCACCACCTTATGCAGGTGTGAAACTGCTTGGGCAGGCTTTAGGTCTCTGCTTGGCTACCATCAACTATCAGATCCCCAGAGCATGGTATAATTCCCATAGATTTCATCTTTAAAGCCAGAAGTAGCAAAGTAACACATACTTTACTCCAGAACCACATCAGGGGTTTTTTTCCTTCACTGACAGGCAATTTAAAAAAAATCCAAACAAATACTCCTTTTACTACAACAGAAAAACGTTAGTAAACAACTGTTACCTGATATCAACATATCATTATGTTATATCCTGATTTTGGGAATTTTGCCTACACAAATAAGCAAAGTACAAGTAAGCAAAGAACAGCAGAGTCCAAGTCTTCCATGTCTACTTCCTCTGCCTTCAATTTGCCTCATTTATTCTATTTCTGTCTTGAAGAGATTACTATCTATTTTATACAGCACCATAATCTTACTCAGAGATTCCAGGATTCAACAAAAAATAAATGCATTATTAATAATAAAATGATAACTTAAGAGTCAGAACAAGTCTTCATCTGAGCAGTTTTTTAAAAACTGTTCTGCACAGGATTAGACCCTTCTATTTATTTATATACAGCATATGTACATACATATTTGCATAACTACACATGTGCCTATATAAATACCTGTATATATGCACCCCAGACACATTTCACATATATAATCTACAACTTTATAAATGTTGCATATTAGAACTTACAAAATTTTCATAGATATACATATGCTTCATATATATTCTAGCATATATATAAAATGGTGACTGGTCACCTGCTTCCTCCAGACTGTTAAATCCATTTCTCTGTAGAGAAGCAATTCCTTTTTCCAAATGAAATAACACTGAGAGTGGTGCCAAAAGCAGAAGATGACGGGAAAATCGAAAAGTTGAGAAGACAAACAACTACAATAGCCAGCAGGAGGGCAGAAGCAGCAAGAGCAGAGGCCCAGAGTACAGAGGGTTGGAAGTCTGTGTGGACACCACCCCTGGACCTGGGAGCCCCAGCCCACACATTCCCTGTGGAGGACAACAACAGTGACTGGGAAGCCCACAGAGAATGTTCCAAACAGCAGGAAAGAGTCCAAAGTGGACTGTTCCAGAACGGATATTTCACCTTCATTTTCCCACCAGCCTTACCACCCTCCCTTTTCAACTTGCTGCTCTACAAACCAAAGACGAGGCACTAAAATGGTGTATTTATGGACTTGGTGGTGCTGCATAAGCTTATAACTCAGTAGACTTTATGACTGCAAGTCATTTGTATTGATTTATTTACTTCATTAGTGAGGGGAAGATGTAATTCTGCATTGATGGAGAACCAAATTGAAGAACAAACAGCTGATTAGGCATTTTAAAATCACATTTCGTAGTCAAGTTTTATAATGGCACATCCAAAATTAAATATTAAGAGCATAAACAATCTAAAGTCAGAAACTTAAATCATTGATCTGATCTGTAGACAAGAGTTATGCAGCTGCTTTACAAACTCTTACCTTACCTCCCCTACTTGACTAAGTTTTTCAAGATGTTCGCACGTAATTACAGAAACTCTTTAATTGCATGAACAGCACTGCAAGTTTTCACTCCTGTGCTTTGAAGACACTGTGTTAAGACCAGCTTCCTATAAACATAGCTGGATAATCAGGGAAGTCCTTTCCTACCAGCCACTGTACACAATACCATAAAAAACATTGTGCCTTTAAATCCCAAACCATTTTGGCATTTTCCTACTATGCATGTTGGAATAATTATCATTAAAATAATAATTTGGTAAGCATGAAGCATCATCTTTAAGTGGGAAATTAATCTCAGACTAAGAGATGTAAATATCTAATTCTCAGGAGCAAAAATTAATACAAGAAGTTGGAAAAAGGTGCAAGTCTATGAATAACAATATTCGCCACCTTTCTGTTGGGCATCTCAAAGTACCACAAAGGGATAAAAAAGCATTATTTTCTTGATTTACCTATGGGGAAGGTGAGTGCAAATTGCTCAAGGCCAGAGTGACAGAGATGTAACTGAGGAGTAAAGCTGAGGCTCTTTAGTCCCCCTCCAGCACCCTGCCATTGCACCACACCTTATCATGCAAATCACAAAAGCAACAACAGAGAAAATCCCCTGTCCTGCTGGCCTCCCCAGCATCACCCTTCCTCTGCTGGCTCTCTACAGACCTCTTCCCACCTACCTTCCCCTTTTCTGGATAACTCAGCCATCTGGCAAGGCCTGCCAGGAGCATCCCATGGCCAGGGCAGACAGCAGTGCCAGGACATCCCTGTGGCTACAGCCTCCACAGAGGTAACCAGGCAACAGCACTGGTGGGTACAGCACCGTGGGAGGAGGATCTCCTGAGAGACTCAGCTTCTCAGGAGGGCTGAGTCAGCTCCATCACTACCTCATGGAGATCCAGGAACAGACATTATGAAACGTGATGTCAGCACTCAGAGAAAATAATCTGTCATACCAACCTAATGCAGCCTGAATCTTTAATGCGATATTGATTTCGCTAATGTTCCTCCATGCTGCCATCTGGAAGCAAAATACTTCTTTGTTATATAGTAAACTACTCAGGGTCATGCAGGACAATGGCCAATATCATTATGGATAAGGTTTTGTTTTGTTGCTGGGGTTTTTTGAACTTCGTTGCTTTTGTTTTCTTAAAGAGCAAAGATATTTAAAATTCTGCATTCAAAGGCAGTCACATTACTGGCACTACAAGAAAAGCTTTGATGCCTAATTCCAGTAATTTGTCTTACATCATTGAAGGAGAAGACACCTCCACATGGTAGGCATGTCCTAAGAAAGGGGGCAAGGTAGGCTGGCTGAGCTGCAGGAGTTACAGAAAAAGCTGCTGCAACACTAAATCAGCATTTCAGTTCTCTCTCCAAGGGCTCTTGTGGTCAGAATATTTGTTCTTTTTTTCCATCTCTTCTCACTATGCAAGTGAAATACTATTTTTTCCATCAAACGGCAAATCTTACATTAAGATTTCACAATTTAAATATGCCCAATGTTCATCATTTTCCACTGATTTGGGGAGAGGTGTGTTATTTCTGCCACCATAATGCAGACCCAGGAAGCTCAGAACTAATTGCAGAGACCCAGCAAATTCTGGTGGCAAAAGGTTTTGCTGCTAAACTCCTTAAACAAAACCCAAACCCTTTTCTTCCCAATCCCCTGTAAGACAAGGACAAACTTTAGTACAATTCCTTTCCCTCCCTCAAATCACAGCCAGCTCTCAACAATCTTGTATCATCACTATTAAACAGAATTATGTTTCTAATAGGGAAAAGAGAGGTTAAGCTTTTTTTAAGACACCCTACCAAGGTGTCTTTTGTCTGGGTCTTAAAGACAGCAGCATTTGTGGTTATTCATCATCTTTGCCTTTTCTGCTCTAACTGCAGGCAAATGAGTTTGTTATTCACCATTTTCTTCTTAATCTCACATCTCATTATGATGTATTTGGGGCTGTTCCCTGCTTCCTCCCCCACATTTGATACATGCTACCCCTCTCATTGACCTTCCCAGCAAACAGCAGAGACCACAGCAGGCTTGGAGCTCTAAAAAAGCACCCGTGGTCCACCTGCCACTTCTTTTGAAAACCAGAGTGGCCACTTAAAATGGGGCAAATATTTCTTTAAGTTCTAAGGAAAATCTTCATCTGGCAGACAGCTGTGATAACTCCTGTCAGTGAATAAATTATGAAATGCCTCACAATGAAAAGTGTTATAACTATAGTTAGAATATAGAAGATGACTCAATGCTGAAAAATGATACCCCCATCTGTCAGATCCAAAAAGCCAGGGAATGTCATTTAGAAATCATACAACTCTGCTTCAACTTTCTTTTCCTGCCAAATCTTTTCTAAAATTGTAACCTGCCTTGTTCTACAGCTCAGAACACTATTTTTGGATGATGTCTCAGTAAAAATTAGGATTTTTTTTTTTTGTTTTTTATGCTTTACCTGGCTGCAAACCAGTAAAAGCCTGGGGGTAAAAGTAATTATTAGTCATCAGTAGAGGAACCTCTGCCAGATGGCCAAAATGAAGGATGCAGTGGGTTAAACACACTTCACCTCTGAGGAAAGTTAACTGTCCTAATGTTCTTCTACTACTACTACTTTTATGTACTTAAAAAAAAAAACTATGGCATTCATAAGCTCTCTTATTTTTGTCAGAAACACACGCAGAAAAATAATTTGGAAGAATAATGATCAGGTGCAGCCAAGTTTTAACATGTTCTCACATACGACATGGATTTTTGGCTAGCCACAGGGAAATTTGGGGGGGAGGGGGGTTGTTTTTAAAGGTGGCAAATGCTCTTAAAGCAAAGAAAGCCTTATGGACATCAAAGCTTCACAGCTCCCAGGAGTTCCTGCCGTAGAAGCATTAATATTGATACAGTGCACTATAGGAAACACTACAAAAAAAATTACTTTGCTGTTTAAATGCTATCCAAATAGTTGCATTATCAGTGAACTGAAAATGCTGTTGAGAAGATGCTTTTGAAAAAGTTTATGCTGCAAGTGCAAGACCTGCAATCTTAGGTATGACAACTACAGATCTTCCATGATGTTCAGAAAAAGTGGTTGTATTGAACCATTTTACTCTTTCTTTTCCCCCCACAGAAAAAAAATGTTAAAATCTCCAGAACATCCTAATATTTCCAAAGTACCATCTCTGCTTCCAGGATCTGCAGTGACCTGAAAATGGTTTAGTGCTTTGATTTGGGCTGGGTTTTGTCACAGCTGTGCAGGAGATACCACCAGTGAGTCCTCAGATGCCCTCTACCTCTCCACTTTAGTTAGGCCAGTCAGATTTGGTCCCTCTTTGTATCACAACTCAAGTGTTTCAAAGAGTCCATTTCTTTTTCACTGAGGTGAGCACAGAAAAGGAAAAATAATTGGAATATTTTGTACAAAGGATTGTCTGGGTCATGACAGTCAGCACACCTAGAGGAAAATGAAATCACTCATAAAATAACCTTTATTCAAGAAGAACCTATAAACAAATTCAATCCTTCATGATTTATGCAGCTGAGTCACAATCCTTTCTATAGTAAAGGAAGTTAAAATCTAATTTAAAAATTAAAAAAAAAAGAATCTGTGTAATGCAGTATCAGCCTTCACTCCTACTATTTAATTCCTCAGAGCTTCCATTGTTTCCAACCTTTCAAGGGATCAGGTAGCTCCTGTCATACAGTACTTAATTTCTTTTTCCCCCCTCATTTTACATGCAAACAGATTTTTTTTTTTTTTAATTCAGTTTCAAGGGGAGGCAAAAAGCCCAGCCTGAAAACATTTCTAGTAGTTTCACAGGACAACAAAAGAGGAGCAAGAGAGCTTGGATAGGCAGAAATGTCAGCAGTGTAATTCAATCAAGATGCACTTTGCAGCACAAGGAATGGGTTTCAGGGCACCTTGCAGTAGTAAAGGAACCCATGAGTTTATGGAGAGGGAAAAGTCTCCTTCACATTCCAGCTCAACAAGGTAAAGAGCTTCAAAGACCTTTGCCAAGAGTAGAGTTGATAAAAGAAATTGAATTAGCCACAGTAGCTCAATTTAATATACACAAAATTAGTCTAGGAGAATTAGGGAAAAACCACTACAAAGCTGATTATACATTAAGTATTAGCTACTAAGAACATTAACATCACCAATTACTGCAATGATTATTTCAAACCTGGAAAATTAATATTTTCTTCTGTAGGTCTCCATTATTAGTATTCCCTTTAAGTAAATGCCATCAGCATTTATACATTACTTTGAAAGTTCTGCTTTTGAAGAAAGCGCCTTTTATTTTAAATTGTTTTATTTTAAATTAAAAAATATGGTGATGAGGTTAGTTCAAAAATAGCATTTTAATCTTGTCTGTTTTGCACGTACATACCCCGTAACAGGTCAGTTTCCAGCACCCTAAATTCCCATGTGCCATATGAACAGGGACAGACTGACCACATGTTTGAGGGATGATAACATGCTTTTCAGTGCTGTACTGGAAAACACTTTGCTAAAAAACCCCCATGATTTCAAACATCACCATTCCTAATTAGCTGCTGGCAATATTTGCATTATTTAAAGCCGCTTCACTGCTAAGCACTATGAGTGCAAATCTTGCAACTTTTCTTTGAGCTCACCACTGACCTTCTATTATCCATTACCCATCCTCAGATGAGCTTTTCTGCTTCCCAGCCACTTCACTCCCTGGGCCAAGAGGGAGATGCACATTCCACACCCCCATCCTCTCTGCAGCTGATATTCTGGGGCACCCAAAGAGTTACCCTGGGGCAGTGGGGAACATTGACCTATTTTGTATGAAGTAAAGGGTCTGTGTCTCTTCCTGTATTTCCTACTACCAGCCTTATTCTTCTGTTCTGCTCTGCAAACACCCAAAATAGAAATCATTTAAAGAGTCCAGCTCTTTATGCTGTTGCTAGGTCACATTCTCAATGAAAGAACACAAAAGATTTCTAAAGAAGCTTTCCTGAAGCTTCTGAGCCCTGTGGCAATACAGACATTTGTACTTGCAACCTAACCGAAAAATTACCGATTTTAAAACTACCATTGTAAAACTGCTCCAAAATCTCTTGTTATTAATTATAATTTGGGGGATTTTAGCCATGTTTTAGAGATATTATTTGCTGATGTAAGCTAAACCAGTACCCAACAGCTTCACACAGGTTTATGAAACTCTGCTTGTTTTTGCTGTTTTATACCAGTTTTCAAAAATCAAAGCAATTTTGATTGAATAAATACAACTTTTGAGCAAAAATTGTGTGTTTGTACCTTCCACAAGCAGGCCAAGGTGCACAGCTTAACAGAATAAGCCAAGCTCAATCTGCTCCCATGAAAAGCTTTCCCTGGTCCTACTCCTTCTCTTCCCTTTGCCTTCCAAAGCCTCATCAGCAGGGATGCATGGAACTGTGCTGACTGCCAGACTGCCAGATCAGGCATCCACAAAAGCCAACCCAGTACACAACTCAAAAAACCCAAAAGAAGCCTGAAATTCCCTTTTCAGTCACTAATGATCCTCTCTACTATTTGCTGAGGTCAAATAAGTTTAATCTAGAGCCCTACCTGCTTTACCTATTAAAAAAAAAAAAAAAATTGGAGCTCTCACCTGCTTCTTTCAAGGCAGCAGCTCTAAAAGTAGCCCTAGGGACATAAGGGAGGGAAGAGAGGATTTGATGGCAATTACTCCTGTAAACCACAAAGTCTACAGAATAGCAGTGTATTTGTCATACATTCACTTGTTTACTGTGAGGTATCAAAGGCTGCACAAGCCAAGCAAGGGCCCACTTTTGCTCTCCAACAGCCAGCAGCAGCAGAGCCCCAGGGAATCTGCTCAAAAACAGGCAAAGCATGCACCATCATGTCCTCAGAACACACTCTAGCTGGTGAGGCTGGGGCTTGGAGCCTGAAATACCCTTTTCCTTTTTAACAGCCTTCAGTAGGTGCTCCTGAAACCTATTCTGTGAACCAGTGAAAAGGGCCATGTGACAGCTACACAGCCTAACTACACTGTGCAGAAAACCACTTCTTTCCTGTGCTTTGAACCTGCAGCTGACCAGTTACACTGAATGCTGCCAGCTCTCCTGAGGGAGAACACAGCAACGCTCATTCCCCAGGTATCTCCTGACAGCCACAGACCTCCATCCTATCTGTCACTGCAGCACCTTTCCAGCCTGAAGAATTAGATCGTGGTTCATCATTCCACTTTCAGAAATCATTCTTGGCTTTAATCACCCTTGTTTCTCATGCCCACATCTCCTCCAGTTAGACTGTGTTAGACATCTCCATTTTAGAGATGACCACACCTCATGATTTCATGTTTGGGGTGGGGTTTTTGACCATTACTGAGAGGCTGTTTTTATAAGAATGTCTCTTCCAATCTTAAGGCATTACTTCTGAAGGTAATCTGGCAGTTCAAATCAATACAGTGATTTTCCTGTGACCTTCTGCTGCCCAGTTGCTCAGCCTCATAAAGCCTGTCTGCAATTTCTCAGTTAGGTCCCAGCCTGACTACCCTGAATACTTAAATATCAGCAGCAGCTCATTCACTTCACTGTTTCCTGTCTTTTCCAAGTTGCCCATCAATATATTGAGCTGCACAGGCTCCAGCAGAGACCTCTGCAGTCCTTTACTGATGGCTTCATTTCCACCATGAAATGTGCCCATTTTACTGATACCTGCATTCTGCAATTTTTCATCCATTATTAATTCTTTTTTTTTTCATTAATTCCAATAAATAAATAAATAAATTGCAAAAGCCATACTAACTATTCTGCCATCTATCATGTTCACCCAAAGGTGAATTCTATTATTAAAAGTAAACTCTATTAATCTCCCAGATAAGGACAATAGGCTTTTTGGGCTTCCCTGGAAACTATGCCTCCCCCTTGCCCTTTACCATCCTTTCAGTCTTCTGAAAGTGCAAACTTATGTTAAGGGAATCATATTAAAGTGAGCAGTTACATATCACAAGTAATTTTTCTGTCAGGACACACCACACTATAGTAATGACATGCCGTAATCAATTTTAGTTAAATTATTCCTCCTCACCTTTTATACAGGAATCAAGAAAAATTCTTTGGTACCTGTCTCCCTTATAAAGAAGATTTTGGGGCATTTAAAATTCCCACATTCTCCACTGGGACAGCAAAAGTGATAAAGTAATTTGACCATACTATTACAACTTACTTCTTTGAATGTTTTTGGAAAAAAATCCCAGATATGCACATTACAGAATAGGTTCTGTTAGATTCCTTGGAGTCTCCTGCACTGTGTCTTTAAACCACAACAAAGATTTGAGCCTTAACTACTCCTTTCAGTACTTGTTTGAAAACCCCAAAACAACCAATCAAAAAACAACCACCACAAACTAAAACCAACTCCTGCATCAAATATCATCCTTTTCTGCTCTCTCAGAGTTGTCTTCAACTTCTGGGAGAGTCTTCTCACTTTTGTTGCCCCCGCAGAGATACTGAATTTCTGCAAACTGTAGCTACTATCACAGAGCAGCTTTGCTGTAACATTTAGAAATTGATCTGCACGCTCAGGAACCAGATGCTGCCTCTCCCCTTACAAATCCCCTCTTTAGTTCATCTTACACAGCTGCCACTGACAGTGTTTAAAGCTTATGTGCAGCATCCCATCCCAATATGACACAGCTGTTGCACCCCATGCCTTTACAGTCTCTCCCATTTTCCTCCACAGTGCTGATGGCAATAACACAATCCTATTACCATGGTTTTTCTTTCCTATGCCTAAACTCACTGGGATTTTTCTGTTAGCTATAGCAGGCTGCTGATCTGACTTGACTTTAAAACTTTAAAATACAGCACAGCTTCTCTGCCAGCTCAGCATACTCCAGCTCTCTCTGTACTTTGGTGCTGCTTTATCCCAGCATTTGTCACCCTCCTGCCACATTTAAGATGCATGTTGCATCAGTATCCTCTTTTAAAGACAAGCATTTAGTTGAGCATTTTAGTACCTCGGTTTCTGGGATTAGTGCAGAAATCCTATATTAAATGTATCAAAACATTTTGATTTTGTTTTCCTCTGTTAATGTTTAAGTAGCACTTCATTGGGTTCCACCCTTCTCTTCTGTTTCCTACCTACTTACTGATCAGGGACATCACAGGACCTACACAGAACAGAGCTAAGGAGTTACTGCCTAATTTTTGTTTCCACAAACTCTGGATTCACTTCACCTTGGATACAGGTAAGATGCCTTACCAGAGCACAGAGTGCTCCTCTTATCCAAACACCTTGTCATGCCCACCACCACTTCAGTGCCCAACAAGCACTGGAATCTTTACTTGAGTAACACAAGCTTTAATATTTTCCCCTTAATTTGAATATTTCCTCCTACTTCCAAGCACCTGGGAATATATTTTCAGTGCAATGGCACATGCTACAAGGAGAAGAACTCCCAACCACACTCAATTGCCTCACCACCAAGTCACCACCCTCCTGCTGCTACTAGGGCTGGTGCTTTAGAGATAGGACTGGCATCACTCAGCACTGACATGTTCCTAAATTAGCTTCTCTGCCTCCTTTCACCTTCCCTCAGCAACACCAGCAATGCTGACCCAAAAGCAGCTCCCCTCAGAAACAGCAGTGCCAATGAGCCCCTCCATTATCCAGCTTTCCTCCACATCAGCCACCCTTGGCTTAGGAGAGTTTTGGCTCCAAGAGCTCTGAGCTGTTCTGAGAGGCAAAGATAAACCACCTTTTGGAAAGTCAGAGCAGGAAATTGAGAAGCACAAGCATGAAAGAGATTAAATATCCCTACTTCTGCCTGGCAGCAGATACTCCTAAATCCCCAATGACACCCTACACTGGAACCTTTCATGAAAATTACAGAGGCATTCTATTGTTGTGAACAAGACAAAACCACCCTAAAAAGTATACAGCAACACATCTTCCACACATCAGAGTAGCAATGTACAGACAAGGTCAAGGTGCTGTCAGAGAAGCCACAACTCTCCACTAGCACCAGGATTTGGAGGAATAGGGATAGAAGAGGACTCTACTCCACTGCCACTGCACTTCTTCCTCCACAACGCCAGCTCTGCAATGGTGTTATCGTGAAGGACAGACATCACCTCTGTGAAAGTAATTTTGGGGTGCAGGAGTGAAGCCCAGGTAACAAGAGTAGAAAATTAATGCAAAGGAAGCTTTGAAAAAAGTTCTTACTGACATGAACAAAACTAAATAATTCCTGCTGCTGAGTGCAAAAAGAGGTGCTGACACAGGTGATTGCTTGGATAAGAAGCCTTCCAGTCTCCACTAGCCACACTGAACCTCTGCTTTTAGATATATGCAAGAGGTCTTACCCTTGGGTAGATGGTACATGAAGTGGTTACTTATCCGCTCTACATTCAAATTGCTTAAGTTTTTTTAACTCCTCCAAGACTCTTGTGTGCTTATCTGATAAAAGCAGCAGATTGCCAGTTGTTAGAGAGTTCTTCAGCTCATCTCTGATACTCAGTAACAGCCATCTAGGTACCAGCAAACACATGCATACTGAAGGAGAAGTTTCCTTATTGATTTACCCTAGACGACCTCTGATCCAATAAAGTCATTTTTCACTGCCAAAAGGACAGGGACAAATACATTTAACATGATGTGTTAAACACAAAGGCTATGAAATGATTGAACCTCATTTTCCAAGGGGCTTCTGCTCAACCTAAGAAATGTGAAAGCACAAGCTGCACCTGTATGACAGCCATACCACAGTTACACCTATTGCTTCTCCACATAGGAAGAAGTTGCAGGCATAGTACCAGAAATTATATAAAGAAAAACCAAAAACCAATTAGGTTAAAGTCTTTTGGTAATGTGCTTCCAATGTTAACCTAAAGCCCTTTTTTCCTGAGGTATATGTTCTTTTTCAGGTGGCTGCAATAGCCTTGGAAAGCCTAGGAACAGACCGAATAGCAATTTTGTAACTTCACAGATTACATGTATTTGTGGCAGAAATGTAAACCACTGGAATTTTAAGGCATCTCATCATCTCTTTAAAAAAAAATTTTAAAAAAAGCAAACCAAAACCCAGACAATAAGCTACACTTTGCTCTCTAACCAAGCTTTATTACATACTTCTAAGAATGCTTTCTCAAAGCCGACTTTAAAAAGTCTCTATTAAGACCAGTCATAGGGTTTTCCAATTAACTACATGTCTAAGCAGAACATATATTATCCAATTCATCTATGCACATCATAAAAAGTGCAACAAGTCTAAATATACTCTGAAAACATTCTAGGTATAGTAGTATATTAATTTTTTCATTAAATGAATGCAATTGAATAAATTCATATATTCTTAGAAAGAGAACATGACATGGATTTCAGCTAGCATCAAATTCAACACCACATAAAGGCAGTCTACAATAAAGAGTACTGGCAAAATCAGGAGCTGTGCTGAGCACCACAAAATATTGCCAGATGAAACAAGCCTCTTCCTTGCCTTGAAAAGCTTCTTTACTTTTCACCACTTGTTCTTCTACTCTAACAAGAGTTATCACCCTTCCTTCCTCACCTCATTTACAGCCTTACTAACACAACCACTACTTTGAAAACCTACTGAAAGTTCTAAGCTCTTTTCTGCAGCTTCCAAATCCAATAACACTGCTGTTGTCAGGATATAGTGTGCACACATGGCTAATGCCAGAAGCATCAGCATCACTCACTGTGGAATCATTTATTTTTTAAGGCTACTCATGAAGTTTGGCTTCATAGTAGCAATTTCTTTGCCACACTTCCTGAAAATGAGAGGAATTCCATGAAGCTGAATTCAGCTTACTACAATTCTCAAATAAATAATTGAACACATGCACAAGCTGATCACATCACCTGCTGTGAATCAACACTGCAGCAGGATGCTCTGCAATTTTGATTAATATATTTTAGTCTAATCATTATCATAGTCAATTGAAATAATTTATATAAATGCATTTGATTTGCCATCCTTAATCCTGCAGGACAAAATTGTATAAAGGTTCAATTATACTCCATAACTCTCCAGATATAAACATTGACTCAGTCTGGGGCTAGGATTGGATCCAGCTGCACTCAAATTTCTTGTGAGGAGGAGGTGTTGAGAAAGCAAGAGGGTCCTTCTGTACCTCATGACTCAGTGGAAGGCTCTCCCTGATGAACTTCTGAAGTTTCCATTCTGCCTGCAACACATCCATGCCCCAAAAAACCATGTGGGGTTACCACACAGCTACATTAAATGCAAGCCATCAAACTTCAGGCAGTTTGGGCCAAGCCCTCTATCACTGACAAAGTTACCCAATTCCATCTTAATTGGAAAAAAACCAAGAACTTTCAAGAAAACAAGGAATAAAAAGCAGAGAAATTTTAACACAGAAGGGTGGTTTGGTTTTTTTGGCTGGTAACACAGAAGGTAGCTCATTTGGGAAAGTAAATGCACAACTAAAAGTATATTAGGTATGCCAAATGACAATATAAAGCTTTAATTATTGTTTCCAAATATTTATTGCACTTCAAATGCTATAAAGCCACTTCACAATAACCCAAATATGCACAACTCAGACGGATTAGTCACACTAATATGCTTCAGATTTAGCATTAATTAGATTCTCCCTTTTAGTTCTCATCCTATTTTCCATCTTTTAATTTAAAACACCAGTGTATCTCAAGCCTTCAAATCCAAACTCCCAGATTTTGCAGATATTCCTATTTAGACAGCAAACTAAACCCCAGTGTGCCACCATCTCTAAGGTTCCTGCCTTTCCTTTTTCTGATGGGCAGGTATTACATATTCCAGTTCGGAAAAGCAAGCTCACTTATCCAAGAAGGACCAAGTGCAGATCAAACAAAACAGCCAATTCAAGAATTGTTTCATCAGTTTATTTTGTAGCCACAACAACAATTTACTCATTGCAAAGACATATTATATTAAGAATAATGGAAGAAGGAGCCATAAATGAGTTTTTAAAAGGCTCAGTGTTACAGGGCATTTGGAAGATGGAGCTGGGGGAAAGCTCAGAAGTTTTATTGTTAGTAACTGGATCACTGTAACACAAAAGCTCTTGCTGTGCTAGAGACTATTTAAAAATACTAAGCTACAAAGCATCCCATGTTTCATCATTAATTATCAAAAGAGATACAGGCCGACAGGGAAAATAAAACAACATATTACATCCCAGAAGGACCATTAAATCTTCATGCTAAACCAAACAATGCCGTCTGACCGCTGAAGCCCACAATACTCATCACTGCATAGGACAACACCCAATTTCAGATTCTTGCTGATTCTTGCCTAAAACAATCACAAAAGCACTAAGAGCAAACCCACCCTGCAAGAGCTGAGGTTTAACTATGGACAGAACACAATTATAGTGGAAACATCTTGAAGTGGCAATTCCTGGAGATTTCTACAAGATATTTCCAGAAGGCAGATGTTTCCCTGCTAGCCAGAATTCTCAAAGATGAATTTTCTAAATTAATTCACTGACTGAGCTGTATCTTCCCCCCCTCTCTGTCCTTTCAGCGAGGTTTGCGGGCTAAGGGCACAAAGGCAGTAAAAGCACTAAGCAATCAAGAATCCTCTTTAGTGCTAACAAGCATTACAAGAGACCCTCAGAGCCTTTAAAACTGCTGAGTTCAGCTGAAGATGGTTCAGCAGGGTTTACTTTGGCACATCTGAGACTGCTAGGGAGCAGACTGAACTGAAGAGGGCTACAGGAGCAGCTGTGCAGCTCAAACCACACTCCAGCACCTCTCTGCAGCACCAGGTTCCTCTCATGTACCACACACACAAGGGAACCCCGGCTCAGGATGAGCTCACACAAAGCAAATATCTGGAATTGTTCCAGAGAACACAGGTGCTCCACCATCTCTGGGGTTCTGAGGTTCTCTAACTGTTCTCTCCCTTTACAGGTGGTGTTATTATCAGCAGGTAGAGGATTCACCCTGCAGCCCTAGGACAGGACTTGGAGGCAGAGGACCAAATCTCATACAGCATTTCGCACTTGAATTTGAGAGAGCTTGTGAATTTACAATTAAAATTCTTGTAAACAACTCCAAAATTATTTAAAAATACACTGTGGATGAGATTGGGCTCGAATTTTCAGCTCAGCATTCAGATACTAAGATCTGGTTTCCTTTTTCTAAAACCCTAATCAGAAAACTCCTGTAGCAACCAGGTGTTAATTCCAAACAACTTGGATTTTCACCTCCAGATCAGCCTTGAAAATACAGGTAATAACAGTTGTGGGTACAAACCATTATTATCTATCCCCCAGATCAGACACACAATAAAACATCCTAGAGGGTGACTAGAACTCAAGCTATCTGGTATAACAGACTTTTATAGAGGATATAAATTAGAAGTGAGGATGAGCCACTAATTATTGATATTGCTTAAAATTCTCCTAAAATATCACATAGTAAGAATTTCTTATTGTAATGGCTGATGTTGGAAAATTATCCAGCACTGTGGAAGAGCCAAAACTACTGAACAACAATCTGCAGAAAACCCCAGCTAATGAAGATGCTTCCTCTCTACCTTGTACTTCCCATTCTATCCTCCTGAAAGCATTGATCTCCAGAAATATTATTTTCCATCAGTCCAAGGTGTTTATTCTTCTGACTCCCAGTGCATCTGTCTCACTAGGTCTTGGAACATTTGTCCCTTGGCCTCTTATTTGGTAATGAGCAGCAAGTGCACACATCACCCACCCTGCCACAAGCATTCCTTTTTTTGTTTTGAGGTAAAAATCAGAAAGCAAGAAGCTCTGCCTCTTCAGGTGGGTTTATTTAGAGAGCCAGGCTAGGAAGCAACAGGCAGCCTTTGCTCACAGCCATCCTCCTCCAGGCTCATGGGGGCACTGTCCCCAGACCCCATTCCTCCCTTCTGGGATCTGGATAGCAACAAATTCCAACAGACATTCCCTCTGCCTCCATAAGGACAGACAAGTTGGTTACAGCTGCAGCAACTGCTTTGATGCATTCTGGGATTTTACTGTCATCCTTTGTGACCAAACATTTATAACTACTTCTGGCAGAGTTTTAAAGCACTGACAGGTCAAACAGGGGCTGACCTTGAAATAACTGACACCTTAAGATATTTACAAGTGCCCAACTCTGTTGCTTCAAACAAGTACTTGGCCAGCTGATATCTTGGCTGTATCTTCACAGCTCAGGCTTAAGAACTCGTGTTTTGTCACTAATACCAGGGTAAAGACTCAATTTAAAAGCAACAAATGAAAAAAAACCTTCACTGTTGCAAAATGTGAAATGTTAAAATTTTCTAAAAGGATGTTCTTTCATGTTTGATCTTTGTATACTTACAAGCCTAATCAACAAGAATGGAGATCTAATCCATGAAATGGCAGCTAACAAGCTGAGATGTCTAAGTGACATCCATGTGTTAGAAAAATAGATGACTTGTTGGAAGAATTGCCTTGTTAAAGTTTAGAGCTTGAAATGTTTCAATGATCTCAGACCTAGGGGTAGGCTAACAAACCTTGGGAAGAAGGATGCCCACTGATAGTGTACACAAAGAATGCAGAATTTATGGGCCACAGTCTCTTCAGGCAGAATTCTCAAGATAAGGAAGAAACTGAAAAACCCAACAGAACAACTGTGCTGAAATCAGCTCCAACTGGGTGAAAGGTATTCCAGCAGGGGGAGATTAGGACCACCAATCCAAGAGGACTGAAAGACTGAGCATGTGGACTAATTAGCATGGGAAGCAAGGGAATCATTAACTAATAGGAGACAGGAATCAGTGTTCACTGGCTACAAATGGCATAGTTACTCATAATTACTACTCATTCCTTGCTAAAATGTCTAAGTAGTAAAACATTTTGAGATCACTGACACGCTTGATTTGTGGAATTCCACTGAGCACCTGGGACTGCACAACTCTGAAATAACCCATGTTTCTCTCCAGTGTGTAATTATTGGCTTGTTCCACACCACAAAAAATCAGATTTTTGCAGACAGCACCATCACTTAAGACTCTAAACACTTTTGGTAGTATCCATAATTTCAAACAGGTTATTTTCCCACTTGTCAAGTATAAGTCACATCCTAGTATCCATTACCTAAGAACTAATTACAAGTTCCATGAAGTCATTTTATTCCTTCTTATGTGGATAAAGACACTTGAAATAGTGAAGAGAAAATCCTGTATTTTGATAAATATGCACCAAAATCTCATTATTTCCCAAAATGACAGGTATTAAGTGAATCTTACACATAGATTTACCCAAGGAATTAAGAGCATCAGAAGTCCTCTGACTCCTGACTACATCTGCCTCATTGGTATTCCAGCAACACTGAATTGTCTGAGGACTGAAATACTAACAAGATAGCAGCAGATAATAATGTTGACATTTTAGTGTGGTAAACAAGTTTCAGTTGGACAATGTGGTTTGCATCTATTAATCATCTTCCCTTAAGCAACTCATTCACTAGATTGCATATAAATGGCTTACACAGCTGGATACACAAATACTTTTTTGCTAAACTAGAAACAAGGCAGTTATTGCTGAATCCTCCTCCTTTCTACAAGCCAGTCTGTAAAAAAGCAGAAGGCACAAGCTTCACAGAACAAGCTGTTGCCCTGAGACAGAAGCTGCTCTTTTTCCTTCATGTAACCCTGCGACTGGCTCAACTGGACCAGAGTAACTGCTCTGTTCCAGACTAAAACTTGGACCTGGTTTGCAGTGTTATGAAGCTGTCCCTTCATCTGGCAAAGCCCTGCTGAAAGTGCAGCAAGCAAGGAGTCCTCACTGAGGAGTCAGGGCCAGCAGGAAGCAGCCACCACCACTCTGGTTAACTCTAAAATGCTTGCTTAGGGTAGGGCTCCTCTCCAGAAACATCTAAGCAAGAGAGCTGGAGGTAGTTGCAAGCAAGCTGGAAGCATTTTCAGGAAATCATTTGTTTGGATGATAAGCAAAGAGATCCAGGCAGAGCTAGTTAATTACTGTAGGAAACACAGAAATAGAAAACCTACAGCCAGGGTAGGCTGCCATGACTGCTTTACCTTCCTCCATTTCCATAGCCTCATGCAGACACACAGAACCACTGGCTCCTCTATCACACAACCATCTGCTGCTTGATTAAAGGAGCTGTAAGCAGATTTGTTCTCCCATGAATTCAGGCATCCCTCCTGACTTATCCCTCCAGTATCATTGGCATGACTACAGATAGAAGAAAGGGGGAGAGCACCAGTCTTGGGGAGGAAACAGGAGAGTGCAGCTATGCTGGAGAAATAAACCATCCATTCAAAGGTGTTCAATGCAGAATAAACTACAATAAGAGATGAGATTTAATTGGCAGGGATTGATTCCACACACTTTTCCTCATCTCTTTCATATCTTGCTGGAAAGAAAAATTATATTTCAAAGAACAGCTGTTTACAGATTCTGCCTTTTCCATCAGAAATCTGAAGCGTTCAATTCCCATTACGATCCATTAAGCCAGTGTCTGACTGGAGCCACACTCATTAGAGCCCATTTCCTCTGCCTGGATGCATGAGGACTTCCAGCATAGAAATGATACAATATTACACACAAAGAGCAGCTTTCTCATCTGTCTTGATTAAAGAAAAAGCTATGAACTAGTTAAAGCTTTTATCACTCAGTCCTGTTATCTTCCACTCCATTCACACCACCCTTCAAAACACACCTGAAGCTTTTCTGGTGCTGGCAAAGACACTCACCTAAATGATGATGGCATGGTATTCATGGGCTATAAAGTTCTGAGTTTGGCCAAAGCCTAAAGAAGTCTGGAGTTACATACTACCCTGCTAATTTAGATGCTGCCACCACTACCACACTTACGCATGCTCCCTTTTATGATTCTCTTCTTTCCAAAGTCCCCATGTGCTCTGCAGACTTTTTTTATTACCTTCTGGCATGCAGTTGTTTTAATACTTTATTTTCATACCAGTTTATATTCTGCCTCAAGTACATTCATCACGGATTGCAATAAAAGCCTACCTTTAAGCAGATAAACACTCCCAACAGAGTTTCCTACAAGACCTTGCAGTCCTTTGTGGAGGTTTTGGCAATGCTACTGAATTCATTTTGTCAAAGCAGGGTGGCAAGAATAAGCTCACAGTAATTTTGACTAACAAGTATTTGCAACATCAGCCTTGCTGATGCAAAGCTGACAAATAATCATGTTCTGTACTTAACTGCATGGTGGATTGCTTAATAAGCAACATGTCTCCATGAAAGAAAATTGAAAGCAAAACCAATTTTAAACAAAAACAGAAACTGCAGAAGAAATAATATAAACTATAATCATGTGGTCCAGTGTCACCACTCTAATGGACTTTGCAATGTTATTAATCATTGAAATAGCCATGTTATTTTAAGAGCACTACAGAAACCTGCTTATTAGTACTGGCAAACCATTCCATCCCCCAATATCAAAACCAAATTAAAATATTCTGAAGTTTTAAACCAGCCAAGGTGAAATCCCCTTTTGCTGCAGCTGAACCAAACAAAAAACAGCAAATGTGCTGCTTCCATTTGAGACAATCTCAATTTAAGAAGCTAATGCACCTCTTGTTTGCCACAACAGAATTAAAACATATCAATGTTTCCTGTTTGCATGGCCAGTGAAATCCTTTGAAGCTTTGTTGTACATGAAACTGCTTCACCAAAACCCACACACGAGAAGAGTACTTTTCCACTCAACAGGGCTTTCTTTATTCATGCATGCATGCAGCACTCACCTGGAAAAGATATTTTAGAAACAATGGACACATGAACTACTGGTGCAAAAAGGTGCACTCTGTGTCAGTTTAACCTTCAGGACATCAGTGATCAACCAAAATACAGAAATAGGAGCACTTGGATTTCTAACTGATAATCAACATATCACACCAGGAACTAGTAACTAATTAGTTTCCAATTACACTGTTTACATCCTTAGTGAACAAAACAACTGCAATATTTTATCTTGTTTTAGCAAATAACCATTTACAAGCTATACAGAGCAATGTGCTAACATGCTCTTTAACATGCACATTCTTTAACAGGCTATGCTGAAATTAATGACAGATTTGAATGTTAGGTAAAAAAAAAAACCACAAAAATACCCACAAGACAACATATTTATGTGATTTCAATTATGGTCTGATTGCAAAGCTCATTAGCTACAGAGCTCAAAACATACCAGGGTTTCCATGTTAACAAATCAGGCAGTTATCTTTAGACTCACAGGCTAAATTGCACCTGCATATAAATCTAGTGGGTTGCACTGTCAAACCTGAGCTATCCCAGTACAGAACTGCCAGTACTCAAAGGGGCAAATAATCAGGGGTTCATAAACTCCACAGATTTATTTCTGCTTCTACCCCCTTCTGCAACTCAGGCAGAGAAGCAATTGCTCAAGTGCAAAAAGTCTCTTAGAAAAGATCTTCCCAAAGGGCTCTTGGCACTTTCCAATTAATTTTTCCATCTCAAGCCCCTTACAGGAAAATTCCCCTGGAATCTGAGCCAAATAATTCCTATCATTCCTTTCCAGCTGTGCAGTCCCTTGACAGACAGCACAATGGAGTTGTTATGCCTTCATTATCTCCAAATGGGAATTCCATGAAGACTGAGCTTGCTGTCCCCCTCTCCAAGTACACTTACACCTTGACTAATGATGGCCACAAGCTTTTTACCCTGGAAAATTGTCTTCTAAACTTCGAGAGGAAGAATCTTTTGTTTCTTCCTTCTGCATCAGATTGTGCAGCACATTTTTTATTTGTAAATCTTCTAAGTATCAAAGTAGATAGTATAAACTTACACACCCCTTTCCAGAGAAACTTGTGAAATAGGACAGATGCCTTGATGAAACACCTGTGATTACAAAACAAAGTCTACTTTCTGATGACCTGCAAGGACAGGTGATTGTCTGCAGTCCTCCATTTCACTTCTTGGGAGAAAATGGTACAACTAGGGAAGTGATGCTGGTGAGGGGTAAGCAGTGACGTTGCAACTAAAGTACCAGCTCAAAAAAGGTTTTTCACCAGAATTCCAACCCTAACATCTGTGTGCTTGCCTGTAAAAATAGATTTATTTTGCTGCTAAAGTCAAATACGTACTTGAATTTGTTTCCAAATGAAAATACATTTTTCTCTGAGCAAGATTCCTCTCAGCTTCCAGTTTATCCAACATTACAAAAACCATTTCAACAAAATTTAAGTGTTTTCATACAAAAAACTTGAGTATAGTTACATTAACAGTTTCACCATTTGTTCATGGTCTGAAGAGCCACCACGTGGGACATTGCAACCAGCTCTGAGGTCCCGAACCTAAGAAAGACATAGAGCTACTGGGGCAAATCCAGAGGAGACCACAGAGATGCTCAGAGGAGCACCTCTGCTATGGAGCCAGGCTGAGAGAGCTGGGGTAGTTCAGTCTGGAGAAGAGAGGGCTCTGGGGAGACCTTAGAGCACCTTCCAGTGCCTGAAGGGGCTACAAGAGCTGGAGAGGGACTTTTTACAAGGGCACGGAGTGATAGGATAAGGTGTTGACTGCTTTCAACTGAAGGTAGGTTTGGACTGGATGTTAGAAAAAAATTCCTTATTGGAGGGTGGAGAGGGCCTGGCACAGGCTGCCCAGAGAAGCTGTGAATGCCCCATCCCTGGAAGCATTCAAGGCCACGCTGTAAAGGGCTTTAAACAACCTGATACAGTGGGAGTTGGCAGTGGATGATCTTTAAAGTCCCAACACAAGCTATTCGATGATTTTAAGGACATGAATGATCTCCTAGTCCTGCGCCTGCAGAGGGTTTAGATCACTGAGGTGCTATTCACACTCTGGTAGCATCCTGACAATCACCTGAGTTACCATAACCATTAATTTGAAGTCCCCAGGCTGGCTGGGGGTAAAATTAGAGGAAACTGAAAAGTTATATTGCGCTGAAGGAATTCAGTGCAAATATGATGCAGGTCATGCTCCTGTTCATTTCTTCTCAGAAAAACAGAAAATGGCTGCTTAAGAAAGTGTGATTCAATTACCATCATTCTTAACTTGGCAGCTTTGATTTGAAACAGATATAGTGCCAATGAAAAATTACTTCTGCATCTTAAGAGCACTGAGACATCTGCTGTTCAGAAAGTTCCTCATTAAAGAGCTGACAGAACTTGTTTCAATTCTCAGCCCATCTCTTCTCCTCAGTAAAAGGTGATTCTCACTCCCAAAATACCACAAAAACAATACAAAACAACAAACAAGCAAAAAGAGAAAGAGAAAAAGAGGCCAGCACTGGCACTCTGCTTAATTTTGAAGTATGGCACTCCAGATCTTTCAGATCACCTGGGAGTGACAAAACCATGATGGCATTGGCTCATTTGATATTTTCTCTCCCTGCTAAATAAACTTAACTGCTCAGAAAGCTCAGATTTGTTCTAAAAGCTTCAGCATTACCAAAATAGAATTCTTCCATCCAAACAGCCCCAGGTACCATTCATTATTTCAGACTGACATCCAAACATATAATATGAACACACATGTTTAGATAAACACCACCACCACCTTAGAGGGGATTTGGTTAAGAAGTAAATTCATACCCAAAAAGATGTTTCCCCTCTTTGCTTAATTAACTTAAGCAAAGTGTGATACAATGTCAGTGATATAATGGTGCAGATAAATACACCACTATTTTGGAGGAGGTTACAGGGTTGGGGTTTTTTTTAATTCATTGTGTACCTTTACAAAAGAAACTCTGCCACCTTGGAATTCTCTACAACATACCACCTTTTTACAATACTATAAAAAAAAAATCTAAAAATCATTATCTGCAGCTATGGAATGAGGACAAATGAAGATATTAATCAGTATTTTTCATGCTGCTCTCTGAAAGATTTAACTACAAGATTCATACCATTATATCTCAAAGATACGAAGCAGTTATTTTCTTCATAATTCATTCTTTTGAAGAACAATATAAAACCCTTGGAAATTAGCTATCAAAAATCTTCATTTTTCCTCAATTTTACAGTATTATCCAGAGAAAATTGCATAACTGCAGGCAGATGATATACAAGAGATGAAACACAGGGTCAAACATGCTCTTTCATTAAACTTTCACCACCATTTCCTATTGAAGACTACAGGCTGCAGAGACTGTTTCTAATTAACAAAGCACAGGTCTGGCACTATTCAGTATTTTTATGAATAATGTCAGCAGCTACAAAAGCTCTGAAGAGAAATGAGACATAGCAGAGGATGAGCAAGTCAGCACAAGTCTCTATATGATTCTTTGTCAGGAAAGAGCAAACATAATCCTCGGATGTATAGAAAGGAATTAGGAAGCAAGAACGCAATTTTTCTTCCCAAGTAAGGTATTAGCTGCAGAGATATAGGATTAACCAAGAGTTCCAATAACTCACTTAAAAAGGACACAAAAAATCAGGAGATGATGCAGATAATTACAATTCTGTCTCAAGGTTATATGAAAACTCAGCATTGAAGGTAAGGAGCTCACTCTGCTTTGGAGATGAAAGCCGATAGCTGGGTGACATGACTACAACATCTAACACAAAAAAAAAAAAAGGAAACAAGAAAACCACCTCTGGCAGAAAATGAAATGTCCTTGAGGCTTTTTATTCAAGCAAAGGAAAGCATATAAAGGAAATTTTCAGCCATAATTTAAATTTAAAACCAAACACATTTGAAATCTAAGATTTGATAGAGAGTTCTTAATCAGAGGGAGTTAACTACTGATATTAATTGCTAAGGAAACAGTCAAGTCTGCCTTTTAATTTTGTCACATGGCAGATTGGATGCCTTTTCACAAGAAGCCCACAAGACAAATGCAACCTGTAGGGCTCAGCACAAAGCTAAAGGAGAGTTATACTCCAGCTCTTACTCCCCAGGTCAGACTACATAAACCCAAGCACTTTTTAACCCTTGCACTCCATGAACTCGTTCATCCAGCCAGGAGCAAATCTGAATGGTGCAGCTGTAAGTATTTCAGATGGGATGCATCTTCCCCAACATGAAGTCATCTAAAAGTTTCCTGTCCACTGGAAACAAGCCAGGAGCTCCTCACAGCAGAAGCACTTCCAGAAGGGACCTCTTGCCTCATCCTTCCCTCTACCTGCATTAGGTAAGGGGGCAGCCCCAAAGCCTAGTCACTTAACATCTGATGGAAGAAGGGGAACAAGATGACTAGCTTTCATGACAGGATGCAACACTACTAAAGACAAAAGCATGAAGTGGTTACTCATTTCAATAAGAGCTTGGGAAGACAAACACAAAAATTTTAATACTCCTTTATGTATGTAAAAATAGCTAGCGCAGGAGCATTTACGCTTCTAAAACAATCCCATTAATTTATTTGCCACTTAAGTAGTCTCTGAATACAAACCAAAGAAATATTCTAGAAAATCTAAACAGCTGTGCACGACGCAGTTTTCCAGAGATTTACTCCAGACACTTGAGAGAGAAAATCCTAGTAATTGGAAAAAGAGGATAAAGCCACTAAACATCAAGAAATTGAGAGACAGCAGGAGGAAAGGACAGATAACACACATGCATCGGTGATTATTTGTGATTTAAAACTATGCAAGAAGCATGTTTTGATATGATCCTTAGAGATCATTTCAAAGGACAGATACAGGGTATTCCAGGTTTGAAAAAGAGCATGCTAGAGGTCTCTCTTTTGTCAGAGGAAGTTAAACAATGCAAGATTTGAAACCTGAAAATTACAGTTATCCATTAAGTCCAGTTCTGTTCACAGTCCTCTGGTTTTGAAGGCACATTTCTACACCCATGCAGGGAAGGCTCTCTAATTCCAGTCCCTGAGCTTTGGGATACAGCTACAATTAAGGAAAAAACAGGAGCAGGGGGGGAAAAACCCAGACGATCACACACCCACAAAAATCCACACATTTCTTAGAGTCCTTGAAAATACACTTGTAGCTTGAAAAGAATGACAAGATGATAAGCTGACACTGAGCACACAAACTCTCCTCTCATCTTTTGAGAGGCAGTAAAAAATTCAGACAATGCAGTAAACAACACTGAAATGCTGTCAAGCCAGAGATCAGAAAAACTGCCTGCTAGCTGGTGTTTAGAAAAACCTGCTACAATGGAAATTAAACCAGTATGAATTTACATTTAGTTCATACCTCCAGGATTAATGACCTCCATAGTACCCCCTGACATTTAAACCTAAACAACAATTTGGAACAATTGCATTTTAGGTTTCTATTAGCAGTTTGATCCATCCAGGCAAGTAGTAAGGACAAGACTAGAATTCCAAGCTTCCTTATAGACTCTTCTAAAACACAGGTCTAATTAACAGAAAATAAAACAAAACCATAAGCTGGCAGTATAATTTCTACTAGGAATGGCCTGTCTTATCAAGAATTTTTAACCAAAAAATATGTGTTGATGTGACTGCAAAAAATCCTTCTTTCCAGCACAATTTTCATTTAATCAGAGCCTCTAGCACAGAGATTTGCGGCTGGGCAACAACCCTAAATATCTGCAAGCATTCAACCCTGTTTTATTTCACAGAAATCATCATCAACTTAACAGCCTGTGCTATCCTTAAGGCAAACCTTACATATTTAATGTATATACATAGGAAGAAACAAATAGAACAGAACATAAAAGGTTGAGGCCTAAAAACCAGGCTACTTTATGTCTGCAGCAAATTTTGCAGCCTAAACTATCACTTAAAATGTCTTTGAAGACCATCCATGATGAACTGAGAGCTGCATCCAGCAACTTCTTCAGACAAGGGGATGTACACAACACAAAACCCTTAACAGTGAACTCAAGTCCTTTGACCAACCTGTCCAGCACCTTACAGAATACAGGAGCCTCATTTATCAGATTAAGGTAGGAGAAGGTAGTAAGAAAAGGAAATACCATCAAAATATTTAGTTTCATATAGTCACAGGCTACAAATATACACATTCATGCACTGCCTGACACAGAAACATCACTGAATTGTCAGCTAACAAGCAGGAAAGTCAATCTCTGTTTCAATTCTCTCACTTATCTGACACTTAGTTAGCCCAGGGGATCAACTCAGACTGCAGCCAAAATAAAAGCATAGTTTTGTGCTGAAGTTACCAAGTCTTCGCTTCCACTGTTGTCTTTCTTCTCCTCAGAAACGAAGACAGAAACTTTGACATTTTAGGACTCTGTGCTTAGAACTTTATGGGAGAGCTAATAAAAAAAAAAAAAAAAAAAAGGCTTTTCCAAATACCATTCCCAACCACTTGCCAACAGATAAGAAAGTTACAGAGTTCACCCCTTCCCACACAGCCTCAGAAATAAAGGATTCCAGAAGCTCAGTTAGCACCCCCAAGTCACAGCCCCACTGCTGAGCTACTAAAACTGTAGAACAGAAGAAATAGCATCATTTAAGACCTTACTTACCCAACCGAGAATATTCTGATGTCTTTCAGGAGGCACCAGCAGCACACTGCACACAGTCAAGACCGACACACAGCAAAGAGAAAGGCTACACACAAGTAGGCAGCTCACATTCCTGACCACATTGGAAACAACACAAAGCCAGATAGGTATATTCTGATAAAAACACAACTTCCTCCCAAGGTAAGCAGGACTCAGAATTCCAAAGAAACTCCTCAGCACAGCTAAACCCCACTGCTCCAGCACCCACCCAGCTGCTAGCAAAGGCCGGGCCAACCCCGCTGCTTGGGTGCGCTCCCTCTCTGCGGGGGAAATCAACCTCTCTAGGACAGACACAGCTAACCAACACACCCTCCACAAAAGCAAACAAACACGGCCTCCTCAAACAGCAAAATTTAAAGCCCTGTTCGTTAGCGTGACCCCATTTCCACCTGCAGCAAGAGGCAGTGCCGGGCAGTGCTGCTCCCTGCCGCGGCAGCCTCACCTCGGCACGGCGAGGTTGAGGTCGAGCGGAGCAGGCAGCTGGGGAGATGGTGTGTCTCATTTCTTTACTGTAAACACGGCAGGGTTGTTTATTTATTTGTTTCGGCCTCCCTGAAGCATCAAAAACCTTTAGAATAAGCAGAGCAGACCCTGAGCCAAAGCTTAATCACAGCTCGTGTGCTGTCAGCTGGCCCAGCCTTCAGGGACACACAGCTGAAACAGACAGACTGCCCGAAGCTTTCAAACCCAGCTGCTCTGCACTTTGCGTGGCACTGAGAACAGACAGATCAAAGCAGTAGTTACCAACTCTGGTGTGAAAACTAAGGCAGGGAAATAGTTCTTTGAATATTACTTGGGATCAGTCTGTAGCTTTTTAATCAGAATCCCCCATGACTTCTCTGTTGTAACCACATAACCATAGGACATCTCTGCCCCTCGAGACCTACCTCCTTTATGGCCTATTTTATTTCGCAGCTGATCCTGTTGCTAAGCCATGCACAAAATAAATAAATAAATAAATCCCCTGCATATCTCTTTTCCACACAATTTTACTGACAATATTTAGTTAAGGAGTGGAGACTTCTTCTTTACACATGATTTTTCCAGAATTGCATTCAAGAACAATGAGCAGTGGGCAGTGAGGACAGACCTCCATAGGTAAGGGTTAGTAAGTAAAGGCAGTAATCCCTTATTTTGGTAAAACAACAGCAGGAATAATGGGTATGACTGCAGGCTTAATTATTCCTTTGCTCTCATGGTGGGACTTTAGGGAGAGTGAGACTAACTGGTCTCTTTGAATTGCTGTAAATTCATTCCTGTAAATGCCAAATGTTCATTAAAACTGGGTCAGCCCGGTTTTCTTCAAACACTCCAAACCAGCCTCTTATCCTGAGTTGCTCTCCCTGGAAAAAATGCTGTCAAAATCCAACGTCTCTTTAATTATTCCTGCATGTAGAACATGGGGGAACCCAGCCCTAACAGCACACAGATGGCTTCACCTCCAGTAAGGCACCCAGCAACACAGCAGAAGCCACCAGCAGTACCCATGCACACAAATTCACCCGCCTCATGGCATGTTTGGCACTAAAACTGTCACCTAACTCAGTACTGAATCCCTGTGAATTCAAAACGAGCTCCTTCATGCCTGTGTATAGCTCTAATCAAAGATGTTATCACTCAGGACTTGTGGGAACGTCTGTGTCATTCATAAATTATGAACTAGACTGCTTTAAGCCATGGTAATTACTACAGGTATGCAGCACTGCGCAGAAATGCAATGTTTACAGAGCACTGCTTCACTAAAATGTCAATATTATAAAGCCTGTAACTGATTAGATTATTCTGGATGGGAATTTTAGCAGATACGAAACAAACCAGCTTTTTTTGATGCTGACAGAGGCAGCACAATTTACCAACTGTAAATTACAGCTATTTTTCTGCTGCTTTCTTGTCCTCTGTTGCATCCATTACAGGGTATGACTAACTGCATATCTTATGAAGACAATCCTAGAAAATAGTCTTGCAATGCAATTCACTTTCATTCACAACTCTAAAAGTATTTAAAGACAGGAGAAATATTTTGGAAATGTGTTACATTACTATGGCCAAAACAAACAAACAAAAACTGTTGCAGAAGATACAAATAATATTTTATTTTGAGATGAATACCTACTGAAACCTTTTACCCACACCATATTTTTTCAAATTTTGTACTGCTATTACAAAGAAGGTAGAAACCCACCAACTCTGAACGACATAGATATGTACACAAAATTGATATAACCTGGGAAATAAAAATGGCTTCCATTGGAATTGAAAGGCAATACACAATTTATTTTAAACTGCTTTAAGCTTAATTTAGAAGCTGTTTCATTTCAGTTGCTTAGAGATGCAAGCCCACCTTGTAAATTACAGCCAAAGTTACTGTGACCGAAAATACAACAGCGATTGCTGCAAACTAAGATTTTTACATTTGTTAGAGATGCTAACTCATTCCAGTTCCTGATGATTTATATACTTCCACAAATCAGTACAGAGAGGATTGGGGAGCTGCTGTTCATTTCCTGTTGTTTGTTGAGGGAATAAGAACCAACATTGTCCATTTTCTCTCTTGATAGTTGTGGTCACAGCCCTCACAGAACAACCCAAATTACAGCCATGGCAGATCCAGCCCTGTGCACCTCAGGGGAAAGGATGCATATTTTAGGGATCCTGTTGGTCTGTGATTATCTGTCTGCACTCTTAATGCTGTTTGTTCCTGCAGGACAAGAGACCTACATATGTTTATATTTAGATTACATTTATTACTGCCTAACAAGGAAAAATAACACACCCAGCACTCTCCATCAAAGATAAGGTTAAATAAACCTTTAGCAATGAATTATAAAAACAAAACCAATTAATTTACTGTGTTCATCTAGCACCAGTACTCAGAACCAGCTAGTTCAGGAGGTCTTCCACAAGTATTAAAAGTTAATTCTGCTGGGGACAATCCAGTGTGCAGCCTTGTCTGGCGAGATGCTCCTTTTATAAATCTGACCTCTATTTCACCTTTTTGGATATGAAGGAATTCAAACAGAGAAGCAAAGATCCTTCATGGATTTCACATGTGAACAGTGAGCTTTGAAGACACTTTTAAGACTTCCTCTACTTAGACTTGGACTCACACCATAGTTGAAGAGAAAAGGACTTCTGGAGGTCATCTGCATTTCAGCATGGAAGGTGAGCCAAGTTCAGAAACACAAATTTAGGCCTAACTATACAGGGTAAAACAAGGAGCATTTCTTACCCTGTTTCCTATGGAGTAACTTAAAACATCTTGACGGCAAATTATCACCAAATTTGACTGAAGGATATAGACTACAAAGGTGATTAATCTCCTACCAACTCTGTAAAAACAGGCAGCCAACAATAGCTATCTTGATATTCAATTTAAAAAAAAAAAAAGCAGCAAGAATATTAATATTTCTTTTCAAAAAGTAATATGCAATAATTTCATTAAAACAGAGGGGTTTACATCTCACAAAAACAACAAGAAAACCAAACTACAAGCTGCACTGCCAGGACACCAGGTCGTTTTTGACTCAGAAGGCAGAGCACTGTGCACCAAGTCACCAGTGTTTCCAGTCTGCTGCCAAGTCCTCTCATCAAAATACCTTATAGTTCTGGGAATGCCATAATGAAGTCACTGTCAGAGTTGTGTGACTTGACAGCATGAGGAACCAAGTTCCTTGCCAGCATAATTCTGTTGATTTCAGGAGAGGTGCTGCAGCAGAGAATTCAGATCATAATTCACAGTGCTGCCGTGGAGTCCAATATTTCTATTGAAAAAAACAACCTGAAAAAATATTCACTGTAACTGGCTCTGCATACCTAGTGAGAACATATAAAAATCACATTCTTTATTAGCACCAGTGCTTTTGGCTGCAGAGCACAACATGATCTTTATAAAAATAAACTGACCACCAGAATAGATTTTGGGCATGAAAATGTTAAAACACAAAATTCTAGTGTAATTACCATGGTATCCAGAGTAGAAATAGAACATGAATTAAAAAAAGAAACCATTCAGGGATGAATATCCTTCTCACTAGATACAACTTACCAAGGATACCTGCAGTTCTTGCATTGCTTAGTGGGAGCCCAGTACTCTAAAGCCCTCAATCATGATTGACATTGTGAGATTCTCAGTCAGTCATCACCATCATGGCACCAGCTGTCACCTTCCTGAAAATGTCAGGTTTGTGCTCATTGAAGGAAGGAGATTCTTTTCAGTCATAGTAAAAAATTGGGAGAAATAACGTTGGATACCTAAATCTAAATTTCAGAGTCACTGCCATCTCTTTTGGCAAGAGGTCTGGCAAAGGATAAAAAGAAAATAGTGAAAGAAGTCTCTGAAGGCCTCTTCAGTTCAGCTTCCTTGACATCTGGGAAAGAAGATGGACAGGAGGAGCCTTCAGACCTCGAGGAGCCATGTGGACAGGAGGATCCGTGTCACGCTGTTCCTTGCACCGTGCCAGATGCCACCCCTGCTGCCAAGGGGATGAGGAACAGCTGTTGAAGGACTGTGATGTGACAAAGCAAGCAAATGCTTTATCCCATCTTTCAGCCCCAGCTGGCACACAGGTGAAGGCAGGGTTCAGATCCACCACATCTGGAAACAGCAGCCTACCTTTTGCAGCTGCAGCAGCTGGATCAACTTGATCAGCACAGCACGGCTGGTTCTGTGTTTGCCATACACAAACTGGGTGAAGAGCAGCCAGGAGGTCAGTAGTTTGCTTTGCTTCTTTTCACCTTCTTAAAAATCTAGACAGTTGAAACCCACTTTTAGTGAGAGGAGTCTTTAATCAAACAGGGGTCCATTGCGTAAGAGATTGATGTTACAACAAAAGATGCACAAACCAGTGAACCATCCAACAACTTAGTTTTGTGATTTTTCCACCACTGCCTATACAAACAGAGCTAAAGGTTTGTGACAGCTGCTTGTGTTTTGATTATCTCTTTCAGGATCTCAGAGTTCAAACCCACATTCTAGAGAAGCAACTGGCAGAAGGAAATTATTTCTAACAGCCTATCCACAGAAGAGGCCTCATTTTATTATTAATTACTCATATTGCCATAGAACCTAATTGTCCCAGCCAAGAATAGAGGCTCACTGTGTTCATTCAGTACAAACAGGAGGGCAAGGGCAGGCCTTGCTCCAAGGACCTCGCCCTCTAAAAACTCCTGGTCCAAGCTCCACATTAACCACTGCCAGCTCTGCAAGAAGCCTCATCTAGTGCTCAACATATCCCATGAGATTTTAGCTGGCCTGAATTCCCAAAGAACTGCAAAAGTCACGCCTCACAGATTTAAATGAAGATTTCCCACATATTCCTGTTAGAAAGGTCATCCCACATGCTGGATGTCACTACAGTAAAGTCTGCCACTTAACTTTTCCCCATACAGCAATAGGAACAAGGGGTACTTTGTGGGGTAAGGCTACCCACAGACAGCAGGCACGGAGTGGCAAGATGCATTCCTTGCAGAGAGAGGTGGCTGGAATTGGGTTTCTCCCACCAGCAATGAACAAATAGGTGTATAGAAAGAGCAAAGGAAAAATTAGGCATTTCAACCAGCTGCAGGGATTAGTAAATGCTGATGTGAAAATTTCAGTCCCAGCAGAAGTCCCAGCAGAGAAGAGTTGTGGTTCAGGAAGAGATAAGTGGGAAGGAATAGGAAGACTAACAAATTGTAGGATGGCAGCCAGGAGCAGTAAACTTCCAAAGGGGGAAAGAGCAAAGCAGAAAGGGCAGCTCAGGGTGAGAGACAGGGATCTATTTCGGGATCCCAGGTACTTTCCACATGCTCTGGATCAGCAGAGTATGTGGCAGGGGGACCACAAGGGACAGAACAGCCCACAGGGTGCTCTGATGAGGTACTGATGATCTCCAAGGACAAGGGCTTTTGCCACAGAAACGCTGCCAAATAATGCACTGAGAAACCAAAGAGTTTTATCTGAGTTTTTCATCCTCATTTTTCCTTTAGTTTTGATTGTGATGAAGTAGCAAAACTACCTCAATACCATTCCTAAATGGCCTTACTGGTCACCCTGGCACCAGTGGGAGACACTGGCAGTGCACACCCTGGTCAGTGAGCACAGGGCAGTTGATTGCTTTGGCTTTCTGGTTGACCAGCTTTTTTAAATGGAAGGATTTGGAAGATAAAGGATTGAACTCAATCTGAGAAAAATACGTGCTTTCCTTGTGATTCAGTCACAGATTTCCTTTGAAATTATGGCTGAACAACCTATCCTGCCACAGCTTCTGGACCTCTATTATCTGTAAATTCCCCTTACTACTCCTTAATACCAAATCCCCGAAAAAGTATTGAGTTTCCAGAGTAAAATCTCTAATCTTCTATTTATATGCCAGCAACTCATTGTGCCAAGCATCACAGAATCCCCAGGTGTTACTATGATGCAATAAATAACAATTTATCCCGCCCTGCTGGGATTCAGTGTGCCAAACTGCAGCTCACTGACCCAGCAGCATTCTGAATTTTCAGGCTGTTTCCACTTTCCCAGAGTGCAGCCTGTGCTGCCACAGGGTAACAAAGAACTGGACCTGCTTACTAACAAAACTACCTTGGAATAACTACACCTGGCTTAAGTTGATGTTTTCATCACTGTGTGCAAATGACACCTTTCAGACACACACAAGTAGTGGTTAATTGTTCCAGAGGATTTTTTTTTTTCCACCAGAATCTCTTCCCACTAAAGACCCCAACCAATGTCAGTGGCCTGGAGGGCTGGATGTGATACTCATCCCTCTGGCAGCAGCCAAGGTCATGCTGACTCACTCCCTCTGGCTTTTCCCTGCATCCATCCAGTGCCAGTGCTCTGGTAAGTGCTTGACTATTCATTACACTGTCACTTGCAAAGCTGCAATTCCTTTCTCCACAGACAGCACAAACCATTGGACTGCAGGCTCCTAAAAGTGTTGCTTACCAGATTTTGGAGGCCTTTTCAAGGGGTGGATTACTTTCTGCTACAAAAATTACTGATGGCAGGAGAAGAATCTCTGCCTACAGGGTTTTGGGGCAGAATTCAGGATCCCTTTTCCCAAACCCACTTTTTCAGACTGGAATGTTTAACAATTGAGCAATGGCAACAAAGCAGCAGCTCTCAGTATCCAGCCCAGCATCAACTGGAGGTGCCTAACTTAAGCTCTCACTGGTTAAGAAACCAGGGGCCACATTTCAAGAAACATCTTGCAACTGAGAGACCTTTGTAGAAAAAAAAGTGAGCACAGCATGGTCCTCACTTGCAACTCTTCCTGCTATACCCAGCAAAAGGGTTATTTGTACCCTAACAAGGCTCATTTTAGTTTTAAGTGTCTTCCCATCAGTCTAATCTGCTACAAAAGCAAATTCAGCAATCATAAAAACACAGGCATGACTGAGTGTCTCTAACATCAGACCAGGGAACAGTGAGTAAAGTACTTTTCAAACACAAGTGCTAAAACTATAATTAAGGTATCACTGCATTTTCTGTTCATGAATAATTATCTCTCCACAAGCAAGTAGACAGAAAATACTTTAGATTACAAATCATGATGCAGTCTTAAATAACTACAGTAAAAATATTTAAAGCCAGGAGCCTATACGTGTATCACAACAATCACTCAGGTATGTGACTTGTAATATCAAAGTATGTGGGCAAAAAGAAGTCATATAGGTTTCAATGCAAAGTTGCTCAGCCTGCTTAATAAAGCAAACCCAATGTTTCCCAATACAAATAAAATACAGACTTTGGGGACAAATTTCCAAATCTGATCTAAATTTGATAATTCAGTTCTGTTACTTTGAGATGAATTTTATTTTGTGAATTGAAAGCATCTAAGAATCTACAGCCTCACTGTAACATTAAATTCAGCACATTGGGAAAAAATGTTGTCCCTCAACTGTGTTGTTCCAGATTTCCTACTATTTTTACACAGCTGAGCTTACAGCATCTTAAGTGAAAGTTTTGTTATTACCAGATGGCAACCATCATCCCTTATCTGGCAGAGAAATGAAAAGCTTACCTAATGCCCAAGAAATGGAATTACCTAATGCCCAAAGTAATGTACTCCTAACAATGCCATGAGACTCCATCTCCCTAATTGGTATACACAGACAATTACATTCCATCTAAATTCTGTTTCTCTTCTCTAAGGTTATATATGACACGTTTTATTTCACAGAGGAATCCTTGGTACCATATCCTTACAATTTACTTTAGAATTTGTCACCAAGGACCCAGATTTATGACCGAGATTTTATGGATTAGTAATTGATCTAGTGTACATTTTTAGCTTACTGCAGATGGAAGATCCATGTCAGCTGAAAACTCTTTCCTTCAGATTTCTGCTGTGTTCTGTGTTTGGTTGTGAAGGTTTTTTCACCTTGTTCATACACATTTGGGCTGGTCAAGTGCATGCACATGAGCAGCCACAGAAGCTCAGCAGAGTTGTGACAACTCACTCTACTGCAAGAACAAGATCAAATGCTTGAGACACAATGATTATAATTATGCTAGTTCTTCCTGCTCTGATGGGAAGAAATCTGAGTTCTCAGTTTGCAACACATTTTATCACTCGAATGTTCATGACAGTGCTGTTTGGCAGCGGGTGGTAGGCAGAGATTCAACAATAAATCATTGCCTGCTTTTATCTTTGACTTACCCATGAAAGCAGGACTTCAGCATTGGTCTTCGAGCCATACCTGCTATAAATGACCCTTAGGCACAACTCTGAATAGAGGGTATATTGTTAGAGATAGCATTCTTCACATGGGATGCTTAAATCCAACCTTTCCTAACTGTTTGTAGGTGGGAATTACAAGCAGTAATCAAAGAAAGAAAGGACAGCACAAATGTTCCCTTCTACTAAACTCAGGTGAGCTCTGCATGTTTGCCATAGCTGTGCAGTCACCTGGAATTATCCAGAACCATGCAAACTTTTAATGCTTTGTAAAAACTCTATGAGGTATTTAGGGTATGAGCAAAACTATTCCTACCTAAAAAAAAAAAAAAAAAGCCCCCACAAGCTTGTCTTTATTAATACTATTTATTATAGGAACTACAAGCTACTGAGAGTACATACTTAATAAAAAAAATCACAGATTTAAGAGATTTAAGTTGAACAACACAGTTGTTAACTATCTTGCCTTAGCCATCAAATTGAAAAACAGAGGCAATGACTACACAGACACTTTAACCCAATTGTGAACTCTCCACCTGCCTGCAGACCAAATGCTCCAGTTCTCTTAACACTCGAATGCCAAAAGGTTGAGAGTTCTACCTTTCTGGGCAGGGCCAGGATTCAGTGCAGTTTGGCATCCTGCACCTTGCCTTGTGGGTGTGAGCAGTCAATACTCCAGTCCTGAGAAGACAAAATCCAAACCATGCTGTGTTCATGTTTGGCCAACAGCCAAGCGGTTTTTTATAAATTAATTATTTCACCAAGCCACCTGTTCCCTTTGCCTGACCCAAATTCCTATCTTTATCCTTAAAAGCTTACTTTTGTTTTCCTATCTGAGCTTTACAACTACTAGAAGCTGGGTATCCCCCTCTAAGTATCCAAAACAGAAGTTAAAACTGCAGCTGTTAGCAGCTTACAGCTTCCCTCCCTGGGAATTAGTGATTAGCCAGTGATGACAAACAGCACTTTGGAGTTCATTCTCACAACACTGACATTTAAATCCATCCAGAGTGACTAAGGCATCCAAGGAAAGCCTGTTTGGTGCTGACAGACTTCCCAGAGTACAAATCAAATGCATGGCACTATCCCTGCTACCTGTGTGTCACCTGTGAGCTCTTAGAAATCACAGAATTAAAACCAAACAAACACAGACCAAAAAGAACCCAAACCGCCAGGAGGTGAAGATGATGTTTATATAATTTAGCTGGAATGTCCCCAGAGGTGGTTGACTGAAGTGAAAGGTGACTGACTCTGGTAACTGAGGATGTCTTTCATGATTCTTGGCTCAGCACAGGGTTGTCTCTGTCACTGCTAGAGAACCACTCGCTGTGTAGATGGGTTGAAGACAGTGCACAGGTAACTTAGATGTGGTTCAGGGGAGCAAGAGTGATGGAGAAGGTATGGTAGCAGGTGTAGATAATGGGCCCCACTCCCAGTGTTGATCAAAAGGTCTGAGTGCATTATCTAACCTCACTGGGCATCAGTTGTCTTGTCTGGGCTTGAACACATAGTTCCAGAAATCATACCATATTTGTTTTGTGAAAAGGGGGTTGAGTTTCTTAAAGCCTTATGGAAAAGTGTCTTTTTCCCATGCATCCACACAGCCAATCCAACTTTAAAGCTGCCCTAAAAGTGATCTTTCCAAGGATGACTTTAATGGTGAGGCTCCTACAAAGCAGAGGGGACAAATCCTTGGTAGTTTCATTTTCAGTCTGTGCTAAAACAACATTTCAAAGTATTCCTAGGAGCCCCTCATGTCCTTAAAATATCTGAGCATAGCATGGAAGGCCTAGTCTGCCAAAAATGGCCAGATTTCTTACATCCACATAATGACAAAAAGGCTCTTTAATGTAAAAAATTAAGTTCCACCTTAGAGAGCAGCAAATGAACACTAAGTAAGATATAGGGCAAAGACTGAAAAAAAATGTGAAAGTACATAAACCATCATGAGCAGGAGACAAACACTGTACAAGAATGAGAATGAGACTGCAGACAGAGAGGGAGGAACCCCAAGAGAGATGAAGAAAATGGGACTGGACGCATTTCAGTCTTAGTGAAAGCCTTTTGGTGTCTCATAGGTCTGTCCCAAAACCATAGATTTAGGACAGTGGCCTGCTCCTTCTTTTAACTATCAGGTTAATTAAACTTTGATAGTGAAAGAAATTTAGAAACATAAATATTATCTCAAAATTATTTTTAATACTACCCTCTGCAGAGAAGTAGAGATCCCAACAAAACACTAATCTGCAACCTAGCTTAATTTCTGCCTGCCTACTTCAGCTTTAGGCACCTGCCCTTGCTCAGGCACATTTTTCACCCTCTGACAAGTCCCAGCTACTTCCATCTGTAGCTTGTCTGCACTCACAGGCTGCATTCACAGTACAGTGCAAAAAATTGCTGGTTTCTCCTCATAATTATCTACTGTGAGTGATGCAAGTGATAAAGGGACAAAGGGCACATTCATGTCTCTATGTACGCTATATCAATTCCTCTAAATCAGGAAAATACTTTCTCTCCTCCCACATAAAATGAGTGGTTTCGATTTCCCAAGGAAATGGGGGACGAAGATGTCTATGGAAGTCACAGAACAAATAAATGTAAGACAGTTCAGCAGAAATGAATGTATGCTTTTCAGTCTCTGCCATTATAATTTAAAATCATCCCTCCCAAAAAAAAAAAGATATACAGTACAGAATTGTACTGAATTAAACATTACCCCCTCAGGTATCAGACAAAGAGGGAAGGGAAATCTATAACATAGGCAAAGCCCTACAATGTGATGGAAGCAGGAGCAAGCAGTGATTCAGATTTTACTCTCATTGTCCATACGGAGAAAACACTGATGCAAAAACGTAGGAGAGAATGAGGTACAGAAGAAAAAACACATTCAATCCCAAGAAGAAAGCTATTCTCCTAGAAGCCCTCAATACAGCCAGAAAAACACATGATCTTGCATGAATTTTCCTCCAACTGCCAATTGCATGAGGTATATAAAATTTGCCCAGGTGCAAATTCACTCTATCTGACTTTGAGAATGCTCCTCATTTTACCATGATGAATGCTCACAAATTACTGGTTTATGCCAAATCTTATTTCTCTCCACCATTGTTTTGCCCCTCTTGCACTTTCAATAAAGCCAGGTGTTCGCCCTGAATGCTGTTGTGCACACATGCACCCTGAGAAAGAAAATCCACTAGGCGACACAGAAGGGAAGGAAAAGTATTTCACCTAAAAGAAGGTGAAAAGATGGTAGCAAATTATTTCTTTTCTAATCCACTACAAAAAGGCCTAATTCCAAACAGATGTGGACCTTCAGATTAAAATCTCTCCTGTGATCCCAAATTTTTCATAAGCCTTACACAGAAAGTAGTTCATAATGACAATGTCCGGCTCACCCATTAACACCTCAATCAGTCGTACTAGATCTCGTACTAATACAGTATTTCTAGAAAATGTATGGAAAATCTACTTTTCTGTCACATAAAATCCAGTTGCAATTTCCATTTATCTCTGAGGAGTTCAACGTAGATGACTGATTCAATTAGAAACGCTCAGGTTAGAAAGAAATTTATTTGATGAAAGAGCAAAATGAAGAAAATAATTTAACTATTGGGAGAAAACAAACTGAAGACTGTTCAGATTTATTTTGTGAATATGTGAGCCCCATTGTTGAAAGCTGACCATCCCTGCTAAAGGGCTGGCTATTACAAGAGGACTAATATTGCATGTTCATCTGTACTGGCTGCTAAGGATACAACACAATTACTGAGAGCCACTGGGAATACAGGTCCCTGGGAAAAAAAACTCAAAAGGTTCATCTACATTTTTCTTTGCGTGCTGCCAAAGCTCCAACAATAGTCCTAATTTCCCCTAACATGATTCCAGCTGCTTATGTTTTCTGTAGGCTAAAGCACAGGATTCATTTCCTCTTGGAGGAAGTAATCCTGATGTAATTTGATGAGCATCTCTCTGAACACCAGTACCCACTTTAGCAGCTCATCCTGTCCCACTCTTCTGTCTCTTCTGCATTCAGTCCTCTCCTCGTGCTGACTTTTAGGCAAAGGTAAACCAGTTCACTGAGACGTATTATGAATCAGATGATGAAACCAATCTGGGTTACAGACACCAACAACCCCTCCTGGGTTATTTTTAACTGAGGTTAGTTTCCTACCCTGCTGTGACAGTATGAACAGTTGCACTGCTGAGAGCCAGAACAGGGGCAGGAATGGCAGAGGGAGATGTAGGATTGTCTTGCTGAGAGATAAGCACATCAAACTCCACCCTTAGTAATCCCAGGTGACTGCAGACTTAATAACAAGCACAAGAAAATGAAATTCAAGCATGAAGTGAGGCTGTGGGCCTGCTGACAGTCACTGTTTCCAGGCAGGACATTACTGGGTATAGGGTAACTCACAGCAACCCGCCACTCAAATTTAACTCTGCACAGTGGGCATCCTTTAGAGATTTTGCTCTGCTCAAGGCCCCTTGCAGTCTGCCCCCCTTTTCCCCTAGTGCAACCTCCTCTTACAGCAGGACCAGCTCTGCACTCAGACCAGGTTCCTGAGGGCTGTATCCAGTTGGGGCTTGAAACGTTCCTTGGAAAGAGACTCTGGGCAGCTGTGGGACTGCCCATGCTCATGGGGAAATAGATCTACCCTAAATTCAGTCTCAACCTCTGTAGTTTCAATTTATTTCCCACCCTTCACAGAACCACAGAATGGCTGCAGTTGGAAGGGACTGCTGGAGGTCAGCTAGTCCAACCTCCCTTCCTCCAGGGAAAGATTCCACAGCCATTCTGGGAAACCTCTTCCACTGCTCAGTCACCGGCACAGTAAAGAAGTTCTCCCTCATGTTCAGGTGGAACTTGCTGTGCAACAACTTCTGCCCATTGCCCCTTGTCCTATTGCCCAGCACCACCAGGAAGAGGCTGGTCCATCCTCTTGACACTCTCCCTTTAGATACTACTGACATTGATAAGGTCCCCTCACTTGTCTCTTCTCAAGGCTAAACAGACCCAGCTCCCTCAGCCTGTCCTCGTAAGAGAGCTGCTCCAGTCCCATCATCACCCTCTGGTGGACCTGCTCCAGGAGCTCTGTGTCTGTCCTGTCCTGAGGATCCCGGAATTGCACACAGCACCCCAGATGTGCCTCACTAGGGATGAGCAGAGGGGCGGGATCCCCTCCCTCAACCTGCTGGTAGTGCTCTGCCCAGTGCATCCCGGGACACCACTGGCCTTCTTTGCCACAAGGACACTTTTCTGGTTCATGGGCAGCTTGTTGTTCAGCTGGACCCCCAGGTCCTTCTCTACAGATCTGTTTCCCAGCAGGTCAGCACCCAGCCAGGTGCATGGGGTTATCACTCCCCAGGTACATGGTCCTTCACTTGCCTTTTCTGAATTCCAGAGGGTTCTTCTGTGCCCATCTTTCCCACCTCTGTCAAGGTCCTTCTGAAGGGCTCACAGCCCTCTGTGGTATCAGCTACTCCTCCCAGTTTTGTGTCAGCCAGGAACTTGCTGAGGAGGCATCTGCCCCTCCATCCAAGTCACTGATGAGTAAGTTAAAACAATACTGGACCCATTACTAACCCCTGGGGGACACCACTAGTGAAAAGCCTCCAACTAGAAGCAGAGGCCACTTCTGCAAAAAGCCTGGCTCTGACATCTCAATACACTTTGTACGTATAGACAGGCTGATGCTGGGTCCCTCACAGCCCTCTCTTTTCCAGGCTGAAAAAGCTCAGCCCCCTTAGCCTCTCCTCACAGGGCAAGTGCTTCAGCTCTTGACCATCTAGGTCCTTTGCTGAATGCAGTCCAGTTTATCCATGTCTTTCTTGTATTAAGGGAGCCCAAACTAGATGCTATTTTCTAGATTTTCTAGCTTTAACGACTGCCAGTTTGAAAATGATAATCACTTCTTTTAATTTACCAGCTCTGCTTCTGCTGCTAAAGGTCTGGGATGCTGCTGGAATTCTGTGTCAGGACACAGCGCTGTCCGACATTCCGGTCCCAGAGGATTCCCAAATTCTTTGCCACAGACCTGACCCCCGGTCAGTCAGTCAGTCAGTCAGTCAGTCCCCAGCCTGTCAGAACTGAATGTCCTCTTCTCTGAGCTGGGTGCTGGGCAGCACGGCCTTTCTGAGTGACACAACCTGAGCCGGCGCCAAGGACGAAGTGGTGAGATCAGGATGAGATGTGAAAATGTTTCGCCTCATCCGACACAAGCCCACAGACACTGTCACTGGAAGGAGGTGTAAAGATACACTGAGATGGCATCAGTTCACAGCTCCCAAGCTCCATATCTGGAACACATTCAGCTTTGGGAAGAATTTAGAACATCTCTGTGGGATTTATGAGCCGCTTCACACTTTCCTAAGCACCCTGTGATGTAGACTGTTGTGTGTAAGAATCCACATTTAAGAGGGCTGTATTTGGGATACTTTTTGGGAGGAGTCTCCCCCTCCTCCAGCCTTTTTGGATCCAGAGAAGTCCCACCAAATGTACACTTCAAAGATGGAAGAGGCAGAAGTGATTAAGGTAGTAGGAGGGCGAGAGGTTTTGGAGAACAGTGGGGGAGCTGGAGGGGCAGCGTCACTCCAGAAGAGAGATGAAGATTGAGTCACCTGTGCTGAAATAGTGCAAGGAAGAGCAAAACAGAAAAGAAGCTCCCAGAGAGACCTCAAAACCTCTACTCCTCAAAAAACCTTTTCAGACACAGACCAAGAATTACTTCTGGAAGTCCTATTAGTAAACCAAGTAAGCACTTCATAATCATTGATACAACATTTCTGGGAGGTAAAGAACACAAACACCTGCCAAGGACAGGGCAACTCACCACTAGCCTGGTTTCCAATCATTTACCAAGCATAATTTGCTTTCAAGTAAAGCAAGCACCAAACTGCCTGGAGATTATATAGCCAGTGCCATGTGCAACCCAGCAGAAGAGTTTGCCTCCATAGAATGAAATACATAAAAGCCAAGAAGCCAAGTGAGATATTGCCTAAATGAGTCAGTCAGAGAGGGATTAAGGAGAGGAACAGCTGCCGTGTTCATGATTTGATTCCTGAAGAGAAATCTCTGCTAGGACTTCCCAGGCCTAACTCTTGAAGAGCACAAACCAAAGCCTTCCACCCCCATTTAATCATGAGCAGATGGGACAATTATTCCTCTGCTTTAAAAACTTGACTGACCACCAGTGCCCAGTAGCTGATGAGAGAATCGTGGAATGGCTGAGGTTGGATGGGACCCCCCATGCTAAAGCAGGGACAGCTGCAGCCAACAGGCAAGAAGATCAATATGAAGCCATTTTACACTTCCATTCAAAGAAATAGAACTAACAGCACACATTATTCTTACAGCAAATGCAATGTTAATAAGTAAGACCAGATATAATAAAACCACTGGAAGATGTTTTACATAAAATATGATGGTAATTAAACTCCCAACTCAGCAAGACAATGAAAACAAGCTACCTTCAATCCCATGGCAAATAGCAACAAGTCCTAGCCTCTGAATTTTTATGGACTGCAGGTTAAAAAGCACATCAGCTAAAGTAACATTCTGAACAGGGGCCTAAAACTATAGTGTTTCACCAAAGATCCAAAATTCTACTAGACTGAGATGTAATTGACCTGAGGAACATCACTTTCATGCTGGAAAAAAAAAAACAACAAAACAACCCAAACCCTATGAAAATTAATGAAGTTTTAAATAAGAATAGTGGGTTTGCAACATAAATTTATCTCATGGCCCAAAACATCCAAATCTCAGGCTAAAGCAGAGACCTCTGAACACAGCAGAATAAATATCATAAGTTACTAAAATAATTCATATTGCAGGCTGGATAGCATATATCCTGTACACAAGCATTAATATTTAATGTAATATATTGTAATTTGCTTTTACTTCAACATCCTATAATGGCCTTAGTTTCCCATTTCACTTTCCAATGATGGAAATTATTGTATAGCTGAGGTATTGCCATTTACATGGAAAAGGACTGCTGAAGTCCACTGGAGTTCTGGATTGCCAAGGAGGATAGGAGAAGACTTCAGATCCCAGTCTTCCAAACTATGGCCGAGTAGTTAAAGATAGGCAGCTCTTCAGCTGAGTAATAAATACAATGAGGTCCTAACAACAGAATACAAGAAATCAGTATTAAAACTGTTAAAAAGTTAAGACTTGCCTCAAAAAAAAAAAAAAATCAACCTCAGTAACTGAATCTGTTCAGAAGTCTGCAGAAGGAGAGGTAATTGTCCTAACATAATCCTGGACACCCTCTTGCACCTACTATTCTTTGGGAATGGACAAACAACTTTATTCTAGCACAAACTTGGGGCCCAATTTCTTTGCCCCAATATGGCTTCAAAGAGGATGCAAATGCAGTAAAGCAAGAGCAAAGCACAGATTCCTGTTAGTCAGTCAGTGTTGGCATTTGATGTCCTTCTTACCTTTGGACAGCACATTCTTGCAAGGACCTGCTGGAGTAAGGACACAAAACCCCTCCTCCACACATTTTGGATGGTGCTTTAATAAAACAAAAATGTGTCTTTGGACTTCTCTGCCCCCTTAAGAGCATTCAGACAGAACCCTACAGTCCCACATCTACACTCCACAGGACAATTTGCCTGAACTATATGAATTCTGCCTCACTGGTATTGTCAGAGGCACCATTTGCTTGTGTCTCACCGTTACAGGTCTGACTTGTGCTGAGGGAACTGTCATAATGGAGGTGCTAACACAGAAGGAGAAAACAGACTATAGCAACAGGAAGAGCTAAGAGAAAATTCTCCTTTGCAGGCTGCATGTGCAGTAAGAATCAGCGTGGTTTCTGCTATAAAGGTTAAAACCAAGAAAAGAATTGCTTGCAGTCAAAGTGGAGGACGGAAATGCCCTACCTGCTGCTAAGGAGAGCTCTGGAATTGAGAGCCCTGGGTCTGCACTGGAAGCTGGAGAAGCTCCACTCTTGCTTGGCATCAGGCAAGCTACAGGATTTCTCCTGTTCCTCCCTCTGGGAATATCCCCTCAGCATCCATGCTATGGCTGGCACACCATGAAGGCATGGCCCCACGGGAAGTATTCTGGGCTGCAGAGCATGGAATCCCACTGATTTCAAGGGGAGGTAAACAGGAAGAGAGTTTGTGCCATCTTGATTTCAATTAATTGTGTTGACTAATCCCTCTAGTTTAATAATTTCAACTCAATTCCTTGTACTCTCTCTTCTATCTGTGGTCATGTGCATCCATGTGTCATCCTGGCTTCTCATCAGTCTTCTTTTCTACATGACTATGGTGGGGTAACAGCTAGCTGCAGCTTTGCTTATCTCCATCTTCTTTTTCTTCTTCTTCTTTTCCCTAGAAACTGCATTGCACTTTCCCCTTTTAATTCTGTTCCTCTGTTACTGTCAGGTCATTTCAAACAGCACTGCCTTCATGCCTGTGCCAAGTAATGTATTTCTGTCCCTCACTCTGTGATTACTGGTTTCAAAAGTCCTGAGCCTACTCCATAGGCTCAGGGGGGCAGGGAGGCAGAGATCAAGTTTAAAAGGAGATCAATAGGGTTTTTTCTGAAAAATAGCTTTATTCTTCACATTGAAAATATAATGTTCTCAACTCTTCTGGACACTGAATCAAGTCTGTAGCATAACTCATTTACCTGCAAGCAAAATGAAACCTTTATTTTATTAAAAATACTTCTAAAAGGGCATCAGTTAGTATTCTAAAGAATATAAACATATATAATCTAACTTTTTAAAGTGGATTCCCTCCATATGGAATATGTTCATGGTTTCTAACAGAAATGTCATTAATTCTAACAGAATTTCTGCACATTCTATATAGCAGAGGTGTTTTTTTTAGCTTTGGTTTGGGGCTTCTGTAGAATGAAAAGACACATTCTAAATTTGGGAGAATATCTGTTTGATGCTTCACCTTCTGTTTACGAAACCTAGTCAGTTACATTCTGAGGTGGAATAAGAACAGCATGAAGTGCAGAGCTGTGAGTGCTGCATACGTGTGAACACACAGCCCTTCCGTAGCTCCCACATACGTGCACAGTTATCAGTGTCAAGTTACTTCCCTTAAGGATGAACATAGGGAGGGTGATGATTTTTCGGACTCACGTTTAGCAGAGGTGAAAGGTAAGGTGTAGCACCCACCTACTTCATACTTCGAGTGTTTCAAAAACTCATTGGAAAGATAACCCCAAATCACCCCTCCAATCAAATATTTCACCCTTTCAGCATGACGCAGAAGTTTAATTTCCACTGATGGGTGACCTCGAGACTGTTGTACAGCCCCCCTCCCTCCCAACGGCAGCGGTTCCCCTCGCTGGCAGAATAAAGCGGCTCTATAAATAACTTCAAAAGGAATTGTCTCTCTCCTCACGCACTGCAGACAGCTGTTTACAGAGATCCCGACTCCTTATGCACTGCGTTGGCCCAGCTCTCATCCTGCTGTTTCCTTAGCTCTCCCAAGAAGAGCCTGGGGCGATGCGGTGCAGGTAGGACGGGGGGACCCTCCGCTGCCGCAAACGCCTGTTCCCACAACTTGAGGCTGCCGGCGGCAGCAGCCGGACCGCGGCCGCGGGGAAATTTCTCAGGGCAAGGGGGTTGCGATCTGGTGTAATCCGTCCTTAAGCTGCACGGTCCCGGCTGATCCCCGGCCCCGGTAAACCCCTCCTCCCCAGCCCGCAGCCCGCACTCCGCATCCCCGCTCGCCCACCTGCCGGGGCTGGCGCGGCCGGGCACGGCCACTCCGCACCTGCCCGCACCCCCGCCGGCGGCGGGGCGAGACAAAAGCCCGGGCTGGCTCACCTCCTTCAGCTGCTCCAGCTCCTGCTTGAGGCCGTCATACTCCGCCTCCAGCTCATCGTACTGCTGCTTGAGGGTGAGCTTCTCCTCCAGCACCACCAACCCATACTCCGCCGCCTGGATCTTCTCATGGGTCGTCTCGGAGAGCTCCCGGGTCAGCCGCTCGATCTCGCTCTTGTAGTGGTCTGCGCCCTGCAGCACCTCCTCCGCAGCCATAGCCCCGCCGGCACTGCCGCGCCGCCGAGCAGGCAGCCAGGGGGCGGGCGCGGCCGAGGGGCGGCACCGCTACGGCCGGCCCGGGGATGGGGGTCGGGGCCGCCTGCGGCAGCCGCCTCCGAGGCGCCGTCCGCCCCGCCGCAGCCGCGGCCCCTCCTCCCCGGCCCGGCCGCTCGGGACGTCGGCGATTCGGCCGGCGCTCGCCTCCCCCGGGGCC
>CM031879.1:54425116-54476233 GCA_018697195.1 Certhia americana | reverse complement strand
CCCGGCCCTGTCGGAAGCAACGGCGGCGGGGCGCCGGGGCTGGCGAGCGGGCGGGCGAGCCCCGCTGCCCGGGGAGGCGGCGGCGCGCTGGAGGCCGGGGCGGCGAGCGGGGCGGCCGGGAGCGCGCCTTCGTGCGGCGGCTGCCGCGGAGATGCTGCTGCTGGCGCCCGCCTCCTCCCGCGGCGCCGGCACCGCCGCCTCCCTTCCACACGGTCCCTCCTCCCTCTTTAAGATGACAGCGTCCTCAGCTCTGGCACTGCCGCCGGGCGGGAGGGGAAGCGGCGCGGCAGCAGCGGCGGAGCTGCCGGAGCGGTGCGGAGCCGGCCCTGGGATGCAGCCACAGCTGTGCCCGCCCGGGCCCCCTCCCTGCCGGTACCCTCCCGCCCCTCCGCTGCCCTGCCAGTGCCGCTCGGTTCGGTTCGGTTCGGTTCGGTTCGGTTCGGTTCGGTTCGGTTCGGCTCAGCCTGCTGCAGCCATGGCCGCAGCGGCGCGGCTGTGAGCTGGAAGGGAGATGCAGCCCAGCAAACTGCAGGAGCGGAGGGGGCGGCCGCAAGTGTTCCCCTGCTATTTCGGGAAACTGGGAAAGCAGAGTTACCTGCTGTCCCTGGTGAATGAGTGCGTTTGGGTATGGTCAAGGCAACCTGAACGGCAAACAGCAAGCGGGGTCGGGGCATTGGGCTAGGGCTGCTCTTCCATCACCATTAGCACAAGGTCTCAGTGCCACTGATTAGACAGCAGGACAGAAGTGATTCAGCTCAGAAGCGGTCACACCATTGTTTCTCTGTCAAATTAACCGGAGGACCTGATGCATAGATTATGTCAGTTTTTATGCTTGCTTTATGCTGGCTGCAGAAAGACAGATGCTACTTGTCCAGCATAAAATTGGAGTGGTGCAGACAGACAGTAACTGATCTCCTACAAAGCCTGCCAGTAAAAAAGTTAACACACCAGATTAGGCGCATTTTACATATTTGAACTGGAAGAGTGAGTTCATCCTGGATCAATGTCATAGCCTTTTTTTTTTTTTTTTTTTTTTTTTCTTTTTTTTTTTTTTTTTCTCGGAGTCCTAAACTCCAATTTACTATTTCTTCAAACGATGGCCTGCAAATAGACTTGAACTGATATTGGTCAAGTTTTGCTCTAAGCACTAGCAGGGCCTGTTTTTCACATTTTACAGGCTTTTTTTTTAATTATTATTTGTAAATTTACTCCTTTAAGAGTTGACAGTTGAGTCAGAATTTCCAGATGGAGGTGTTTAAGTAGAAGTTACCTGCAAGAAGATGGATGTCTCTGCCCACCAATGCAGCACCGTATTGGAAATCAAAGACATAGATTCCTTTTCTTGCTGACCTGAAAATGGGGTTTTAAACCACCCACATCCCCTTTCTACCATGGCTTCCCCACGACTAAGAAATATGTAAAAATTATTAGACTGCTCAGCAAAGTTCTTTGAGATTGCAAATGGAAGCACTAATACTAGTTACAGAATATATGCATACAGTATATGGCATATATCAATTTTATAAATATGGGTGCATGCATACATAACTAATGCATTGTAATTGTAATCCAGCCTGCACAAACACTTCCCATTGCCTAGCGAGCGTACATGGAAGAAGCAAACAAACTAATGGAAGTTCTGTCAATTTTTAGCTTGAAAACTGCTTCCAAAATGCACATTTTTAATAAATTCTACTGTAGAAGTGTTAAAAATGAGAAGCTTGACTCAGCTAATATATCAAGCAGTAATTCAATTTATTAACGAATATGCTAAGGTATGAGCAAAACAGCACTGGGTACAGTGGTGGGAGTTTTCCCCTCCAACTGCACACTGATTGCTGAGGCTTGCTGGTATTTATATGTATATCCACAGGCTTTCTCAGCACTTTCCAATTTTTACATCACAGTTCTATCCTTCAGGATGCAAATCAATGATAGTGATAGCTGGTTTCTTTACAATTTCTATACTCCATTGTGATCCATTCCTCCCAGGATGTACATCCCGGGATGTGTATCCCAGATGGTGGGGTCCAGCTTCCAGATATGGGGTCCAGCTCCTATTGTCCAGCTTCCCTTTTCAAAACCATCAATCAGCAAGTTGATGTCCATCTTCCTTTTTCAGGCTGTTTTTCACCATTTTGTTAGGAACTTGAGATACGCTCACTTCCCTCCACTTAATCGTTTATACATTCTAAATCTACAGTTTTAAAAATTCTTAATACAAAGCAATATTCTAAAATTATAATTCAAAAGTTCTTATTACAAAACAGCTTAAGGCTTAATTACAAGCAACAGTTCTTGTCAAAAAGCAACATCCTAAAGTTATAATTGAAATACTCTTGCTACAAAGCAACTTAAGGTCTATAACAGTTAATTGCAAACAAAGGATTAGTTTAAAGGCCTTCTGCCATGCTTTGCTTTCCTCGGTTGTTTATTATAACTCATCTTTATAACTGTCCCATAACTGTGTTGCACACATTTTACAATACAAATATACAGGTTACCTTTATTTACCTGACACAAAACACAACTTTGTATTTCACAGAAGCAAACATGAATATTAATAGGTGAGAAGAGTGGCTCTCATCAATGACTGCATGTCAAAAGAGAGGAGAACACCAGTATCCCAACTGTAATTGCCATGATACAGCCAACCTCAACATCCTTTTCTTAAAAGACAATGAGAGATTCCACAAATCAGAAGAAAAAAAAAAGCCCAAAATTCAAAGGAGAAGCAAAATGTTGTCTCAAGGGCTTTTACAAGTTCTAGTCTAGTTGTCTTTTTCAACTTTGCACCTAGTCCACTGTGCAAGGAAATGTTTCTTACGCACGGAAATGGATCAGAAAACAGACATCTTTGAGAGCAGTGCTAAAAATGAGAGGTTGGGTCAAGGATAGTGTGGAAAGGGGCTGAAGCAACAGGATGCCTACAGCTGATCAAGCCTTGGTGTAACTCCACTTAATGCCAGTTGGTTGACAATCTCACTCACAAGCCAAGGGCAGCCTCACCACACACACCCCAGAGGGGAAATCTGGCAATATCTACACGCCAGAGGGGAAATCTGCTGGTTTTCAATGTGTCATTTTTTTGCAACACCTCAAAAGAAAGTGCAGTGTGAAGGGCAGGTGTGGTGTGCAGCCGTGCACAGTGACTGTGAGGTCTCTTCAAGCTACTCTGAATTGAAAACACCAAGATGCCTGTGATTTGCTGTGACTAGTGCCAAGTTATCCCTCTTTTCACCTCCTAAATGTAAGCAATATCAAACCTGGCTTCTTTGGTGTTATTTGTCTTTGTTTTAAAAATCTACTTCTTTAAAAATTTTCTTTGAAAAGTCCCCAGTTGTCAGGGGACTTTTGTTGTCAATTGTCAGTTTCTCTGCACTGACTACACCTGGGCTGGGCAGCACACACATGGATACATTCAGACATGCATATTTAATTGAGTGAATCCCACTTTTCACTTCTCTGTCCTTTCTTAGGCCAAACACCCCCTACATTCTATAGTCAAGATCCTCCATCTGTATTTATAATGGACTACTAAGGTCGCTGATGCATCTGGAAAATATTCAAGCTCCTTTCCCTGTTAGCAGGTGTGGGAGATGTTATGTGGCAGAACGGCTGGGACAGAACTCAGATGAGATCTCTGAGGTTAAGTTTTGAAGTTTGTAGTTTATTACATAGGGTGTGGGTGAAAGAGCACAGCTCAGAGTTGCTATGTGCAGCTCAGGGCAGGCAAGAGAGCAAAGAGAGCAAGAGAGTAAGAGAGGAGGCTAGCAAGAGGAAGAGAGAAAAGGGGCGAACAAAAGAAGAGAGAGAAGAAGAGAGCGAGCTCTCCTTTTACAATGACTTTTATCTCTTTCTATGTTGAATATTCTACTTTCTCATCAGCCAATCTAGTATCAAATACAAATTTCTACATTTACATATATCCTATAGGATTCACTACATTACCATGTTTCATTGCTTTCTAATCTCTAAATCTTATCGGGGGACCTTTCCTGTTGAGCCAGGGAAGAAGGGTCTCTCCTGGTTTTGGTATGCCTGCTTGTAAATTACATTCCTAACAAAGAGAGAAAGACCTCCGGTCTGCCAGGGCTGTTCTATAAACATTGAAACAAACACTGTTTACATTTCAATGTCTCTTCTAGTTTCTGCATACTTAACATCTTTGGCTAAGTAGTCATATTTATGAGACTTTCTTGTTTCTTCCTTTCCAACAACCAGGAGCTCTGGTCTTGCCTCATCCCTGACTCTGTGGAGATGAGAAAAGATGGATATCTTAACAATATAAATAGCATCTAAGTTTTAGCCAGTCTTCATTAAAGAAGGAGGTGCAGCAGCATGACCCAAAGGTTGTCATTCCCTAGGCATTATCTCTGTAGAGGCAGTGGGAGCTCCTTTGATGGATTAATCTGGTTTTCTGGAGTGCCTATGATAAACTGTGGATTCAAGTTACTGTACAGGGGTGCCAGCAATACACTGGTCTCACTCACAGTTCTGGTGTCTTTAGGAGCTCGCTGATCAGTGCAGATAGCCCTAAAACAATGACACTGGCATTTAAAATAATTCCACTGCCCTGGTTTGATCACCTCGCATAGGTTTAAGTCCTGCTACAATGCTCTTACGTTTTCTGCCTCCTCAAGCTCAAAAAAGCCTGCCCTGATCTTATTAAAGTTTGGCAAATCTCCCTGCATTGTTATCTCTCCTTCATTTTGCCCTGTGCACCACCTTCACATGAATATTTCAACCGAGTCTAAAGTAATTTCATATACATGTCATTCCACATACTTTCATAAAACAAGCCTCCTTCTGATTGCATCCATTTCACAGGCATGAAACTGAATTCCTTTGAATTCCTGACATGTGATACTAGTGGATTTCTAAACCAAGGATAATAGGTTCCAGGACTGATTACACTTTTTTTTTAAACAATCAGCTATTCAAAGACATGGAAAATGATACAATTTGAATATTACACAAGAGATTATTTAAATTTCAGATAATTTAAGAAGCATTTAATGACCTGTATGAAATGAATTATTGATTCTATGCCTTAGTGACAATGCAGCTATAAAAGCAGCCTGTACTGTATGGCAGAAGGCTGAATCTGCACCTACAGCATGCACAGACATCCCTGCGAGTCCATTTGTATGGAGCATCTCAGAGCACCAGAGCCCAAATCTAAGCAGCTGCTAATTAGCAGTGTTTGGTAGGCTCACCAGAGTGGCCAAAGGGGGAAAAAAACAACAAGAAAAAGAAAGGTATGAGGACCTTTTCATTGTTAATGAAAATGGCATTGATTTCCTGAAAGGGAAAAGACGGGAAAAGCACTGAGGGAAGGCTCTATGGGAACTGTGCTGGTTGGAAATAAACAAGTGGCTGTTACACTGCCTAAGCTTCATCTTTCTTGAGTGCTGAATGTAAGCACCACCTTTGTAATGAATGGTCAGCCTAGAGATAAAAGGGAGACACTGGGAAGAAAATTAAATTTAAAAAGATATTTTGAGATCCTAGTCCAGTAGAAATAGTAATAGGTTTTAAGAAAATTAGTTTATGGAGAATGTTAAGAGAAACTAAACACAGGAGCTAATAAACAATAATGCATATAATGAAAAGTAATGATGTTTCTCTGATTAAGGAGTGTCAGTATTCAGAAGAAAGGCTTTCAAACAGCAGTGTCCTTATGCGAGCCCTCTGTGAACTGCCTTTAAAGGACCTGTAAAGGTAAATAATTTTAATTTTTTTTTGTAAGCCTATTATCAGGTGGACTTAGATGTGATATGCAGGAAACCATAATTCCACCAGGATAATTTTGGGCTCCAAAAAGCTGGAGGTTGAAAACCACTTGTATAGAACCTATGGGACCTGAAAGGAAAATGGAGTAAAATAGAGCATTTCAACAAGGAAATCAGGGAAAAGGGATGCACAAAAATGATTGGCAGGATGTTTTGTGTATAGTGAGCAGGCGTTAGAGAATCAAAAATGAGTTTTACAAGAACACTACAAAAAACATTAAGTGTAAGGACATTTAGAAAATAAAGTCAGCTATAACTAAGCAGCCGGCTGATATTTGCATATAGAAAATCTGCAGACTAAAGCAAAGAATGTGAATTACAACTGTTACATTAAATAATAGTGTATTTCAGCGTGAGTGTTGCTTTCAGCCAGTGTTGCACATGGGTCTTGGTTCAGCTCCACAAATGTAAGCTGTCTTTTAATTGACAGCATTGCCCCCAGGCTCGAGATCCAGGACACAGCTCTTCTACTCTATGCAGAAACTCAGAACACAAATAAAAAATGGTTGAAAGGAGCACAGAAAGGATTATTATGTCTGTTTAAACTACCGTGCACTTTCCTGTGACACAAAGAAGACCTGCCCACTAAGAATCCTTTGTCCAAACAACTTGTCAGCAATTTAGCCTAGATAAATCAGTGTTACAGTGTTCCTTCCAGAACAGATGTAAACCTGGGAGGAGAAGGGAGAACATGGTTTATCTCAGATATACAGCAGAAATATTCCAGACTGTGAGCAGCTGGAGTGCTCCTCGGGGCCTGCCTGCTGGCCACAGTCCCTGTCTCTCCCTGCTTTGTAATGGCCACTCCCTCCCACTTCATCTTCTCAGAGTCCCCATAGCCCAGCTCCAGCCTGGGGGCTCTGCCCCATGACATCCCCCAGACCAGTGATCTGGGCTGCCAAACTGCCCAGCCCCTGCTCCCCAGCACCCTGGGCACAGCTGTCACACTGTGGCCAAGCTGTCAGCAATGACCCTCCTGAGGTGGGTAAAGCACCTGTGGGGATGCAAACCAAGGGAGTTTTCTGTCTGGAACACCTGGTCCCTCCACTGAGCAGAGGCTTTTTGCTCCAGCAGAGGTGCCCGAAACCTCTCACAGCTGCTTACACCCCAGCCAGCTGCTGTCCTCAATGCCAAAAGGGACAGGACAATCCCCTCTTTTCTTGGCAGTTCTATTCTGGCACTTTTCAAACCCTCTGGTTTGTTGTGGGTTTTTGCCAGACTCTCACCAATCAATTTCTCAGACATCTTTAGTGTGTTTCTGGGAAGTGAAATGAGGTTATACATTATTCCTCCAGCCTCCTTCTTCCTTTTATTATGTCAAGTCACCGCCAGCATCTTTGGAGTGAGTGGATGTGCAGAGCTGCTCAGTTCCTCTGCTTCCTCCTACCACCACAGCATGGGCAAAAGCAGCTGGCAAAACCAGAATAACAGGTAGATCCCACATTTGAAATGTGATCTGACTATAAAATAAGAACCAAACTGCAGGTTATGGTCCCATTTTGACTAGTGTTTCTCTTCAGGAGTCATTAGTGTGGGAGAATGAATTCCAACATAGCAAATATGCCTTGTCTTGAAATTGAAAGCCTGGAATCTGCAGTGCACTTATTAAATATAGCTTCAAAAAACACTTATTTCTGCTAAAGCTAGCATTTGCCTTACATTCCTTATCGTGCATCAATGACTAAAAACATTTACAGACAGTGATCACTGAGAGAGAAGCTGAAATTTTTATGTGGAATCTAATTGTAAGGCTGTGTTGATAATGTGAAGAAATTTTGATTCAGATACTAAAACAAAGCATACGATTCAGTGATTTTTTTCAAGAGCTCTAAGCTAATATTTCAACACTCAGCTTCTAAACACACATTACAATGAATGCAGAGCACACAACACAAAGAAAATTACATTACATTTCTATTAAGTGAGTGTGGCATTTGGGAAAGATGCCAGGTTTATGACACTATCCTATAAACTTGGATTTTGTTAGGTTTTTATCAAAGTACCTGATACGAAATGGGTGGTGTGTATTCAAAACACTAAAACAATGGATTACAAAGGAGGCATCTGGATCAAAGCTACAATTATTTTCCTCAGCTAAGAGAGGAGTCAAAGTCCAATTAGGAGATTAAGATCTTGAACTTCCGTGGGAATTTTCCCAAGCACTTTTGGTACATCTTGGATTAAATGATTGTTCTATCACAAAGCAGGGTACTGCAAACTTAACTAATTTAAAATCCTTTCTAGAATTTTTTCAATAATTTCATTTTTACTATAATTCTTATAGTAGAATATATATATAGTAGAATATATAGCTTCTACTTATAATAATCACATTATTCAGCCTACAGACACGGATTGCGATAGCTGAAACAGGTACTGCATAAAATCATTTCATGTAAATTCTGTATTGTGAAAGCCAACCCTTTAAAAAACATTGAAACCCATAAAACTTTCTAAGGGTATTTTCTTTATGGTTACTTTTGCTGTAATATTTTGGGCTATTTTCATTTGCCTTATGCTTTCTGATCCAGATCAAGACTCGCTGGTATTTTGTTCCAGATTTCCTTACCATCAAGAGCTTTATTCTTACAAAATAATAAAACAAACAAACAAAAAAAATTCCCCCCAAAAAACTGCCTTGGACTCCAACAGATTATTAAATGAACTTTTGAGGTCAAGGAGAGATGGACTCTGACTAAACCTGCAAAATAGAAAAACATCATGAGCATGGAGCAGTTTCCAACCCTGTTCTTCCAGTCCCCAAAACGTGACTGAATCTCTAGAGGACTCCTGGAGGGGACCGTGGTAAAGCTTTTTGGGCAAAACATTTTTCTTTCTAAAGAAAGTCTTGTCAATGCAGATGTGTAGAAAGGTGTTGTGTTGTATTTTGACAAGAGCTATCTGAATGTATCTAGCTGGGAAATATTAATGCAGTGTAAGATGAAAGTAAAGCAATCCTATTGTGCCAGAGCCTCTCCTGATATGTGCTACCATTTAGGAGGAGGATAAAATTAATTGTGAGTTTCTGTGAGGTTGTCTTGCTAGGCTTTTTTTATTCCTTCTCAATGATCAGGAGTTTCTGAAGGCACAGCAGATGGAGCTTGGCATGGGGAGTATATGAAGTGGGGATACAGCCACCTTTGGGTGCTGAGTGCTACCCTTGCTCACAGCAGTTCCTGGGACAAGCAGGGGAAAAGGAAAAAGAGGTGCTGGTATTTGCCTACCTTTGTTTACCTAACTGGGCAGCAGAGGATCAAGGGAGTAGAGGAGAAACAGTCAAATTCTTGCCAGCAGTGCACAAAATTGAGAAGTAGCAGATGGTGATTCCTTTGATGCAAGGAACCCATCTGCTACTGCTCCCCCTTATGAGCTGCTGGAGATACTGTGTGGAAAAGCTTCAGAAACAGGCTGTGAGAGGCAAATGTGAGTGTGAGTCGCATGGGAGGGGATGGAAGAGGGAGTATCTCTGCTTGTGGAAGGGAACATTACGAGAAGAGAGCTGTCCTTCTGCTCGGCTCTGGTAAGTCCCAAAATAGGCTTGTGAAAAGTTGAAGTGACTCAGTTATATAGGACAACATGCAAAGCAGCTTCTCCCTGATGCCCCACATTGAATGCACGAGTGAGGATGGCTTGTGAAAACCTGCCTGCAAGGAAAGTCCATATGAAGCCCATAGAATAGCTGTGGCACCAGGCTGCCACAGTCCTGCAGAACAGCTCACTTCTGCTACTGACATCGTCTCTGATCACCTCTCACTCTTGCCTGCTTTGATGAGCAGAGGTAATACATCTTGATATTACATAACGTTGATGCCTGACGACTACCATTTATTATTCCTTTTAAAATTAATAAGTTCATGAATCTTTCTGCTTTTCAGGCTGTCTGAGAACACAGGCAGCTGCTATCATCACATTTATCTACAGGATATGAATGGAACAATGTCTGCAAACACGGGGATGTCAGCTTCCCTGTAAGAAAGATGGTAGTCTGGAGCATTCAGTACAACCATAGAAAAATAAATGTGGGCACCTGATTGCCTTCCTGCTTCTTCCTGACTGACAGCTGCTGTGCTGTCAGCTGCAGGTCACTTAAAGCCATCACTGACAGGCAACTGAAGAAATAGGAAACACCTTCCATAAAAAAGACTCACCACCATGGAGAAAACAAGTGCCCTAAAAGGAGAAAATCAAATACTAACCCTCCTATTCTCCTTACCTTTCTTTAAGAGCAATCCCTCTCCTTAATATTGTGAGAAAATGGCAGCTGCCACATTTTAAGGGACTTGACAATTTACTGACAGATGCAGAGGGGAAGCTTGATTTGCAAACTTGTCACAGATTCTCTCTGCAAGAGAGATAGTCATGTCAGAGTAGAAACATGATTTGAAAGTAAATTAGCAGGATGAGGGAATTGTTTTGAACATAGTAATGGTCAGGGCAGTCAAGTCTCTTGAATGACTTCAGTGGCCCTTAGCTGGCATCCTTGGACACCAATCCATGGAAAGCAGGAACAGACATGCACACACATACACTTCAAAATCCAAAGAAAAGAGCAAGAAGAATATTTTTTTCATTGTCTTTTACAAAAACAATTGAGATAGGGTGTTAAGTAAATATAAAACAAGATTTAAACACCCACAGACGCACATTAATTTATACACTTGTCTATAAATAATGATATTACAGAAGAATCATAACTTTGCCTTGATCGGGGGCTGAGTTACTGAGCATTGTGAGCTGTGGTTGATAGGATAATACAAAATAGCGAGGTGAGCCTTGGAAGGGGCTGTGAGTCAAAAAGCCACTGGAGAACAGTATCTGAAACTGCTGGGAAGGTGGTATCATAGAGAGATTTGCTGGTGGCTATACTGACATCCAGCCAGAAGTCCCTGAGTAGTACAGAATAACAGGGACTGGGGGGAGGCATTGCTCTGAAAACTTCCAACATCTCATGGAAGCAGATTTCTCCAGGTGGAACCATCACATGTTGGCACTGAGGTGCTTCCCATAGTCCAACACAGAGACAAATTGGGCAGAACAATTTCACATTCCTCCAGGACTGGCTGTGCCAACTCACTGTGCATGATGGAGATCCCAGTTAATTCTCCTGTGTGAGCCCTGTATGTGCAGCTTTTCACTGTGCAGCCTGTCCCTTGCTTGGGGAATTAAGGAGGTAGAGCTTGACAGTATCACATTGGTGCTTCTCTTCCACCTGTGATAGATGGGAACTAGAATAATAGGGGGGGAAGAGATGGAGGGGTGGAAGGATGTCTTTGTCAATATGACAATAAGACAAAAACAAAATCAGAAACTGTATGGGAAATGTGGGAGACTTCAGGGACTGGCTGATCAATCAGAGACAGAATGTAGGGTGAAGGGAATTGTCCTCAGAGATGGCAATCTGCCATCTGATCCTTGTCAGTGATGTCTGGGGATATGACTGCAGGGTGAAAGGGTCCTCCCTTCCTGTCACTTCGGAAAACACGGCCAAGAGTCCCTTGCTGCTGCCATCCTCATGGGAAATGGATGTCAGGAAAGGAGCTGCTAGGGATGGCAAGCCAGCTGCCTGCTCCCCTGCGCAGCTCTCCCTTCAGTCTGGGTCTGCGTGTGCTCCAGATTCTGCTCCTCTTGATAGAGGAGCTTGAACAAAAATACCAGGAGAAAACTTACTTGGGTGACTAAGCACTAAAAAATGAAGCAAAACACTTACTGTAGCCATCCTGATAGATGAAATGATGTTGAAAAATGAGATTATATATGGGAAAGCTGTTGGCAGCCTAAGGGGAAAAGAAGCAAAGTTTCTTTTCAATTATTGCTATTAATAAGCTGTGGTTGTAATGATTGGATAGAATAAATGTAGGTAGAGGTTACATTAGCTGCTCTGAGACTCCCGATTTTCCCTCTAACAAGAGATCTCTTTAAAGAGAAAAGCAAAATGTATTACAGGTGCCCAAAATTTGCTGGTGGATTACTTCCCTGCCCCTGTTCAGTGCACAGCATCACAAGCTGCCAGGCTGGCTCAGGGAGCTGGGAGGATGCTGGGACACTGGGATCAGTCAATGCCCGAGGCACAGCTCCCCAGACACCGTCCCACCTAACCTGACAGGGTGTCCCAATTCTGGATTAGTTTGAGCATGGCTAAACCCCTTCCTCTGACTGCAGTTAACCTCTACATGAATAAATGCTTCAACCTTTGGAGCGTGAGGTACTGACTGTCAGTGTGAATTTTGAAAAAGCCTTTAAAGGTAAAGGTCTCTGCAGTCTTTTGTTTCATTTTCTGCACATCACGCAGATCTGATGTTTTCAGTGAACGTCTCTGAATTAATGGTGTTCATTCCTTCAGTTAAGAATAAGATCTGAAATAAATGAATGTGTCTGTAAACAATCCTTCATGCTGAATGTTGCGGACCTGCCAATATGTGTGAAAAATCACATTTACCTGCTGCACAGACTGTCTCATCATCTTAACCACTAACACAGCTCCATGCTGACACACAGGGTCAGCAGAGCTGTGCAGTGCCCAGGGTGTTTGGTCTCTCAAATGGCCAGGGCAGGTTTCTGTGGTACATTCCAGATGTGTTCCTGCACTTCCCACTGCATCACTTGCAGACATTTCTGAGCAGCAGGGAGCAGCAGACAGGGCCAGCTCATGCTTACTGCAAGAATTATTTGCCATAGGCATGAATGCTTTACATTTCTGCTCTCTGTTCTTCCTCACATGTTTATATGTCAGTAGTTCCCCAGAAGCTTCAATTGGTTCCCGGGAGTCAAAAACATCTGTTTTGGTCGCTGAGTAGCTTTGTTTTTCTTAAACCCCCCTTTAACACTGTGTATTACTCTGTTCTGCATATTCCTCTTCTTTTTCTCCTATCTCCATTCCCCTTTACATTCTCTGCTTTCCTCAGGTTTTCCCCCTACCACCGATATTATGATGTTGTACGACAAAAGCTACACTTCTTTACGTGATTTAATTTCACATTTATATTGCATAGAAGAGAAGAAGTCCTGCAAAGCCATTAATAAACTGAAAATTCACAGCATATCTATATATAACTCTAATCTAAATAATACTGTCATTGCTGCTGGGTTCAGCTGCTAGGTACTGACAGAGCACTGATAAAATACATGTGATGTATCTCCATCCTTAAAAACATATATAAAAGAGCTGTATACCAATGAAACCAATTATTGTTCACTCTGTATAATGAAATGTGCCAAAGCCAGCAAGGACTCATTGTGAACAAATCAATCTCAGGCTGTTCTGGTTGCAGCATCAGAGGAGCTCTCAGACAGACCTCTCACTCCCAGCAGTTATTATGCCATTCCTTGCAGATGTCTTTATAGCCTGGTTCTTGAAAATTTTGCTCATGGAGACTTCACAGGTAGGTCAGGGAACCTACCTATAGTCTCTGCCTTCAGTTTATATCTGAAGGAAATGTTTTGCCTGAAAATTTGAAAGGCAAAGTAAGTTGGAAAAAAAAGAATTCTTATGTTTATTTTTGTTTCCTCCAGTCTAGGGCGCTGAACAACTGGAAGCAAACAGAAGGGGAGCAAAAAAATCCTTCAAAGAGATGTGGCATGTAAACCTCTATCACTTTTGGGTTTGGGGTTTTTTTAATCCAGAAGTGCTTCAGAGAGACAGCATTTAACTTGCTAGCCAGGAGTTACAGAAAGATCTGCCAGGACTGCCCAGCTAGCAAAGCAGCAAGAGAAAAGCAGCACAGATGAATGCAGAGCAGTGCACACAGTGAAGTGACCTTAATTCCATGCTCCAAACAGCGAGTTCTCACGTCAGCTTTTGTCACCAGGCATTCTCCTACGTCACTGCAGACAGCCCTTTGCAAGAGGAAGCTTTCTATCCCCTGGCCAGCAAAAATACCAAGAAGGGAGTATAAACTATCTTTTGGTACTCCATAAGGCTATGATGTTCCCAGTCTTCTGAGAGGATCTGGCCACTGCAAAAACAAGATTTTACAACTAGAAAGGATACTGATAAGGAAAGTCAGATTGTCTCCTATTTCTGACACATCTCTGCTGTAGAAGAAAGCAAATAGGTTTGGTTTCCTCATTTTGTAAAAAGAGATTAACCAAGGACATGGTAGAGAAAACATAGCTGACGTGGAGCAGGTAGAGAGGGAATGATTAATCATTATTTTTCATGAGACTAGAACCATGGGAACCATGGGGCACTCAATGAAACCATCAAGCAGCAGGTCAAAGGAAAATGAAAAAACAAAACACTGGCACATGAAGTGCCTAGTTGTATTGCAGGACATAAAATCCTGATTTGTTTGGATGCCCAAAGTATAAATAAATTCTGAAAGCTACTAGATGGGTTCCTAGAGGAAATGTCTGTCAAGGCCAGTTTGACAACATTACATAGATAGAATTTCTAGATGAGAGAGCTTCTAAACTAAAAATTGCTGGAAATTGGAGAAGTACTTTGGAGAAAATGTGAATCCAATATTGGTTTTATGACTTTTTCTTTACTACCATTAGCTGTAGTAGAAAGACAACACATCAGATGGGGTATATGTATACAGTACAACTGTTTGTCTTCTGTTTCATCAGAATGACTATTTACAAAAGCTATATAGTCAGAAATGGGAAATCATATTAGAGTAATTGGTACTGATTGTTCCCATGAGACCATCAAACACACAAAAACAACACTACTTTTCCCTTTTAAAAAAATCTATATATCTTGAATCATAAAGAAAGTTCAAACTTTTAAGTTTGAGGAGTGGAGACATGAGAACAATAGAAATTTATACAAGTGAGGGAAAAAATAGAGAACACAATGAATGAAACCTCCTGTGAGGTTGATATCTGCTCTCCAATGAAATTGTGAGCTTTTAAATTGTTTTCAGCATTGTTTTCATGGGCAGGATTAAATTTTTGCAAGGACTCCATAGGGCAAAATGATGACATTTTCATATCTGTCATTTCTGTCCCTCACCAGAGGTAGGAGCAAAAATTAGACTTTTTTTCCCCAAAAAAAAGCTGACTGAACTCAGAATTTGGTAGTCAAATCATATAAAATTGAGGAAATGCACAGAAATAAGAATGAAGCACTCAAGTACAACCAGTCATTTTCTTCACATTGTTTCTAAAGGTGATGCCCATGAATTTAAGACAGGCTTAAATCAAAGTATTGCCTTAAGCATCAGCATTTAATTTCCTTCCAGCTCACATCCCAGCCAGTGCCAAAGATATATTAGGAATTTGATCAACAAGAGACCTGATTTCCATTTTGATAAGGAACTATAATTACTAGAACCATCTTGACAGATAGGTACTGTAAGAAATTAGTATTGCTGGCAGAGAAATTTGTTTCTTCAGCTACAATAATGAACAGGTTTTACTGGCTACAGAGGCACTGGTTACCTCAGTGCCTCTTTAACAGATTTTGAGAAAAGACACTTCAAATTGTACATGCCCAGGAAATATGCTAATGTTCATCTCCATTCACAGGACAACTAGATTAATTATTTCAACCTAAAAATTATTGCAGATTTTTTAGGTACATACTAGAGTTTCTTTTTATCCCCACTGTGTCTTGCAGCTTTAGAATGTTGTTGTTTAAAGGTAGTGATTATTTGTAATTGTTCGTATTACACATCTTACTGAAATTTAAATCACATTACCAGGTATGAAGGTCTAAGTAGTGTCTCAATACAATGCAATGTCAAGTTAATTGGCCCAGACACAAGGGACAGTTTTGCTTCCATTTAATGTCTGTATATCTTTAAATCTTTTCAGAGTCTAAAACTCAGGTGTAGGGTTAGATATTTCATTTGGGTTTCTTTCAGCATATTTCAACTGAAAGGTTTCAGATTTTTTTTCTTTGGGGGATGGGTCATATATATATTTTGTTGTTCTTGTTGTTCTTCTTGTTGTTTGTTTTGTTTTGTTTTGTTTTGTTTAAAGAGGAAATCCTAATAAATTCCATCAGCTTTTTTTCATGGGATTTTCTTGCCCCCAAAGACCTGTATCCTGGTGTCTGATCCTCCATATCACCCCAGGCAGAAGGGTGTATGTATATTCCAAAGACTCGTTGGAAAAGGAAGAAGTTCTTCTAAAATAATGTTTTTCAGATGCATTTTTCTAATACTCCTGTGATTTGCATTGTTATCAGACCTCACTCGTGTCAGAAAAGCAGCAGGAGTAGCTTTTATTTTTCCAGCAGAAATTTCCATATGGGTCAGCCTTTTTGATCTCGTAATATTCTGCAGCACTGGAGAATAAACTCAGACAAATTATCATCAACACATGGAAGCTGGAGATAGATGACTGGAAGTTTTTTGGCCCCATTTTTTCTCTTATTCAGCCCAAACTACTTTATTTTTAGATTATGCTACTTCGTACCCCTTCCATAAATACTCCACTTTTCCCTTTGATTGCAAGTTCATAATTAATTTATATTAACACATTTAAATCCAGAACAGCCACGCATATAATGATTTGCAGATTTTAATAGTTCTTCACCATCTCCTGTCTCTTCCTCCATGTTATCATCTACCCCATTATTTCTTACCAGAATTAATAAACTTTAATCCAATTGGTAAAGCCCTGGATAATCTTCATGTGCAGAAGTTACAGTGCTGAGCCCAAACTTCCCTTTTCTTGTATCTTGTGCTAACAGGGGGGGTTGTTCATGAGTGATGTATCCTTCAGATCCAGGGCCCTCAGTTCCAAAGCCAAATAAATGCTCTGTAGCCACCAATCTGATGTATTTCCTTTGCTTGACCTGGAAAGCAACTCCTGGCTCATCCATATCTTACCTGCAGCTTCTGCACAGCCCAAGGGTGCCCCAGGCTGTGAACACAGGCTGGGTCTGGTTTTCTTGTTCATGGGGGATGTGATAGAGCAAGTTCCTCACAGAGCCTTCAGAGGGGTATCTAAACAACAGATTTACTCTAAAAACTGATCAGGAAATGATACAAAGCTAAGGCTTGCAAACAGCAAGGCCCGCAAACAATTCCTCCCCTCTGCATTTTTCAACATTCCACTTCTCCAGTCCTCAACTTCTGGGCAGGCAACTTCAGCTTTGTTCCACCCAGCTCCAGGCCAGATATCCATCTTCTTACTCTCTCTAGAAATTGGTGATCAAACAACTCCTTTTTAAAAAAACCCTGACTTTTCTACCAGATGGCTTTCCTCAAGGACTTCCATGCCTTGCCAGGTAATGCAAGTCTTGTTACCTGCTCCTCCAATAGGAGACAAAGTTACTCAGATTGCTTTTAAACTAGATTTTGTTTATTTTCTCCATAGAAAATATTAAAGCAACACCCAAAGATCTAAGGTTCCAGTTAAAAGTAATTAATTATGACCCTTTCTGCTTTTGCAGGTATGCATTTTTCACCAAGCACCATCAAAGTGGCAATTCATGCATTTCTGACTTTTTTTTCAGTCCATTAAAGCAGCACAGTTACTACATGCTAGTTTCCAAACCCAGATGCAGCACTTTGTCATACAACCTTACTTTGATTTTTCCAGCTCACATGAAGAAGCTTTTGATAACTGGGTCAACAGGAGGACAATGTTTAATTACAGTTCAGAGTAGTCTTGATCGTGTGCTTCCTTCTTTCTGATGAAACCCAAATAAGATCAAACACTACAGGTCTTATTTTGTGCCATATGGACCCTGTACTGAACAGTTGATTAAAAGTCTTCTTGGCATTAAACAGTTGGCTCTTTTCCTAATATAAAAACAACTTTTGCAGAATCAAAATTTTCCAGTAGGAACACTTTCTGTTTACAATTAGAATAATTGAAATATTATCTTCATAGTATTCAATGCAGAATATACTGAAGTGGAAGATTCTTCCAAGTTACCCAAAATGTTTCATTCTGAAGCACTTCTACAATTAACTGCAACTGCTGGTTGCAGTGCCTTGTATGATACAAACCAGAGTGTTAATCTCCATTCTTTCTTAATGTCTTGGTTTCCCTGACACAATTCTTTATCATATGCATTCTTTATTTAAAAAACCATGAATTTTTCATTGTGGGAGCCAAAGGATTTTCATAGAGTTATGGAAAATGTGTCTGACCAGAATATTCTGCTTTATAGTGAGCATCAAGTTATTCAAAAGCAACACCCAAGATGCAATGCACAATGTTGAAAAAGCTGTACATGACAATTCACTCTGAAGTATTTTTTAAATTAAGAAGTATATTTCAGATAATATGACCTGGTCCTGTGAAGTTATTCATGTGATTATTGTACAATGCAGCAACGTTCATTGGTTATAGAGTCAAGTTCTGTTAGCAGTCACAACAAATTGACTCCAAATGGGGCTGCACTACCTTATTTAAAACCAAAATTTGGTCTGTGTTACTCTGGTTTCATGAGGAGTTAGAGCAAACTGTGTTTCCCTTGCTCAGTGTCAAGCTGCTTTGTTTTGACACAAATTTTTAGCACTTCCAGAACAAAATCTTGAAGGGAAAACACTTCATACTCGTATTTTTTAAAGTGACTAAAACTTGTATACAGATTTGATGTATATTTAATAGGAATAATTTTCTCTGAGAAGAAGACGCAAAATGAGATATTTCTTTTTAAAAAATCAGGATTTTTCCTAAGTACTTTTAACTCTTTGTTCTGCTAGCCAATTACAAATTCTTTTGGCAGCATTGTGCAGTCAAGTATTTATAAGTTTATACTGCATCACAATGCAAGGCTTTTTTTTGTCCAAGTATCCAAATGAAGCATTTGCATGTTCAGGAAGTACTTACCATGGTAATTCTTAATCCATAAGTACCAAGGGATTTTACATCATGGAATTTTCTTCTGTTAAAGGGTCAGATTCTGTCCCTGCCTACAAACCTCAGAGGTATGCCTGATACCAAGCTTGGCCCAGCTGAGATGCTTTGACTGAAAAATAGAAGCAGATAAATTTGATTATCAAGGTGATAAGAGGTTTGTCTGATCCCTGGGCAGGTGAGATTTTGCCCTTGACTCTAAGAACAGGCTAGCCAAGAAAGTGGCTGGGTCACCATCCCTGGAGGTCCTTAAAAGACGTGTAGATATGACACCTGGGGACATGGTTTGGTGCTGGGCTGCCAGTGCTGTGTTAATGGTTGGAGTCCATGATCTTAAAGGTCTTTTCCAACCTAAATCATGCCATGATTCTGTGACTTCAGCTCTCTGGTGTACAAACCACCCTCAGCTCTGTGCCCAGCACAATTTTAAATGTCTCCCTCATGGCATCCCTCGATTTCTGCTTCACCAAGGTAAGCCTAGGCTAGCTGAGAGAAGATAAATGTTTTTCCTGAGTTATACACCACAACCTCGTCCTCTCCAGTGATGTCTTTCACCATCGCTTCAACAACGATGTCTCACAAAGTGTCTTTTTAGTAAAAGTAAAAAGTCTTTTACTGCTAAATGATTTTATGTGTCAGGCAAGGAGACTCACATACACCAATTGTCAGCCATCAGAAATGGCTTTCCTGGGGCTCGACACGTTCCCTGTGCATTCCACTGACAAAATGAATTTACAGCATAGGCATTTGCAAACATCTCACTGGAAAATTGGGAAAAGGGAGCCAGCCATGTGACAAACGCATCAGAGAAGCTGCCACAGTCCCAGGCTGTCCATTGCCCCCTCCAGAAGGAAGCAGTGCCACTCCAGAGGATTGTTTTTGGCTTTGTTGGGCTGGCGTCAGAAGCTCCCTGTCCTTCTGAGTTTAAGGGTTGCAGAAGCAAAGCCCAAACGTTTGACAATTTATAAAAACAAGGTTACTTTGTTTTCCATCCTAATTTTTCATTGCCTCGGCTGCTCTGCTGGCAGGCAATTTCATGAAGATACGGTCTGATAAACTGACTTTGAACACTGAATCAATTGTGTGATTTAAAGTTAAGAGCCCAAACTCAGCCAGCAAGTCATAAAGCAAAAAATTCATTAGAAAGGGAGCTGCAGTAAGCCACTCTAATAAGGGGCATCCTAATAGTTTTATGTTCAAAGCAGCCTTTAATGATAAATAATACTGTGTTTGAGAAGTAAAGAGACTGAAATAATTGTTTATGAAATTGCAATATATGGTTAATTTAGAAGAAAAGGAAGATTCGCAGACAGGCTGATTTTTAAATCCTTTTTCACAGAGCTGCCTGATACAAAGGCCATGAAAGACCAGTTGTTATTAAGTGAGATCACTGATGCCATTTTTTTCCCTCTTTCTAGCCACAGGCAGAAAGACAGTAAGGAAAATCAGACTGACAAATCCCCTAGAAGAAAAGAAAAAGCAGAGCAAAAGAAAATCCATCTGTTCTTACTTGTGGAATTTCATGTTATCCCATCTAAGGGCAAGTTTATGCAGCACATGTATCAAAAATCCTAAAACCCTGGGTGTTATAAAATCACCAGGACAACTGCCAAATGCCAGTTTCAAGACCTCTGTATGAGGCTAAGACAAAATTCAGGGCACTCTAGGATTCCAGTGAATGGTAAGCTGCACTAGATGGCACAACAGGTTAATATTTCATATCTCTCAAACTAAGGCATCTTTTTTAATAGGGGAGAGACCCAGCTGAAGGGAAGGGCTGATCAGCTAAGCCTCACTGCCAGCAATGGGATGGTTTAGTGCCCTCTGAGCAGTGCACAACATTCCTGCCCTGGGTAGACCAGGAGACTCAGAGCCCCATCCAACCTGACCTTGAATATTTCCAAGGATGGGGTATTCACCACCTCTTTGGGCAACCTATGCAAGTGTCTCACCATCCTTATCTTTTCCTTTTATCCTGTCTGAATCTATCCTCTCCCATTTTATAACCATTGTCCCTTGTCCTGCCACAACAGGCTCTGCTAAAAAGTCTGTTCCCTCTCCATGCCTGGTTGCAAGGCACAGCAGAGAGATGGCAGGTGCCCCTCCATCCCTCAGACTACTTTCCATTACCACTCCCCAAATCCAAGTCCCCAGACCTCTAGGCTTTGGAAAAAACAGCCAGTGCCAGAGAAATGTTGATCAATTTTTCCCTGCCAGCATTACCTTATTGTTAGTACTGACCGAGACAACCTTCTCTCCTCTAGCCGGGGTGAATCCCCTAGGTGGGGGCAGAGGCACACTGCAAACTTTGGGTTTCTAGCAGCCAGACAATGACAACAGGCCCTTAAAGAAGAGACAGATGTTGCTGTAGGGCTGAAGGCAGTCTCCACACTGTCATCTAGTGGATTTAGTGGTGATAGCCAGACCTCAGTTTAATACTACAGTGTAATTTTGCTGAACGTAACTGCAGATAAACTTTTTTTTTTCTGTACATTTTCTGCCTTTTCTCACCCAGTTCTCCTGGGATTTTCCCTTTCTGAATCTTCCTTTTACAATAATTTTATTCTCTTCATTTTAAACCTTTAATACAACAATGACTTTTTCTTTGGGTTACTGTAGTTCCTAGACAGGCTAGTTCCCCACTGCTAGCCAACGACTGCAGAATGTATTTTCTTTTCTTTTAAGAAAGAAATTTTTTTTCTATTTTTTCCCTTAAATTAGGGTATAAATAAGTTTCTTGTGTGTGCAGGGCAGAATAAATGCCCTTTGAGATTTATTTTGAGTGATGTAGGTGCCCTCTGATCCCCCTCCAGGCTTCAAAGACAGCTCTACAGGCAGAATACACTGGGTGTCTGTAGCTACACAGTGCCTCTGCCTCTCCAGCCCCACAGCTTGCAGGCTCCTGCTCTGAGAAATTGCCAGATAAATTCAAGTACTACAAACACAAGGAAAGTACAATTATGCCTAAAGTTCTATGTTTATGCCTAAACCTAACAAATATGGAACTACGATAAACCTAGCAGTGTGCAGGTATGGTAAATATTTAACAAAGCACGACAAATTATCCTGAGTTCTACCAGTTCAAGAGGGTCTGCAAGATGCAGCTGTTGGGTCCATGCTCATGAGGGGTGTCCCACCTCATGTGTCAAGGTGGTGTGGAGGTGTTTGTCTTTGCAGCTGTGGTTTCCCAGACAGCTGGATTTTCAATGCTGATCCTATTTTGCTAAGCCTGCCTCTTGGTATTTGATTTTTCTTTTCATCTTCTCAGCTGTAGTGACCTGTGACCTTCTCTACTTGCTCATTTGTGGAGCCAGATTGCTCTTTATTCCTGGGGAGTCCACTCTTGAGTCTGTCCCAGAGGCAGCCCATCGCTCCATCCACATCCCACAGCTGCCTTCCTGAGTCAGCTCCCCAGGCTCACCCAGAGACAACTGATCCCTTCTCTCTCACTCTGCAGCTGGTTCAAGCACTGGGATTTTGCAACATCAACCCTATGTTAAATCAGCAATTAGCTAAATATATTATTTCCAGGTCAGCAATTCTCTCACCGTTTTGCAGTTATAGTAAGTCTGTGATTTGGCCAGTCTCTGTCCAATCACAAGAAATGCTATGTTTGTGCTGCTTTGGCTATTTTGTCACTGGCCCATCTCAGCTCAACGGTCCCTTCCCTGTGACCCTCCACTGCCTGCCTGCAGCTTCTCTTACAAAAACTGAGAGAGAAGGGAAAAGGATTTTTCAGAAGTTGTAAACAAAGGATATGAGGCCATTGAAGTGCAGCAGAAAGGAGAAATGCAACTTTATAAACATTTAGTCCAACAGTTTACAAACCACGCTCCAGACCAGCTTTTCTTCTCTGCGCCAGTGCTTCTGCATTCATACCAGAGGCTCTATCAAAATACTCTTGGATGAGTGCAGAGGCTATTTTTAATAAAAATTTTCAGTTTAATAATCATTTTAATGAGCCTCTGGAAAACAAAAATAAAGGAGAGGTATCTTCCACAGGCCACAGTATTGATCTATCAGGGAAAGAAACCCATTGCCACATTCATGGCTGACTCCTAAATAAAAGCTGGGAGTGCAGGAATCAGTCAACCTCCTCTAGAGAAACATGGGTTGACTTCTTCAGCAATTAATTTTCAAGAATTTAGATCGACTCAAATGATGATAAGCAAATAAAGAAGGATATGACACAAAAGGACAAAGAATTAGGAGCCAACAACAACTGCTGGAAGTAAGTCTGTGTTAGACCTTGCTAACAGGCAGCCACTCTCTTGGAGATGACAGCTAATCCACTCTGTCACCAAGCTTTTAACAGAAACCTGTCCCTGTTGAAAGGGCCACTGGAGTAACAGAAGTCAGGAGAGAACAGTTATTTCAAAACAGAATTCTCCTTCTGTATCTTATCATGAATACACAGACCAAGCCTCCCAAGTAAGGCAACTAGATAGGCTAACTTTGGTACTTGCACTTAAACTCATTTTTGGGGGGAAGCTGTGTCACACCCTGTTCTGCATTCATCACTCAGAGCTCTCCAAATAGGTTTGAGTTGTTTTACCCCCACTCCAGGCAGAGCATCCTGCTACAGGAGGAGACTTTCCTCAGGGAATTTAACTTAATTAATTCCCAATTAATAAAAACATTTGAGCAGTGATTTTGATTTTTCCTTATAAAAAAAAAATTTAAAATAAAGAAACAAATATTTATGCACAGGTAAAACCATTTTCCTCCCCCATTCCAGGCCCAGCTTCACTCCATCACCCCAGGCACCTCTCCTCCCCCTCTTGCAATCACTGCAAGGTACCATACACTCAGTTCTTTTATTGAGGCAAAGGGCAGAGCAAGGCTACAAAAAGTCAGCAGGGATTTCTTCTGCTGGAATTCCAGGAAGACCTCTGAGCAGCTCCATATAGGAAACAGCACTTGCAGGTATAGCATCCATGTCTAGTCCTCGTTAACTCTGCATTTGGCTTCTCCTGTTCCCAACAAACAGAACAATGGAGTGAGTGAGGTTTTCTCATCAAAACACTGCAGAACAACTCTCTGCAGTTTCTAATCTCCCCTGCCACAAAGCCTCCCAGGAGTGAAAGCCCCTTGCACTAACCCAGCAGACTGCCTCCCCACCAGGCAGCAGTGGGGTTTCTCATCTTACTGCACTTTCTAATCCCTGAGAGCCTTTCTTTACACTGTGTATGGAAACTTACCATCACAGTACTAAATGACTACAAGTCCACAAAATCAGTGAAGTCTACAGAGCCATTAAATGCTAAGAACTCACTGCATCATTGAATAGTCACCTTCAAATATTAAACATGTCAATTTTGTCCTTTGCTCTCTTTCCCATACTCTTTCTACAAAAAAGCGTATTTTTGTAATAACAAGGTTTTAAAATTTAAGGTTTAGGGACTCATGCATCTTATCAGGGGAGAAATCTGCATTGGATGTACTTGGACATCAGAACAGGTTCAACCACAGCTGCATGAGATGCAGAGTAGAAGTGCTGAGAAGCAGCATCAGGAAGTTTTTCTTGTTGGCTTCTGACTGCCCATTTATCTTGTCGTTGCTGGAGATGCCCACAGGTGAAACAGGCAGTGCTAGAGACAGTTGTATCTGCTCTGTATCTGTCTGTCAAAGCAGCATGACCACAATAAGGTTTGATGTTTACATGTGACACTGATGCACATATCCACAGTGCTCATTCTGTGGAGCAGATGGTCTCCAGGCTTTTCCCTGTAGGTACTCCTTGCAGCCCTAACACTGCTCCTCACAGGCATTTTTCTTCCAGCAGCTGTCTGAATGGATAGTGGCCAACTTATGAGCCACAGCATTTTACCAGAGAGATTCCAGTATCAGCAAAAATTGCTATGATATGACTGCACTGGAGACTGGAACTGCACAGGGCAGTTGAAAGTAACAGCAAGCAGCTGAAAATTACATCACTGAACCCAGTGAGCCTGTTGAACCCACATTATGTTAAAGGACCTCAACCATGACTCTCTTGTCTGTACAGCAACCAACCAACACAAGAACCAAGCAGAAGGTACCTGGCCAGTGTACCCCAAAGATCCCAGCTATACCCAATCAGTGTAGGCACAAAACATTGTCATAGAGACAAGATTCACTTCTTGGTATAAGGGAGGAAGAAGACACAGCTGTATCCACTGGGACTCAAGACTGGCATTCTTGCTTTTTGAATGCACCAGATCACTGAGAAGTCTTCTCCAAATATACTGAACATAAGCATCATGGGTCAATGGACTGAATAATTTCCTATTGAAAAGAATTCACTCAAGCATTTATGTCAGCTTCATGTAACATCATGCAGAACAAAACCCAGACTAAACTCCTGACAGGAAGTCTCTGTTGTTTGTACTGGGTACACTTAAGGCTGCAATAAATCTTCCTTCATGCAGCCAGTATGATACAGGTAACTAAACTGCCTAGAAAATGAAAAACCTTCTCAGAGTTGACAACATTATTATAAAATCCTCCAGTGGCAACATTCCCCACAGACTAATAGTTTGGCATCCAGACAGAAAAACAAACTAACAAACTTGAAACTACTTCCTTTTTAACAAGGAAGATCCATCACTTATTTCAAAGCTGCATTTCATCTACAGGAATATCTTCAATGCCTATTTAACTAACTGCAGTAAGCACAACTTCATACTTTTAGAAGAAAAAAAAAGACAAGGTGTAGTCCTCAAAAGTTTATTTCAAGTATAAAAATCGTTCAGTAAAGTATCTACAGGTTTTTCGTTCAGCATAAAGGTTTAATAAGATAGAAAGAATCAAGTACCAAACCTCTGTAAAAATACGATTTCATTTTAAATTTTGAATAACAGTGAAAAGGCACTTAAACAAAAGATAGCCAATGACAAATACAACTGTTAGTCACAGTGAATGTGTAAGCAAACATAATCTAACAAAGAAATATATAAACAAATATAAACAAAGAAATTATCTACAGTCTAGCTGAACTCAGCAACATAATCCAGACAAGAGTGAATTTGAACTCTCCACACTTCAACAATAGCACTTTTCTTTCAAGTGCAAAGAGAGAAAGAAAAGCAAGAAGTCTTCAGTAAACGTATGGTTTGCAGCACTGTGTTCAAACTAAGAACTCAGAGTTCAGTCCATACAAGCTCCACAAAAAGAAATGTAACAAAACTGGGTAGCAGCACAAATACTTCATAAACGCCCCTGATCTGTACGCTTGAATTGAGGGGTTTCTATTTCTATTCCCAGTTTAGAAAAAAAAGTTTCTACAAATACAGAAATGCCTTTTCAGAAGCAAAACAACCAGACTACCCTAAGTGGGAAACAGAAGTGTAATGCTTAGGAATCCACTGCAATCCCTATGCAGCAGAAATATTCTTCCACTGCCAGCAATGGAAAGTAAAACAAGTAGAAGTTTTTGAGAATCAGGACAGAAAACAGGCTATGACAGTTTAAATGAGTTTGTTATTTTTTGGTCAAGATTCAATGAGCTACTCTATCTTTTAAAAAAAAAATAGAATCAAATATGCCAAAAGAAACAATACGTTTAAAACAGCATTTACAGCACCAAAGCATATTTGGACAATAAATACAGAGTAAGATGATAATTATTCACAAATATGAGGAAAATAGGGAAGGAAAACTTTAACACCCACCAGAAAACTGTGGGTTTTTACAATTATTCACCAATATGAAGTAAACAGAAAAAAATCATCTTAGTGTTGGCATTTTTTTCCTCAGTGATAGTAAGACCATTGATACAGGAGTGCTATCAAGACTTTTGCATCTTTTTTTCCAGATAAATTTTCCTGTAGGCCTGAAACATCTGTTTTGAGTCTTTGACAGGAATGTGAAGAGTCTGTCCATCTCCATCCAGGATCTGTATAGCTGTATCAAGGGGAATACTGTCCTCAGCTGCAAGACAGACAAGCACGTTAAAGCAAGAGTCTCAAAGGACTCCACTCCTCATGCACGTGGTACCTAAGACCTTCCAGTGTCAAAAAGGATGCCACAAACTTCCTTCCTAAAGCACCAGGCAGGCACCTCAGATTTCAAACAATCTCCAATGCATCTTTAAGCACAAAATGGCTATTTGGGTGTCTTTATAGGAGAGACTTCTGGAGAGTATTAAGAAAGGTGTGACAGAAAACATGCATTTGTGAAAGGAAGAGATGAAGCAAGAGGAAAGGCTAAAAAGATGGCAGACACCAAAGCACAAGGACACAGGCAACAGCAACAAAAGATGCAAAGGGTGCAAATCATGTTACTTACAACACCACAACCCAAGTGTCAGCATGCAAGCCCTCTGCTCTAAAGCTAAGAAGCAGATAGCAACAAGGATAGAGAATCCATTGCGCTCCCTGTTAGATCACTAGAAAAACAAGACTAGAGCTAGAGAAGTACCTAGAGCAAAGAAACAAGGACAGCTGGGAGCAACCTCACCCAAGATTTACAAAAGATGGAACAAACAAGATCCTGAGATGAAAGTTGCCACTGTTGTGACAGATGACTCCTAGAGGATATAAAAGACCATCCAAAAAGCAATTTGGCAATCAAGAGAAATGGAGAAGATGTAACAGTAGTCCAACTTTTCCTCTGGGTGTCTTACAGATTATCTTGTCCAGACTACTGGGACACACAGGTCCTGGAACTTGTGAGCACAGGTGTTAAGTGTGGACAGCAGCAACGTACTGTGAAAGCCAGATTTATTTTAAAAATCACTTTTGTTTTTTGCACTAGATTCTGCTACATCACTTCCCATATTTTAAAGCGTGCAAGAGTCTTTATATACAATAAAACTGCATTTAAACGCTGTTACCAGTGCTACATCCAAGTTAACAGCACAGAAAAATTTCAACATTTCCAACATATTCATAAAGTAATAAAAAGCTACACAAATCTTTGACTTTTTAAGTCTATTCTATTGTATCCATTTAATCAGCAGAATGAATAAATAATAATTCAAAATGCTTTATTAAGGTTTATTACTATAAAGGAACATTTAAAACCAAGGAAAGAGGATTTAACTTGTTTTTCAAATGGGACATTCAGAAGTCACTTCACCTGTAGAGATCTCTTCCAGTTTCTTTTGCTTCACTGGTTCACATTTTAACCAATCTTCTTTTTTACTCTTGACACCTAAGAAGAAATTTTCAAAAAATGTTTCTGAGGTTCCTGTATCACAAGTTTTGGCCTCTATTCAGCATTAAATTCTAGCACATATACTAGCACGTGCAAAAGGAGGGAAAATTTCCTTTGGGTATGAAAATTACTCCAAGGGCTGATACATACACAGCTTAAGATTTGGGTTCATTTAAAAACCAAATACAACATTTGACATAAATATGCTTCAGAATGCACCATGTAAAGTGTTGAAACTGCCCAGCCTGATGTACAACCAGCTGAACACAGGTCAGATCACCTTTGGTAACTCTGCCAAGGGAATCTACTTTCTGCAACCAAGCCAATCTAACTTCTACAAGTACTTTAGAAAGCCTTCTCCCAAACTTACTTGAAACTGCTATGCTCTGAAGTATTCTAATTTCATTCTCTAAGACTTAGAGGAAATTGAAGGAAAACTCCCATGTTCTTTTCCAGCTTAAGACACAGCTGTGGTATATCAGAGAGCAAGTTAAGACATCTCAGCCTTCAGCCTCTACAGTCCCATGTTTCCACTGTCTATAGCTTTGTGCAACATGAATTTAAAAACAAACACACAGTTTTTCCATAAAAACAATTAATCAAGAGAGCATCATACCTTCTACAACAACTTTATCTCTTTCTGGAGAATTCTTTGCAGCTAAGCTTTCTTCACCAGGGGCTGGATTTCTGAACAGTATGTCTGGACACAGCTTGAACTCAAGGACTTCCTGTTTGCATGATTTCTCCACTGTCGAGACAGACGCATCTCTTTTTGAGTCACTGCTTTGTGACACTTTGGTGGTTCTATGCCAGATGGGTCTGACAGGAGATGTCTCTAATTTTGTCAGATAGATGCGCTCCTGTGCTGTACGTTTAAATGCCATTCTGTTCAGGTAGTGCTTTTTGGGTTCCTTTTGAAGATGCAGCTTTAGTCTGTTATTTCTTCTGTTTAGGTATAGAAGATTTTTATCAGGAAACATTTTCTCAGAACACTTGTCTTTGTTTTGACCATCAAGATGTCTTTCTTTGCTGGAAAAGTAGTTTTTAGACATGCCAGAAGATCGTGCCCTTTTTCTCTGCAGTTTAAGCACAGAGCAATCTGCTAAGGAACTCCTTCGTTTCCAACCATTTTCTCCATTCAGTTTTTTAGCCTTGTCACCATTTAACATGCAATTGTGTGCAAGCTGCTTAGAACTCTTTGCTTCAGATTGTTTCAGTCTGTCCTCTTCTAGCTTTGCTTTCTTATGTTCTTTCTTCCCAACCATATTTTCCTTCATCTTCCGTTTGTATGGCTGCTCCTGCAAAGGATGAACTTTCACAGATTTATGCTGAGAATATTTTGTGTGTTTTGATTTGAAGTCTACAGTGCTGCTATCTGAGAATTTCACAGCATCAGCCCGGGAACTACTCAATTTTTTACGTTTTATTTCTGCTGGTAATTTCGCTTGCTCTTTGACACTAATTCCTACATCTTGCCTAACCATCTCCTTTTGTTTCCTACAGTTTTGCTCTTCAGCTGAGTTCTCTTCACAAGTTTTAGGGTTTTGCCCTTGACTGACTTCAGAGTGCTTAATTTCAACAGTTTCTGACTTCATGGATAGGTGGACGTCAGTTTTGGAATTCATGGTTAAATCTGGTTTGGTTATATCCTTTGAAAGGGACTCAGTTTTGAAAACTCTCTCCGTCTTTATGGACAACTTTGCCATGCTGTCTGGATGTGTATGATCAGTTTTCTCTGATAATTCTTGTGAGTCCTGGTGCTCTTTTTTGTCAAAATGAAATTCTTTACTTGACACTTGGGTTCCTTTGTCAATTTGCAGATGTTCCTTCCCACTGCTGCCTTTGTGTTTATCAGCATCCTGGTTTTCAAAGGAATTAACTGGTCCATTTTTTTCCTGCTGTGCTGTAGGCAGTTTGTAGTCATTGTCCACCTTCAGGCTAGGATTTTTGTTCATTGCAGAAGTGAATTTGGAAGTATCTTCATTTTTGCTAATACTGTCTGGAATTTTTTCAGCAATTGTCAGGTCTCCCCCTGCGGAGTTTTTTTTTTTCAAGGCATCAGATTGACTGTTGTTTTCTTCTGACTCTGCAGAGTCAGTATTTTCAGCTTTTGAAAGTTGACTATCATTTTTCTCTGAACCAGATGTTTCTAATTGAGAGGGACAATGCAATGTTTTACATGCTACAGATACACCACCCGTTAAAGAGCCATCTTCACTTTTTTCACTGGGATTAGAAGTTTCTTGTGAGTTTTTTTCCTTCTCACATAGATTCTGACTAGGCTGGACACTGCCTTCAAGGTTTTCCTTATCAGCTGAAGCCTTTTCTGACTGTTGACTCACTTCTCTCTTGCTGTCACTAGAGGAACACTGGTTGTGTCCAGGAGACAGTTCTTGAACCTGATCAGAGCTTAACACTGCAATTTTAGTCTGATTTACTGGGTCCTTCAAATGAGAATTCTTGTCATAAATTTTAACCTCTTTTTGAGACTGATTCTCTGTCCCTTCAGCCACAGGACGATTTTGTGCTGCTTCTTTTGTTAGCATATCAGCACCTTCAATGCCATATGGAAACTCTTTCACTAGAGCAAGCAGCTGATCTTTCAGGTATCTACTAGGTTCTGTTCCAGAACAGTTCACCTCCTTTTCCGTGCTGGTTTTACTGGGCGTGGACTTATGTTTGCTGTGGTCTCCTGGAACAGTGGGTGCATTTGTTTTAGCCATTATGCTGCTAGAGGAATCTACTGAATCTTGAGCTAATTTCTGATTCATATTAGCAAGATTTTCTAAGTAATTTTCAGGATGCCTGGAAGATGCCTTGAATGACGTGTTTTGTTCAGAGGTAGAAACTGCTTTAGGAGGATTGCCACTGCTTTCCTTCTCCAAATGACTTGATGAGTCTTCCAACATCTTCAGCAGCAAGCTCTCTCTTTGGGAACTGTTATTGCTCAGCTCAGATCTATGCAAGTTCGGATGTTGTTCCTTCTGCCTTGCACCAGATGAATTTCCTTCTGATGCATGCATCTCATAGACTGACTTGAACATGCCTGCTATTTGTGGGTTATAAAATTTATTACCTTCAACAAGGGAGCATACACTAGAAATACAAAACATGTCATTTTCCAGCACAGCTGCAGATGTATCTCCTACCTCTAACACAGCTTGCTTGTCTTCGTGGCCACTTACACCTTCTTGAGAGATTTGACTACAAACATTTGTGCCTGATTCAGGAAGAGTACCCTTGTTTTGTAATCCAAGCTGCAGATTTTTTCTTGCATCTTGTGCAGATTTACCAATTTTCCTTTGGTTTTCATCACCTAATTTGATCTGCTGCAAATCTGAGTCCACTTTTTGTATCAGAACACAATCACTGGGTGATGACCAAGCATTTTCTATTGTTCCTTTAGCAGTATTTTCCACACTTAAACCATTTTTCCCTTCTTCTTGCAAGCTACATGTGCTGTCCAAGGTGATGACAGGATAGGTTTTACCTTCAGGCGTTGGGATCTTGCCTGCCTGCTCACTTAGTGTTCTTTGTTCACAAAGTACTAAAGGAGAGACAACTGCAACTTGAGGTTCAAAATTTTTTATCAAATTGGAAGTCAATGTATCAAGTTTCTGCCCCACAGAGGTAGTTGTTACAGGCAAAACGGCCTCATCCAGAACATTTATTTTTTCTCTCGTCTTTGTGTTTTGGCTGGAGGGTGAAACCTGGTTTGCTGTGGGGCTTTCATTTGACTGTTTATTTTGCACACTTACAGATTCTGACGGAAAATTCCCCCACAAGCGCAGGCATGCAGCCAGCTCTTCCGCAGAACAACTGCCCTGGTTACAGGATGCATTTTCAGTACATAGCGTTTTTTTCTGAGCTACCTCAGTCTGGAATTTAGCATCACCAGATGCAGTTGTTTCTGCTGCAGGCGAGTTTGTGTGAGCCACAGATGCCTGCTCACCCTTCAGACTTTCTAGGTTCGTCTCACTAGTGTCTTTTAGCAAGCTTCCACCCGAGACAGATGTACTGAGCAGTGGTTTTTCACTGCACAGGAGATTTGTCAGTATTTTATCAGCAGTAGCACCAGCTGTCTTCTCTTTCAGCACATTTGTGCTGCTCAATACAAACTGAAGAAAGGATGAGTTCTCAGGGCCAATTTGCAAACTCTTTGACGCAGTCTTGACAGAGCTCCCTGCTTGAGTAAAATACGAAGCACTGTTCGAAGAAGTCACAGTTCCTTGAGAAGAGGCCAAGACACGCACATCCCTTTGTTCCAAGGTGCTCTCAGGATTATTAAACTGAGCTGGGACTTTGCTCTGAGAGGGAATTGGAGTGAGGCTTGATGAAAGGCTTCCCTGCTCCACCTGAGGGTTACTTTGAGCCACCTCCAATCTTCTGTTATCAGCACTGGTTAGATTTTTGTCCTTCCTTTCTTCATTTGAAACCTTGAGCATGGGCCTCTCTGTCCTCACTGCTTCAGATGGGGAAGGTGGTACATTTTGTTTGGGCATGCATGGAAGACAATTAGCAGGAGCACACGGGTAACTAGGAGGAGGAGGGAGAGTACTTTTGTGATGATAGATTTTTTTTTTATAATTATGAACCGTTTCAAGCAAGACAACCTTTTTTTTGAGACGGTTCAGCTTCTCAGCTTCCCAAGCTAGTCTCTCCTTTGTAATTCCTATTCCATGTGTTGCTTCTGCTGAAGAAATCTGAGCATTAACAGGCCCATTCATCAAACTGCTAGTCTGGCTCTCTGGAACTGAAGCAGGATCACTCAGTGGCTTTGAAGAAAGAGCTTCTATTTCTTTCACAACATCAAGCAGTTCCTTGGGAATGCCAGGGGATGGCACAGAGCTTTCATTAAAAGACCGATTTGCTGTCACACTTCCACTTGGATTACAGACACTCCTGATTGATTGACTGACTTCTCCAGATTGCTGCTTCTGACAGTGTTGCTGAATACTGTTAAATCCAGGAGCATTTTTTGGATCCACTGGGCACCTCTGCTGGTTAATGTTGTATCCATTAGGTACATTTTGCATTTCCTGTGGTACTCCCATTGAAGATTGTGCTGCAGGTCTTGAAACACAGTTGGCAGGCAACAAAGATGGTGCAGAACATCCTCTAGGAGCTTCTGATGCCATCTGACTCTGCTGAAACTGCGGCAGCTGTACATTTGTCCCAGTACTTTGATTCATTGAATACAAAATTTTACGCTGTTGAGTATTGGAATTAAATATCTGGGGTTGGACATGTTGCCCAGGAGTACCAGGAGGAAAAGAATTATTCTGGGGATGAATGCCACCTTGATGCAGTGTTGTATGTCTCAGAGAATTGTGCTGCAGCATTTCTGGCTGCGCGGTGTAAGCGCTGGTGTTGGGGTACTGAGGAGGCTGCCCGAGCACATTCCTTATACTATTCCCCATGTTCATTTGAGAGGACAGAGGGGGTAAACTTCTGCAGGGATAACTGTAGGGATTAGAGACTGGCCAAGAACTCTGAGTCATCTCTGGCCGCAAAGGTGAGTTCTGAATGGGAGGTTTTGGAGGCGTTACGTACATCTGCTCATTTCGTTTAACGGAGTATTTTGATGTAAAAAAATTATTACCAGTTACAGATGCTCCAGGGGAGGCTTGATCTGAAGTTTTGAATCCTTCAGCATTTACAGGAGGGAAAGGAACGTTGACAGCTGGCACATACATGATTTGGTTATTGTCAGCATAAGTGCATGCATTTTTAGAGGAGCTGGAATTTGTCTGAGGAAAGGCATGTCCATTAGGAAGCAACTGAGGGAAACAAGCTCCTTCACTTTGCATGTTTGTATTAGCTTCAGCATTCTGGACTGGCCTTACATTCCAGTCCATCTTTTCTTGTTTTCTTTTTCTTCAGGCAAAACCAAAATGCTAAAAAAAAAAAAAAAAATTACAAAAATTACAACCTTTTGATCAAGGCCTATTTCACTTACTAAGAAGTGATTTGAAATGCATCATGAACAGAACTGTTGAGCCTAAATTGCTGGGTAGGAGAGAAACTCCATTAGCACATCTCATAGACATCAGTGCTGTCTAATGTCAAGTTGCATAATTGTTTCCCAGAACACAGGTAACCATAAAAAGAGAAGCAACTAACAACTCTATTGACTATCTAATGGCTAACAAAACCTTCACATTGTTCTGCTAATTCTATTATCATTCAACCTTTTAATTTAACAATAGATTGCTGTATTGTCCTTCCTCATCCAAAAACAATGGAAAAAAGTCCCAAGGTAGGTATATAACATGACACAATAAACAATACTTAAGAGTTGAACATTACAAACACCTACAGAATAAAACACAGACCAGGGTTTTCAGATAATAAGACTCAATTTCAATTATACCTTCAAATACAACAAAACAAATGGAAAAATTAATTTGGGTTTAGTTAAAATCTCTCATAATAACGTGGCCCACTAGTTTAATTCTGGGAAATATGACTGAACTGAAAGCAAAGCACCCCTAATTCTCTTGGTAGCATTAAGTTACTCAGCTGGGAGAAGGCATGAAGCACAGAGATGACAGCAACACTTCTGCTACTGCAGTAGCTACACCTTCAGGAGCTGACAAAGTCACATATCTCTAAGTCTTCATGTTTCATATTCCAGAATGCACATGGATTACCAGCAAACCCAAATGGGTGAGCATGCTACTCTGTAAAGTTTTTAGAGACAGTGCATTCAAGGCCAAACACTATTTCAGCCTTCAAAAAGCACAAAACCCCCCATGACTAACTACAAGAATGAATGCTTGTCTGCATCTCAGTATGTCAAACCCAGCTGGGACAGAACAAACACCTTGCTTTGTGCAGGGTGTTAGACAGTTTCTCAACAGAATGTTTCATGACATTTCTCCCAGATCACCCAAGACTCCTGACTTTCCTTCATGGGCTCTTTTAGATTTTAAGCCTCTTCTGATTTCAAATTTGAGAATGAGAAGTATCACTCATATGTAGCTTATAAAAAATAAAAGACCCACTGTTATAATTTTCCAAGTGTTATTTTCAAGATTCAAAGACAGCTCTATCTTTCTTCACTTTTCTACTTTCTCTGCTCTCATCAGACACCAAAAAGAAAAGAAGACAGGAAAACGAAGAGGCATATGAAATTCTAAAAAACATCAACATCAGAGGCCAGGCAATACTTACAGTGATGCAGGAATCTTAGTGGAGAAAACAGGCTTTTGCATTCAAGGCAAAGCTCTCAGGCTGCTAATGTTACACTGGGTATTTCCTGAAAAAAGACTGGGGATAAAACAAACACATCCTTGAATTAAACAAATGCTGAGGAAACCTAAGACATTTACATTTTCTGAGAACATAACTGTGAGAGAGGCAAACAAGACTAAGATGCCAACCACCAGTAACTGTAAAATCCTGGCTAGAGGAGTAACTCTTGACTACACACGGCACACAACTTCTCTAAGAGTAAAATCCAATTATTGTCACCATCAAGACCCTCAAAAACCTGAAACCCCCTGCTGAAGCCAGGCTGGAGACAAGAGGAGGGGTTCATAGCAATGTTAATCCCTATAACCTGGCCCAAAAGGACTAGGAGTAGAGGTTGTAATGGATACACCTTGGCATTCTTGTAAGCCATGATTTGAGTCATATGTTACAGGAATTACTATAAGAGGAACCACACAGGACATCCACAAGAATCACCAGTTGTTTTGAGATAAATTGTTTATCTCTAAAGCTTGGTCTGGTGTTTGTTACTATATTCCAAATCTAACTCAGCAGGCTGCATCAATTCCCTTCACTCCAGTGTCAACAGAGGGCTGCAGTACATGGCATCATGACTGGCCTGAGCCTTGCAGCAGGTGCCTCAACTGGCCACAGAGGGAACTCCCTGTTCCCTTCTGTGAATGGAAAAAGACAGAAAGATAAAAGCATGAAGGGAAAGTTACCCTGCCTATTTGTGTTAGCTCATGGTCTTAGAAATGCTGAGCACTATCTAAATGCAGCTGAAGTCCAAATTATTTCCCTACAAACAAGAAATGCCTGAAGCCCAGCAGGACACTTAAGATTGGAAGAGACACAACTCTACTGTCTGTGTTAGAAGCCTTGAGGTGACACTGGAGAAATCAGATGGCAACAGGGTCCCTGCAATGGCACTATCTGCCCAGGAAAAGCTTGACAGGTGGCTGGAAGCTGCCTAAAAGTGAGTTTCTGAAACAATAAATTGATCAGGACAACCAGGACAGAAATATGTGGTCCAATTTGATTTCAGACAATCATATGTCAAATTCCTACCTCCTTGAAACCAACTGGACTTACAAATCAGACCAACTATTATATTAAACTGAGCACAGTGTCAATGGAGGCATCGTGACTGTGACCCTGAGTGCTTTTTCACAGGCAAAAACCCTATCCAAATCAGGTGAGCACTCTCACAAATCAGTTACTGTGTTCTGTTTAACCTGAATTGCAAATACGTCACATTACAAGCTGATACTCCCTGAATTTCAGAATCAGAAACCTGGGCCCTCCTGTAGGTTCTGGAATCCAACTACAAACTCCACTGGAAAACACAACTGTATTTCTGGTACCCCTAACATATGCTCAAAGATAAAAGCCTTGAGATGACCGAGATCCCCTGACTATTTCCTGAGGCAGTCCCTCAAATTTGGGATTAAACTCAAGTAGGCTGATTATCAGTCGTTCTTTAGATGTAGCTCCTGTGTGCCAGATAAAGTCCTATGAGTTTATCTTCCATCTGAGGCCCAGCAACACCCACTGGTTAAAGAGTCCTGGCCCACTCAGAGCCCACTAACATCAGCAAGGCACAGTGCCCAGCACCACATGGTCCCAACTTGTCACTATGACCTACGTTAGAGACAGGAATAAGACAGACCAGACACTTGTTTCTTCGAGCAGAATAGCCAAGCTTTTATTGCACACAGTTCATGTTTTATATACGGCATCAGAAGGCACTGTGTTTGTATCTAATTGGTCAGCAAATCACTGAAACTCAGTTCATTAGTTGGTAATGGCTAGTGTACATGTGCATCAAACTTTTTTCTTTCTAGATACGTTTACATATTTTCTTCACGGACTCTCACGGGATAGACTTATTTTTGCAGGTGAAAACTGTTTTCTCACAAAATTAGATTTGTATACAAACTGATTCTCATTCTGATGACTCTTTTCTCATAGGAAATCAACAGGCCAGGTTAGCCAGAATAGCAAGGCCTAAATCATGTTTTACAAGGCCTTTCTTTTAAAAGGTTTTACCTATATGAAGCACCAACTATTTTCTGCTATGCTCGTTCTGTCATCCTGCCTCCCCTGTCAGGATGCAGCCTGACAGTTACCACCAAAATCCTCGTCAAGGTACTTGTCCTGGTTTAGAGCAAATTTTGGAGAACCCACCCTAAGCCTATGCTAAAGGGTCCTGACCCAAGGAATCTTGAAAGCCTGTTTAGCCCCACATATTCCAACCAGGCAGCCCACAGAGCTCCAACCCTTGTTTTACTGGCTTTTGCCAACAAACCCCTATGCTGCACCTTTTCCTACCAGGCCTTGAGCAAGGGCCCTAGTGTCCCCCCTCCCATCACTTCATCAACTGGAAACCCCTCAGCCCCGTATCAGACATACAGTTAGCAGCCAGACAGAACCTGAGGATCCTTCTCAAGTGCCATGGAGGGCGCACCTTACGGACACTTGCCATTTGGAGGTAGATGGCATTATCAACTGTGTCTCCTCATGGGCAGTCAAAATTCTGCCTTCAGTTGATCACAACGGAGGGGACCACTTCCCTCACCCTCTGCAGTAGTCAACAGATTCCAGAAGCTCCTTCAGCCCTTCCCAAGGTCAGTCAAGAGTGACTTCCCTAAGAGCCAGCCAGCCTGAGGATCAATTTTTGAGAGGTTCTAACCTCCGCTGTGGAGTAACTCCTACACAATTCTAGTCAGGTCTGCACAGCAGCAGTTTATCGCTGCATGTAGCTGCAGAGCTATGCATCACAAAGAGCAGCCAAGTAACAGCCTCGCTGAGTTGAACCTTGCCCAGCTGGGGCAGTGGCAGAGTTTATATTTATTTATCTCTGCATTACATGACTTGTTTTTCACAGGACTACAGGTACATGTCAGATAAGCAAGATGGAGTAAGCTACCAGAAACAATGGTAGCATACAGATTACTTCAGATAAGCTCCAGACAGTACATGGTTTTACAAGTATTTCCCTCCAATAATTTGGCCACTCTTACTCAGAGAGGCCATTAGGCAATGCTGCAGATATTTCTAACTAGAAAGGCCTACAAAGAGGCATTAGCTTTATTTTTCCATAGACAGAACCACTCATAGACCAGAACTTCCATGATGCTCCAAGGAAGGTACGATCTTCTGGTACTTGTGAATCAAACTCCCCCTATTTTGGGGACTCTGAGAAGCACCTCCCCTACCTCCAGTGACCCATGCTGTTAACAGCCCACAATCCTGCAAGCCCCAAAATTCACCATGTCTCTTCTCAGAGACCTGAAAAAACCGTGAGTATTCAATTGCACCCATTTACCCTTTTAACAGCCTCAGCCAGTTGGCTCACAAGCCCAGTGAGACCTGGAACCTGACCAGGGCTACTGGGGCAGGACACTCTGCCTCCACAGGGGTAAAGCAGCTCAAACAATACCAGTGATGGATGGAGAAGGGGGATCATACTGCACTTGGTGTAAACAATTCTGAGAACAGCCCAAGGTTCAACATTCTGAGGGTGTAAGGAACAGTGTTTTCTGGCAGAAACTGGCACAGGCGAGGATGTAACAAAGTTCCTGATAAAGGAACCAAGAAGTGACAGTACTGATAATTTACCTGACACTGCTGAGCTAAAGGCTACTGAGCTGGAACAGTTGGCCCAGAAACATCTGACTGACAGTCCATTACTATAAAAACCCAGTCCCAATTTTTAACAGCACAGATTTGTTACAAATACATAACTAAAGACCCGGCACTGGGTGCTCCAATAGTCTATTAACTATAGGTCCAGTTGCCTTTGAAAGAACCAGCCAGGTTCACAAATATATGGTTTCTTAAATGCAACATACATGGCTCTTTTGGAATGCCAGCAGTATCTGCATAAACTGCAGAGCAGCTAAATACAGCCCTAACAACACAAGCTCAATTTCTCATGTCAAAACACTCAGCATAGCTGAGGACACAAGTCTCACGAAAAGGTGCCCCTTCTGCAGAGGGCAAGGAAAATGTGTCCCTACAGTTTTCATGTCAAATTCTCATCCCCCAGCTGAACACAAAATCAGGCTCCTTTTACACCTTATTAGCCATTATTGTGCAAAGTGCTGTGGGCGGTTAAATTTTCTGTTCTTAATGGTTGTGTCATATGCAGCATTTCTTGGTAGGAGGGATACCTGATAGCAGTTGTACACAGCATTTCCTGGTATTGAGACTGCACTGCTCCTTTCCCGCTTTACATTCCTACCCGATGCCATGGCAACAAAAACCTCCATCAGGTTTACATGTCTGCTCTGATCACTGATGCTCTGATGTGTGGGCCCCATTTCATATCAAGCTTTGTTATTTTCTTCTGGTTTATGCTTCCAACACTCTTAACATATCCCCTTCTAGAAGTGTGTGTGGAGATTCCTCCTTTGAGTGGGGACACCTCCAAGTTTACTTCCTGAGGCTGAGTTAAAGAGATACGCCCACAGATATTGGTATGAGTGAGCAACATCAATCTCTACTTGATTATTTTGCCAGCTTTATTGCCACTGTAATTATAGTTAACTATACTGTGTAGTAATTAATTCTGATTAAGGCCCTTTAGTTTAACTAGTATTATGATCAATATTATCATCAGTATTTACAACATAAAAATAAATAATTTTTTCATATAGTTTTGCCTTCCTTTATCCTGTGGGATGAAGTTGTATAAAGATTCAGCTACACCTGTTGAATTATTTAGACATAAACCTTTGCCTAATTCTGGAGCTAGAACTGTATCCAGCCACCCCCAGACTCCTCTCTGAGGAGGAGTTTAGAAGGAAAGCAATGGGATCCTTTCTGCACCCTGTGACTCAACAGCAGGGTACACGTGACAAATGTTGTGTGAAGCTTCCACTCTGCCTGTGACAACTACCTAGGCATAAATTTTGCCCCCTCTCTGCCTCATACTGCAGTCGCAAAAGCTGCCAAAACAATCAATGCCTTTTACCTCTCCTCTTATCTATGCTTAGTCAGTTTGGACATCTAAGACATTCCTCCAGTGTCCCACCCACCAGGCCTACCAGGCTTACTTTGCTTGTACTTGGAATGGCATTAATTACACCTTGACTCATTTATCTCCAGGCTATGGCTATGGTCCTGACATTGATGCTACGGAAGCTCAAGCAATATTAGCTGAAATTTCTCCCACTCCTGCTGTCTCTCATCACCACTATCTTGCTGATTTTCCTAGCACATATAGGTGAAATCTTACACAAGATATGATTCCAAATTTCAGCCCTCAAAGAACATCAGGAACTTTTCATCTCCCTGGTAAATGCCAGGGTCCTGCCCAGAATGTTAAGCGTTGGGGTTATTTTTAAAGGAATCTTTTTTTATGCCAGTACCAAAGCTATTTCTGAAAGTGTTTTGCAGTCTGTTTTCTCTATCCAATCTACTCCCTTCTCCAAATGCAAACATTTAGTCTCCTAGGTTCTAAACTTTTGTTATGAAAGGCCCAGGTTTTAATCTGCTGGGCTACTCTCTCTATTACTTGTTGCACACACATTGCACCTGGGACTGGAATATGAGCCACAAACACTTCCAACCCTTCTCCTAAAAGTATTCAACAATACCAGTATCCATTTGTGCAGTGGTATATAATAAGCATTAATTACACTTATTAAGCTAAGTAATTCATTAAATAACTGTACCCTCACCACTTATGTGCAATACAACACACACTGATGGCAAGAGGTAATTGAAAAAAATTGTTTGAGTCAATAAAGTGGATTGACCATAGCCAAAGGGATAAGCTCAACTCCTTGACCAAATTACTGCCAGTTTGGCTCAGGCTCACAAGGAAGTAAAGGCCTAGGCCATGACCAGGTCAAGGACTTCTAGTTCCAACCTATTCTTTGAAAACCCACGTAGGAACAGGGTGACACAAAGAGCTTTGATGCTAAGAGCTGGGAACACCGGTCAAGCGGATAAGACATTAATAGCAGGTAGTTCTTCCAGGACTAATTAGTATGAAACAAATGAAGTTGTGGGTGCAAGGAATTTTATGCCTACCTTTTTCATGGCATTCAATTTGACTATGAGCCAACCACTTTATTCCACAAATATGAAAGCCCAAGTGAGCCTTTTTTTTGATCTCCTCCAGCTGCATGGTTGCAACCTCTCCTTGAGCTGGGTCACCTCTAAGTTTCTCCTTGAGGCTGAAAGACCTTTTACCAACTGCAGATCTTTGGTGATTGATACAGTGCATAACTTTGTATTTTTAATACTTCTGAATTATTACTGTTATTGTATCCATACAGTAAGATTAAACCTTGCCAGGGCACTTTCTTAAGCCTCACTTTCACATCATTTTACTTCAATAAAACCACTTTTCCAGCTACCTGTGCCAGTGGTTCTCTAAGTGGTCTAAATCTCCTCTGCAACAAGTGTAACTGAGGCACTCACAATAGCTCTAAAATATTCTTATTCTTTGCTAAAAGCTCCTTTTAATAGAGCCAAAACTCTATAAACATATGAGTTTATATCAATTTCAATGCCAGCCAACTGTGATCACAGCTATTTCGTACCTCTGCAGAACGTAGTTCAGCAAACAGAGGATTCTAAGAATTGAAAGGACATAAGTTCAGTTGCAGGCCAGCAAAACTTTGCTCTCCTGTTCCTGCTTCTGGACTTGTAGCAGCATGTCTCATTTAACCTAAAGCATTTAAATTTAATTCAGCACTTACATCTGACTTATGGTGTTATAGAAAAACAGCATGAATCAACTAAATGTACCAAAAGAAAAGAGTACATAAAGATCCATAATTCTCATTTTTCTCTCTTAGAACTGTATTTTAGATGTCACAACAGCACCAGCACACAGGAGTTTCCTTGCCCCAAAATTCTTAGCAGTTACATAGGCGATAACTTTTTGGAAATTACCCTAATCTCAGATTGCAAATCAATCACAGAATATTTACAGTAAATTTAAGTTTATGAAAACTAGTAGTCACTTCTCTTTGCAGATTCCTGTTCCACCATTTCCAACAGTGTATTTCCCCTTTTTATGTATTGACTTCTGATAAATCCTCATGGGATTCATCCAATACTCTTTTAAGAGCTGCTGATGTCATCACAAAGTGTCTCTTGATGGTTTTTGAGTTATCTTGGGAATCCGGAGAAGTCCCAGCTGACTGAAAGCTGACGAATGTTGTCCCAGTTTTCAAGAAGGGTAAGAAGGAAGACTCTGGAAAGTAGAAGCCTCTCCGTGCCACTTCAGTGTCTGGTAGAATCATGGAAAACATTTTTCTGGAATGTATTGAAAAACACTTGGAGGACAACAGTCATCAGTCACAGAGAGCATGGATTCATGAGGGGAAAGTCAGCTTGTCACACCTGATTTCCTTCTACAACAGGGTTGTAGAACTCCCTAGTTGATCTAGGAAAGCCAGTAAATGAATCTTTTTGGACTTCAGTACAATGTTCACAGGATGGTTATTCTTTACTCCTGTAGCCTTCATGTTGCATCAGGGGACTCCTTCCCAGACTTTCTTTTTGTTTTTAGCATTGTCTCCTCCAAACACCAGGACTCTTAATGTGATTTTATTTAACGTTATCCAACGCAATAAACAGTATTTCTCAGTTGGTTAGTGGGGTTTTTTGTTTGGAGATTAAGTGAATACACTTCCTTGTCAAAGCCTTTAAAAGCTGAGGTGCTCAGGAGCTTCCTCTTGCCTTTGCCATGCTTTTTGGCTCTACTGGCTACAGCAGCAACTCGAGAAGTGAGAAGATGTGTTTCCCAACACTGTATTTCCCAACACTAAAAAACTATTTCGGGGTGAATTTTGCAACACCTGTGTACAGCCACCGTGCTATGCCCAGAGAAGCAAAGCAGCCTGGCTCCATGTAGTGTCACTGACCAAAAAAGACTGCTCTTTACAACAATAAAAGAAACACAATTTCTTATGGAGATAGAATCCTCTGACACACTCCCTGGAAACATGTAGGGTGGCTTCTCCTATGAAGCTTGGACAGATCTTTGTAGGTATTTTTCCAGAAATTGAGAGGAAAGATTGGATGTATGTCCCATCAGCAACTGGATGGTAAGATACACTGATTCCTAATCTATATTATTTCTTCACAAGCTGTAATATAGGTACGTCAATCACACTTTATTGTCTATTAGTAGTGTCACTTTGTTTATCCTGTGTGGTAAGAAGTCTGATTTAAGTCTTATGTCTGCTGTCCTTGGTCTATTCAATAAATCATTCATTTTGTAACAGAACTAATCAGTCATTATTAAGAACTTTCGGAATGAGAGTGAGTTTTGGGGTGTTGGCCACCTCAATTAAGTTACTGTCTACTGTCAAAGGGAGTGGCAGGGACTGGTTTAAACTCCCCTCTCCATGTCCCACCAGCCCAAAGGCTTTGCCTTGTTGTCTTCTGCTGAGGAGAAGACAAAGTCCCACCACGATTCTAGCCCTTGACCAAGTACCAGGTGCTGGAGTTGCCACCACCAGAGAGATACAGGGAGAGAGGGGGGCTGCCACCATTTCCCCTCGTCTCCCCCATGGCAGGTGCCATCTTGGGGAAGCAGTCACTCTGCCATTCTGAGTTTCTCTTCGTTTCCCAGGAGTCTGGGAGATTTCAGCAACTTTCAAAAAAAAAAAAAAAAATGGTGCTCTTACTGTTCTTTTTTTTTTTTTGCCTGTTGTGATTTTGGGGCTTTTTTAGTAAACTGTTATTTTTCCACTTATATCTCCTCTACTTGCTTCTTCTTATTGGTGAAAAGGGATTGGTTAAAACTAAGGGGAAGTGACTCATTTTAGAATGTTCCCCTTAAATTGTCTTAAAGCAAGGTTGGTCAAGCAGAACCTGCCTTTCATAAGTTCATGCTGGGCCTGATTCCCTAGTTGTCCTATAGGCACCACTTGATGTCATTCAAGATGAACCACTCGAGGACCTTCCTCAGTACAAAAGGCTAGAACAGCTATTATAGTGCACTATTTAAAAAATTGGTATTTTCAAAAATAACTGTCAAGAAGAGATTGGTATTGGTCACCCATATTCATAACCATGGGCAAATTTCTTTCACTCAGCCCCAAGCAGTTACCACAAGAAGCATCCCCACTTAAAGGAAAAATCTTCATGCACACTTCCAGAAGTGTGTTAGAAATCCCCACCATAAAAAAGAGAGCTTGGGCTTTCATAGGATAACATGATCGACTGTCAGTCCGACACTGCTAGGCTAGCTCAGCAGAACATAATTCACTTAAGACACATGATTAGTACTGCTACTTGTCATTCCTTTTATCAGGAAACATCTGTCTCCCACATCCCTTCTAGTGCCAATTTCCATTAGGAAACACCAGTTTCTTCACTTCCTCATATTGTTTAATTTTGAGGTGTTTCAGTCAGGCTGATATCAGCATTCTTCAACACCAAAAATAACATGACCACCCTCCCTCCATCACTGGTGATTTTTGGAAGTAGGGTGAAGTTCAAGCTTATACAGAAAGCACATCCTGCTACACTCACAAGTTTCCATTTTTAGCATTCATGTCAAAACATTTTGAAATTTGGTTTCAACAAGGATGTTTGATGCAGGACTACAGCTGCAGATTTCCACTTATCACACTTCATGGTAGCAACAGCGAAATGTTGAAGTTCTAAGGCCTTGGGCCAAAGTTGACCTCTAGATGAACCTTCCAACCAAACGTTGCATCTATCTGCTCATTGGCAAAACATGCTTTCTGTATTTAGAACCCAGGCGAGGCCAAATCTAGCCTTGGTTGGGAGTGTAGGATCAAAGGCAACTCCCTTGGTTCCTCCTTGAGCCCTGGCCAGGCTTTGGAAGAAACCCAGCAGAAGAAAGAAACCAGATGTTCCTGCACTAGAAGTTATGGTAGCTTGTTTATTTGACAGAATAAAACCAGGACCCTGTCACCGCTAAGTCGGAAGCCTTGTTTCCCACGTGTGGGAACACCTGCAGGATTTCCAGTTACCAGGAGTGGGCCTCCAGTCCTTTGCTGTGACAGCAGCTTCCCCCAGCTGGTGCTTATCCTATCTTATCCTTTCCTAATTCTTTGCAGTTTCATTATTAAATTATCCTTATTCCTTCAGTTCATTTCTGTGTCTTTTCTGACCCTGCCCATCAACAAAACAAATGGAGAAAAACAACGAAATGAGTGTCAGTCTTGGAATGTGCCTTAAATCTTGGTGGGATCCCAGAAATTCTACAGCTGAGAAATTACAATTATGTAATTCTACTTTAAGACTTATTCCAGGGATGGGACAAACATCAAAAATCAAGAAAAAGGCATTCCATGGCATCTGGCAATGGTCCCAGTCCACTAAAGCTAATAATTGCACCCACCAACACTGTCACAAATGTCATGGGAACTGAGGTCATAGTCAACGGGTCAAGAATAAAGAAATCATTCTTCTCACCACAAATGAGTTAATGCAGAAAAACACCATTGCACATATCAACAACCAGAAGCACTAGGTATAAAAAAATCAGAATTTGTCACAAGCAGCATCTAAACTGAGCTCCAAGAGGTTATTCTGAAAGGTGAAAGTGACTCTTCTGCAAGCACTATGGACACCAGGCATTCGGAGGAGCCATACTTCACAAGGAATTTTAACATTCTAGTTCTCCATGGTACCCAGCAACACACCAACACCAGCAAAAGCCATGTCATTGTTCAGAACAAAATGAAATCTTCAAGATTGTATCTGACTGCTTGACTATATCAACCAAGCATTTACTGCTTACATTCCTCAGAGAAAAAAAATGTTCCTCAGAGAAAAAAAATGTTCACTTTTGAGTAATAGCAGTAGGCCTGAGAAAGCAATTTTCAAAAGATTTGCAGGGAAAAAGCATTAATAAAAGGAGCTGGATTCATCAGACAAATTGACCTCACCAAATATTCCATCACCACTTCAGAATCAGCAGGATTCTGATGATCACTTCAGGATCATCAGAATCCTCCCGATGAAAGCTTTTCTAATGGCAGCATCAGACTCTTCTATACAGGAATATCCTTGCCTCTGCAGAAAAGTTCATGTATGTAACTGAAACACATAGTTGTAAGTATTACCTACAGCTCATGCATTTCTAGGTGTATTACTATTATGGAAGAAGGTCAGCTAAAGATGAAGCGGAGTCAAAAGCTGCCTCTTCTTGGATGGAACAACATTTTTCAGAAAATACCTACACCCCTACACTTCAACTGCAAATTTCTATTTACCATCACACTGTTCTGCAAGTGGACACAGTCAGCACAAAAGACACAAACACCAACTTTAATGAATATAATTTACTACAAAATTACAGAATTACAGAAGGATAAGCTAAGCAATACTTAATCACTACTACAGAAGATTGCCTACAGTAATTAAGAAAGCTACATCACCTCATATTTTATTATCACACAGATCTGCACTTCAGGTGGGCAGCTCCAGCAAAGGCCTGGAGAGCCACTCCTGGTAAGTGGGAAATTCTTCAGGTACATCCACCCACAGGTGAGGTCTCCATCTTTGCCATGAGAGGGTCCAGCTTTTATGCTGTTGAATAAACAAGCTTCCATACCTTCTAGTGCAGGACATCTGGTTTCATTCTCCTTTTGGGTTCCACCCAAAGCCTGGCCAGGGCTCAAGGAGGAACCAAGGGATTTGGCTTTGACTACGTACCTCCAAACACCGCCACCTGATTTCATGGCCCTGACTAGCCTCTAAGCACAGGAAGAAACACATTCTTACCACACTGCATGGCTCACGAAAGATCATGCATCTTTCACTAAGAAGTGGACACATATTCTACAACATTTGGTTGAAAGGTTCATTGACAGCCAACTCTGGCTCAGAGCCTATTGTTCAGGCTTCAGTACTTCACACACTTTACAGAAACAAGTGAAATACAGAGAAACCATGAACATGCTTCAATCTCTGAGGAACTTCCAAATTCCTTTCAGGTTTCAATGCACATTTAAAGAACTGTCTTACACTCCCAGTAGTTGTAGACACCACCTTTTAGACATATTGTTCCCTACTGACTGAAGTGCAAATTAAGAAGTTAATTGAATATCAGTCATGAGAATCTTTCACAAGCACATACTAGAAGTGCTCTTTGGCATATTTGCATTTTATGGAGACCACTTATGTAATTTATATTATATAACTTATATTGCATGAAGGCATAGCGCTACCTTCAAGCTCACAGGCGTCTTTTTCTAAATCTGATTGGTGAAGTTTCCTTCCTGCTATAAGTTATAAAATCAATCCTTTCATTAAATTATCTTCCTTGAAATTCCTCCAAGTACAAATCCCTACAGCATTTTTGCTCTATATTTCTGCTGTCCCACGCAGTTTTGAAACACCTGAGAACTTAAATTGCTTATGTTTATCAGAAAGACAAATGGTAAGTCAGAAACATGCTAGTAGTGTCTAGCAACCAAATGTGTGAAAAAATAAAAGTCCACCCACTATCAGCACTGGGAAAGTACTACAGTTTTTTGAAAAACTGCTTGTATATAGCTTAGAAATAAGCTTTGAATATAGTTTTGAGTAACAAAGACAGGTTGGTAAGTTTATGCTTTCCTTAACCCTATTTTCTTCCCCATTTCTACCTCTTCAGTTGCACTGATGCTGCCTCTTGTGGTGCTTCAGGATGAACCAAAGTAGACAATAACATGGCATCCACAATTTCACTTGGAAAAGAAAAAAAAGAAAGATCACTTACTTCAGCAATCTTGTATGTCTCTTCAGACAGATGTGGAGGAACAGGGGCTCCTCACTGGTCTTGGCTCCTAGAAGGGAAAACAGTCCATAAGCTTCAAGTGCTGCTTTTAGCAAAGGAGCAATGACCCATACCAACACCACCACCAGAGTCTCCTATGTCCTGAGTACCAGTTATACACCAAAAGATTCCCTGGCAGATTTCAAATTCCAATTTCCCATGAAGCACCAGCCTCCTTTCCTTAATGTCCATTAACAGTTTAAAAAGGAAAGATTAGCATTACCTAATGCTAATAACCATAATGGGTGTTTTCACCATTTTTCCTTGCTTTTCTTCTTTCTTTAAAGTCACCAGCAGGCTCTAAGATGTTTTACAAGCTCTCATAGCTATGCTTAGCAAAGCACGAGCTCCTTTAAGAATTAAGAGAATTGAATTGCACCTTCTTGGCTTTCTGCTCTCTCTTTTACTCCTTTTGCTTCATCCATGCCTTTTAAATTAAGGGGGGTGGGGAGTACTGTTCTCCCTCTGACAACTGTTAGTCTGAAACACAAAGAAGTAAGGCTCAACATCAAACTAACAGGTCAATTACAAGCAAGACCACAAATGCTATGACAGAGTCTCACATCCCCAACCCACTGCTAGGTTGCTTATGGCTGCAGCAAACGACAGCTGATTTGGGTTAATTTTAGTTACATATAAAAATATTCTCCTAGCAAAACTCCTCAGCCTGCAGAAAATAATCCAAGTCTGCAATTTGTTGGCTTCTAATGAGTCTGTGTTTGAGGTTCAGCCTCCTGCAAATCAGAGTATTTTACTGATTTACAACTAATTTTTTTGAAGATGAGTAGGAAGGTGGAAGAGTGAAAAAGCATCTGTGTTTAAAGTAGAAATCAGTACCAGAACAACAAAAATAAAACTACTAAAAATCTAGCAGACCAATGAACTGGAGAAAGTTTTAACTTCTACTTAGAAAGAAACCAAAACACCCCATAACAGGCCTGATATAAAGCATGCTGTTATGTTGTTTTTTCCTTCTGCCAAAACATCAGACAATATATTATTTCCTGAGAAAAATATACTGCTTAAGCTTAAACTACAAAGAGAGATGGATTCTTGAACTCTGCCTCCCAACTCACTGCAGTGAGCCACACAAACACAACTAATGGTTCCTGGCAAACATCTTGGGAACTACTGCAGTAAATTTTCCAAGACTTTGCACCTTGAGACTCAGGGGAATTTTTATGCTGGCACAGGCATCAAGTGTAAAGGATTTAATTTTGTGGACAGTAACATAAAAGCAATTGTTATCACAAGTCTGTTTTCTTTGCCAGGAATATCTATCTGAATGTTTTGGGACATCAGTTGGTCAGTTCAAGGAACAGGGTAATGAGAGTCCAGCTAGGAGTTTTTGATGTTTGTAACAAGTTTTACTGCTATCATTCTCAGATGAATATTTTCTCAGGAGAAAGTATTTACCAGGAGTAACAATGAGCCAGGTTTGTTTCATTCTATTTTTAAAATCCTCCCAGAAGGCTAATTAAGGGCAGGGAAATGTCCAAAGTTACCACGGAGCTCCTAGAAAGAGTTGAGTCAGGCTCCTAACAACTTCTAGGAAAACAACCATCAGCATTCCTATGGGCTTCTGAAAGACATCCAGTGCACCAGCAGAAAATCTACTCATGTTCTACCTGATGCCCCCGGTTTTCATTGATGCTATGGACATACAAAGCACATCTCCCACAGCACAGGAAGAAAGCTGCTATGCATTGCTGGGGTACTAGCACTTCTTTCTCATATTTCCATCTGCCTCTGCAGATGAATACCAGAATTAATTCTACAAGCTACACTACTCAGACAACCCAAAGCAGAACTGTGAGCCTGTACCTCTTAAAATCAGGGTGTTGTTTTTTTTTTTTCTTTAATAGTATGAATAGTTTCATCAGTTCAACCACAAGACACGGCTGCAGGTGTCCCTCTTACACAAAGCAGAGCACCGTCTCCTTACCACGCCTCGTGATACCCATCTAAGAGCCTAAAGCAAAAAAATCACTAACGCCGGACTTTCATCGCAGAATTTAAAAGCAGGACACTCCGAACACCCGGTCTTCAACCCTGACAGTGATCAGTTTCTCTTGTCAGTCTTTTCTTTTTTTTTTCGGGGGGAGGCGGATTTCCTCATTTGTTGGTTTCTTGGTTTGGTTTTTTTAAGATCTTTCAACCGCATTTCCCTGCATTGTCATACCCTACGGAGAAATACAGCAAACAAACCTCTACAGCAAACAAACCTCCATAACAAACAAACCTCCATAACAAACAAACCTCCATAACAAACAAACCTCCATAACAAACAAACCTCCACAGCAAACACACCTCCGCGTCCTTAAGGCGATCGGGGCGGGGGATGTTTCCCGAGCCTGCGCGTCGCACCGTCCTTGTTCAGGCACTCGCAGGACACTTACTAATTGATGTTAATTGCTTCTACGAGACCAGCAGCGGACTAGCTGCCGTGCCCCGCTCTCCGCCCGGGCCCGCTCGCCTGCCGCCCCGGCTCTGCACGGCCCCGGCTCTGCACGGCCCCGCCGCCTCCCCGCTCCCGGCCCTGCCACGGAGAGAGCTCCGCCCGCCCCGAGCCCTCTGCAGGGGCCGGCAGCTCCCGCGGAGCGGCTCCGCGGGCGGAGAGGAAGGGAGGACACGACGGCACTGCCCCGGCCGCCCGCCGCCCCGCTCCCTTCCTTCCTTCCTTCTCCCCGCCGCCACGCTCGTCCTCACCGAACCCGGCCGACGGCTCGTCCAGCCCCGACTGTCGGCCCCGATGGGAGACGGAAGGAGACCCCGGCTGCGGGCAGCGGGGCGGGAGCTCCGGGGCGGGGCAGAGCAGAGGCGGAGCTGGCAGGTCCTGCCCGCCCGGCGCGGGGTGTGTGTGTGGGGCTCCGGGCTGGGGCCTGCGGGCTCACCCCGCACAGCGCAGATAGACTGAGCCTCCCGCTCCTCGCATCCCTGCAGGCTGAGCCCCTCCTCCCTGCCCCTTTCCCTGCCTCCCTGCCCCTTTCCCTGCCTCCCTGCCCCTTTCCCTGCCTCCCTTCCTGCCTTCTCAGCCCTCCAGAGAGCTCCCACAGCTCCCTGCTTCAAGCGCGTCACGTTTTTTGAAGAAAAACAGAGCGGTCCTTTCGCATTCCCCCACGAGCTGAGGACCTATTGAGACTTCAGTAAGAAAAAAGGTTATAAACGCTCTGATAAAATAGTCGATTTAATAGTATAAAAGAGGTGGTTATTATTACAAGTAGAAAATTGTGAAGCATAGGCTATAGGAATGTTAGAAGTACTTAGTTTTAAATATGAAGCAGAAACCTCACTGAAGCCATAAAATAGATAGCCTTCAAAAAAATAATGGGTTAAAACATAGAATGTGAAGCATTTGGAGAAAGTATAGTATTTAGGAAACACCCGGAGCAATAAATTGGTTAGGACTAGGAACACAATGACAGGAGAGGAAGA